>JANEHK010000094.1:958599-981969 GCA_025960845.1 Tachycineta bicolor | reverse complement strand
CACAGTGCAGCAGGCAATAAGCAGCAGTCAGAGGCTGCAAGGGAAACCTCCAGCAGGAGCTTGCTGCAGCCAGAGTCAGGGAATGGTTGGAGTGAGGATGGCTGAGCTGTAAAGAGGAATAACCCAGGACCCTTTTCATGCTGGGATCAACAAGCAGTCTGTGCCTCGGCTCATTTCTACCCTCTAACAAAAGGGTTGCTGCAACAGCTGTGGCTCCCCCTGGATCCCTGGAAGTGTCCAAGGCCAGGCTGGATGGGGCTTGGAGCACCCTAGGACAGAGGGAGGTGTCCCTGTCCATGCGGGGGTGGCACTGGAAGGACTTCAAGGTCCTTCCAACCCAAACCATCTTGGAATTCCACAGCTGTCTCCCACTGCTGCATCCTGGAAAGCCGAGGTGGCACCGGGTCACCCAAGTCAATTCTCATTGGTACCTCAGCGTCGCCTCTACACAGCAAACCTTTGATTCACACTCCCAATAAATGCGGTTAATTTTGTGTTTGGTGCCATTTCTTCCTTCCCCACTGCTCACTCCTGTTATTAACTCGGTAAAATCCCTGTGCCAATGGCACATTCCCACTGCAGGAGGAGCCCAGGTCTTGTCTGAGCTGCATTTCTGATTTCTCCAAAAAGGGCTCCTGTGTCTCCCCCTGAGAGCTTATTATGCCCCTTAAGGGATCCTCAAAGCCCTTTCAGTTCTGCTGCCAGCCAGAATCTGCCACTGCAGGGTTTTGTTTTCTCCTTTTGTGGCTAATTTTGAAGTCTGAACAAGAGGGAAATTCTGAGGGAAGCATCAACAGGACCTGAAACCTCAGGAGCCCAACCAGCTGGATGAAATATTGGCAATTCAGGTGAAATCTCATTTAAGAATGGATTTCTTTGGGTACCCAGGTGCAGGGGGTGAAATGGCAGCTGGGAAAGGTCCCATTTGAATGGAGAAGTAAATTTATCTTAAAGGAAACAGAGACTTGGAGGGGAATTGTAGCTATTTTAAACAATTATGTTGCAATTATTGATTAATTTCTGTAGAGCTGAGCGAAAACCTCTGAAAGCCAGAGGTCTGTGATGCTGCTGAGCACCTTGGGTAATGCTAATACCCCCAAAATAGATGGAATTTCCCTTCTTTATTTGTTCAAGTTGTTCTGCAAGGAAAAAACTCCCTCTAAGCTCTTTTGTTTCCTGGTATTATTAATTCTTTACTAATGGTGCTGTGAGGGAAGAAGAGGGACAGAGCAACAAAGGAGACTGAGGATTTCTAATTTATTATCTGTTCAAAATCAAGGGCAGGTATCGTGTATTCACTGCAGAAGATGTGGGATATTTTGGAATATGAGGAGTGGTTTTGTCCTGGTTGGTGCCCCACTGTGCTCTCTATTCTTTAAAGAACTTCATGTCCAGCTCAAGAATACCAAATCGTGAGGAAAAATACCCACAGAAACTTCATGTACCTAGAGAAAAAACAAAAACCTATCAGTTGTCTAAAGAAATATCATTTTGGGTGAAAACCTGATGGGTTTTTGAAACAAACCCAAGCCCTCAAACTCCAGAGACCCTGGAACAGCTGCTCCCCACCCCCTCAGAGTGGTGGGGATGCAAAGCCTCCCATTAAACCAACATCTTTTAAAAGGAAACAACACAGTGATAAAAGGCTCGAGGAAGGAATTACACTGAATTTCTTCCTGGAATTCAGCTGTCCTGAAAACCCAAACACTTGCGCAGGAAACAATCCCCGATATTTCACCGGCAGCCACGAGCGCTTCGCCTCCTCCCTCCAATCTGCTCGGCAGCTCTGCGTTTCCACAACAAACTCTGGATTCCCCCTGCATTATAATTTTCCAGACCATTTAGTGCCTCCTCTGGGCTGCTGTCACTCTCATCGCAGAGCAAGAAAATAGGAGAGGATCTTTTTCTCGCGCTTTTCTTCTCCCTTTTCTGTGCACGGGTTTCCTCGTTAGAGCAGATCTTAGGTTAATTCGTGGGCTGCGCGGCGAGGAGAAGGTCACTCCTAAGGCTGATTAGACAAGAGGGTGCTCAAAGCCGCGTCCCCACCGCTCCCTCGGGCTGTCACAACGTCCCTTCCCCTGCCACAGCCCGTTTGTTGGCCTGCAGAAGTGCTTCCAGCGAGGAACGGGGCCCAAAATCACCGCAAACGTTCGACAGAAAACGCCGTTCTTCGGCTGGGTCAGCTCCACGAGCCGCCAGCCTCTCGCGTGAACGTTATTGCAGCATTGGCTACGTATCTGATGTAAAGCAGCATCATTTTATGTGACAGCATCGTTTACATGATTGTGTTTATATTTATGCATTTTTACATTTATTTATATATTAAGATATTTAGATATTTTATATTGTTATATATATTTATATATTTATATATGTATATATTTTTATATATTTATATATTTATATACTTTATATTGTTATATATTTTTATATATTTATATATATTTATATATTTATATATTTTTATATTGATATATTTATATATTTATATATTTTTATATTTATATTGTTATATTGTTATATTGTTATATTGTTATATTGTTATATATTTATATATTTATATACTTATAATTATATATATTTATATATTAATATATTTTATATTAATATGTATATATTCATATATATTTATATATTTATATTTATATATTTATATAAAATATATTTGTATATGTATATATGTATATATTTATATATTTGTATATTTTTATATATCTATATATATCTATATACATATATAGATATAGATATAGATATATAGATATATATATCTCCGTATATTTATATATTCATATATTCAATTTCAGAGGATCCCTGGGCACTTCCAGTTAACCTGGCTGAAAGCACCACCAGGTGGGAGCCCTGTGGCAGTGCCAGGGACATCAGCTCCTCTTCCAGGCTGGAATCTGGAGACTTTCAGAGAAATACAACTTTCTCTGGGCACAAATCCCTTCTTTGTAGGATTTCCTCTGCTCTGGAGCCAGGCTGGGAGACCTGGGGATGTTCATGGAGAAGAGAATATTCCAGAGGGACCTCAGAGCTCCATCCAGGGCCTGAAGGAGCTCCAGGAGAGCTGGAGAGGGACTGTGGACAAGGGATGGAGGGACAGGACACAGGGAAAGGCTTCCAATTGGAAGAAATGAGATTTAGGTGGGATATTGGGAAGGAATTCCTGGCTGTGAGGGTGGGGAGGGGCTGGGATGGAATTCCCAGAGGAGCTGTGGCTGCCCCTGGATCCCTGGCAGTGTCCAAGGCCAGGTTGGAGCAGCCTGGGACAGTGGGAGTTGTCCCTGCCATGGCAGGGGTGGCACTGGATGGGATTTAAAATCCCTCCCAACCCAAACCATTCCAGGATTCTGTGATTCAATAACTGGGTTTGAAGGTTCTGCACAGGGCTCGAAGCTGAAGCTCAATTACTTGGCCTGGCACACAATGGACTGGGGACAATCCCGTGTTTTAAGAGATGCCTGGCAGCTCCTTCATGACTTTAAAATAAAACTCTCCTCTTTTCTTTCCTCTGTGGAAAAATCCTCTCAAAGAGTCGGCAGATTCCTTTCCCAAAGTTCCTTTGTGCTCTCCTCTTTGTGCTCACCCCCTTTGTTCCCGCCGGCAGACTGGGAGTAGCGAGGGCTGAACAACCCAATTTTGGAACCCAGGACAAAACTCAGGAGTCAAAAGCGACTGTGCCGCTCTTCAAACGGAGGAGGAAATGTTGAGCCGTGCACAGTCCCAAAGAGGTGATGCTCTGCAGGGACACGGAGCCCAAATCCATCCCAGTTTTGAGACTCCCTTTTCCTGCCCAGGGATTTGCTGCGGTGCAGCAGCAGCACGCACAAGCTGTAGCAAAGCCTTTGTAGCTCCATCTCTGTGTTCCGTTCCACGGGAGATGAGAAACATCTGCCCAGCTGCACAAGTACAGAGGGGACCTTGAGGCAGAGCTCTCAGCATTCGGATTTCAGATGGATTTCAGGCAGATCTGAGCTCTCCTGTCACCAAGACACACAAAGCAATCACAGACAAGTATCTTTGCCAGGCAGAGGTTTCTCCAATTCCAGCCCTCTGCTCCGAGAGCGGAGAAAGGAGCAAGAGGAAGAAACTCTTTGTTTATTCTTTACTTTTTATACCTTTGTGGGTCTAGCAGAAGATTGGCTTTTTGGGGTTTCCACCCCTCAGCCTCAGTGGCCAGACCAATGTCAGTTACAGTTGTTTTTTAGGTTAGAAATATGTAAACAAAGGACAGAGAATGAAAAACAAAGGATTTGTTTATGTTACATCTATGAGAAAGGTAGAAAACTGCTCTAATATTGTACAGTATCTAAAAGATCTGACTCCATTATGAAATTCAAAAGGCTAAATAAAAAACCCAGAAAAACCAGGGTAACACTCTCCGTGTCCTTGCTCTCCACAGCTTTTCCTGACAAAGCCCTGGCATTCCAAGTGGGAGCTTCTGAGCACTTCCATAACTCAGCAGCCCCAAGGCCCTCGGGCTGATCCGAACCCCACGGACGCTCGGGGAGAGGCGACATCACCTTTTAGAAAAACCAGAATCAGTTCTGCCGTGGCTACGGCTGAAGGGACAGATTTGCTTCCTCGAGCCTGGAAACCACGCCAGGCACCAAATCCAGCTTGTACTTCACAGAAAGAACAGGCTGAGGATCAAACGCCAGTCTGGCATCCCTGAGTCCTTTCTGCTGCTCTTTTCAAGGTCTTCCAGCCCCTTAACCTCAAACCCAGCCCAGCATCCTCCTCCCTGGGCTTAGGAGGCACCAGGAGCTGCAGGGAGGATAGAACGGATGGTGCCGGAACAGATGGTGAGGATGAGTTAATTGATCTGCTGGGACAGCTCGAGGTGGCCTCGTGGAGCAGAATATGCAAAGAGGAGACTGTGCAAAGATCCGTAATGAACTTTCATTAGCAGCGGAGTAAAAATGTCCTGTGACAGCGACTCGCGTGCTTTTCCTGAAGCAAATCCAAATTCCAGCTTGGTTCCTGCTTGTAGCCAGTTCAGGAAACTTCACTCCCTGGGATGACTGTGGAAAAAACCCCCCTGGTTTAAAGCTTTTCTTTTAGTTTTTTTTGTTGGTTTTTTTTTTTCCAAACGGAAATTTCTTCTGCCGAGCCTCCCTCCTCATAGCAGCCGTAATTTTACACCGAGGAACAAAACTGTTCCCCTTTGCCCTTTCTGGGTTTTCTTTGTTAGAAGAAAAGCATTTCTGCATTTTCTTACAATGTGTCTCTGGCAGGAGAGAAAGAAACCTCAAGGAGGGATGCTAAAAAAAAAATCAGAAAATCAGAGCATTTCCAGCAGCATCAGGGTTATCCCGAAAAACTCCACAGGCTCAACCACAGTGGAAATTACAGCACAAAATGACTGCACATTACTGAATCACGGAATGGTTTGGGTTGGAATGGACCTTAAAGATCATCTTGCTCCAACCCCCTGCCATGGACAGAGCACCCTCACTAGATCAGTTCTCAGAACAATTTACCAATTGTTGGCAATCACTAAAGAAAAAGCTGCTCGGATATTTCGAGTAATCTTCACGACAATTCCCTTTCCCGCGTCCCCACAAATCTGCAGGATGATGGCAATGATGCCGAGTCCTTCGAAATCCACTCATGGAAAAGGCCCTACGAGGCATTTTGAGCTTTGTGAGGAACGGGAAACTTTATTCCCGTCAGCCACAAGGGCGGAGGCGAGGTTGGATGGTGCTTGGAGCACCCTGGGATACTGGGAGGTGTCCCTGACCATGGCAGGAGATGGATTGGACGGGATTTAAGGTCCTGCCCAGCCCAAATCATCCTGAGATTCTCTGACTCTGCCTATCAGAGGCTTTTGTTCCCATTTTACACCAGTGAAGCAACATTAGAACATCTCCTGACCTCCTACATAATGCAAGCGACACGATTTCATCTGGTAGTTTCAGCACCGAAGCGGATTTATTTTTTAATAACACCATATATATTTTATCCAAACTGTCATTCAGGCCCTCAGAGCTGGGAAAACAAAGACAAACGTTACAGAAAAGTTTATGATTCCCTCACTCGGAGGATTTCCACTCTGATCTCATTATTTCTGGCAGACTCGCTGTGGGGAGTTTTGCTTCTTCTCCTCGGTTATAAATATTCCATGCAGATTTTTAATTAGAGCAGCGCGGGTTGTTTTTTGGTTTTGGGTTTTTTTGGTTTTTTTTTTTTGTTTTTTTTTTGGCTGAGACAAAAGAAATTGGATTTCCCCCCCCTCACCATTTGGGCTTCATTCATGTGGATGGACTTCCAGTAATGTACCCACATCAAATCTCTGCATAAACAAACCAGAGGCTGTTTTCATTGAACTAAAACTCTAATTGCTTTTACCAACAGGTGTCTCGGAGTTGGAAAGCAAAACAAATGTTTGATCTGGTCCTTCCTCTAATTAGCAACAGATGAATTAGCAACTGAAGGGAAAGATGCACTTTTTAGCCCATTGTCTGGGTTTATACTGCTCGTGTGGAATGCTTCATTCAACACGAATTTGCTTATGAAGGAGGCAGAATTAGTTGCAGGGAGCACTGAACCGTAAGGAAAAGCAAAAAAGGAACTCCAGGGGGAAGGATAAAGCAAAAAAAGGAATAAACAGCAGAGTTCTGGTTTCTGCCTCTCAGACATTCAGAAAACTTTCGCGGTGCTCTTCTTCACCGGATTGTGGACACCTGATTGAGGATGTTACCGGGATTTTCCAAACGGCCGGCCTCACTTGGAACCAGTCCTAGACTGGGCTGGGTTGGGAGAGGCTTAAATCCCATCCAGGGCCACGGGCAGGGAACCTTCCTCGAATCCAGGATGCTCCTGGGCTCGTGAAGGTGTGTAGGACAAGTAGAACTCCTCAGAGCAGGAGATTTTACCAAGCCGAGTTTCCAGGTGTTGCTGTCTCATCCTCAATCCCCTGTGCTTCCAGCCTCGGAGCAGCTCCCAGGATTTGCCGCTGCTGTTGGCAAACCTGCGTCTCCCTCTAGAAAAAGGAACAACAAAACTCCCAGCCCGGCCCTGCTGCCAGTTCAGCTTTTTATCTCCCGATTTGGCTAATTGATTTACAAATTAGGGCCATCAAAAGAATCCCGCGATCCTGTCGAGCCCCGCGCAGAGGGCTCCGGGCGCTGGATGAAACCCAGGCAGAGGAGCGACTGTAAAATGGCTCTGAACTGCACAGCAAAAAAATAAACAGGGAATGAAAACAGCAAAACAAAGCGTTTCTACAGCGCACGAGTGTGAGAGCCCTCTGTCCTGAATTCCAGCACTGGGCACGGACCTGGATTCCAGGAGCGGGTGAACCAAGGTGAGGCAGGTGAAGGAATGCAGTCCCCCTCCCAGCAGCCAAACAGATCCGAGTTTCCACCAGAAATGGAATTAGGTGTTGATTTATGTCTGGGTTTTTTTGGTTTTTTTTTCCATTTTATTCCTCGGGGATCGCAGACAGAATAAGGATAGATGGAAAATGAAAGATCTGGTATTCCTGTGGATTTTTGTAAGTCTGCCGGCGAACAAAATTGGGGGAAAGGGGGAAAAATAATAATAATAATAAAAAAAGGATCCTGGGAGAGAGGTGTCTGAGCAACACCCCCCAGCCTGACCCCAGGGTGTCACTGGGACAATCCTGTCCCTGTTCGGGGGCAGGACTGTCTCCTCTTCACTTTAATTGTTGCCATACCCTAACAAGTATTTCACAGGAACAAACCAAACCAAACCAACAAACAACAAAAAAACAAGCACAAAAAAACCCCCCAAAACAAAAAACAAAACAACAACAAAATAAAAAAAAAACCCCAACCCAACAAAACCCAAAACAAACAAACAAAAAAACCCCCCCAAAATCCAGCAGCAACACTGGAAAGTGTAAAAACTCTTCATTGTCCTTGTTCTCATAATTTTCTCTCAGTGCTGCATCCCCAGGCAAAGAAATTCATTTGGCTTTACAAGGAATTCTGCTGTAAGTCAAGTGTTATTAAAGGCTTCTCCATATTGTTTATCACGGGAATCTGAGCTGATGTCTCTCTGAGCACTCCTAGGGAACCTTGTTTATTAAAAGGTACAAGTGTTCCTGCAGCCCTACAAGCGCGGCCCTGACAAGCTCTCTCCTCACACAGCTCCAGAATAAATAACTCGAGAGCCCAGGAGAAGCTCAGGCTCTGCCCTGGCTGACAGCAGCTCCTGGCTCCTGTGCTGAGCAATTAAGGATGCAGCCCGGTGCTGGAGAGCAAAATAAAGCGAAATAAAGCTGAACCCACCCTGCCTGCGGGGCTGGGAGCATGAGGTTATTTTCAGGCCCTGTTAGCAGGCGCCTTGCCTTGCAGGGACGTTGTTACCTGCGCCAGCAGTGCAGCTCAGGCTCTGAAGCTGGAGTTTGATGTGGTTCCTGCTGGGGCTCGAAATCTTGCTGTTAGAGCTTCCTGCGGCTGACAGAAATGCCACGTAGAGGAAAAAGCCCTGCATGCGTGTCTGAGCGGTGTGGGAAAGCCCAAGAGCACCACACCATGAGGTTTAGAGTTGGTTTTTTTTGGTTGTTTGTTTGGTTTTTTGTGTTGTTTCTTTTTTACGTTGTTTATTTTTTTTGGTGGTGTTTCCTTTTTTGTGTTGTTTCCGTCTTGCAGCTGATTTCAAATCCCTCAAACTCAGACCAGAGTCATCATCCTGCTTCATACCCCTGATAAAAGCAGCCGAGGGAGGGGCAAAGACCATTCCAAAGGCACCCAGAAATGTGGGATCTGCAAGCTCCAGCCAGGTGAAGACACCTGTAACATCACTGGTCACAACTGCGGGATACTTAAACCATGAGGAGCCTTAAATTGTCTGACCAGGCGCTGGCACAGGGTGCCCAGAGCAGCTGTGGCTGCCCCTGGATCCCTGGAAGTGTCCAAGGCCAGATTGGAGCAACCTGGGATAATGGAATTTGTCCCTGCTCGTGGCAGGGAGTGCGAATTACACAAACTTTTATGTCCCTTCCAACCCAAATCACCCCACAGCTCATGATTCCACGATACCGATGGTTTCTTCCCCTGAATCCAGATCCTAGGCTGGCCTAAACTCTGCCTGTTAAACCCCGCTCCCGCTCAGGATTTTCCTGACAGGCACAAAAATCTGCAGCTGCAGCTGGCGCAGCGTCCATTCCCTCTGCTCACATTCCCTGTGATCCTTTCCTGATGGGCTTGTAATGTATTAAAGAAACAATTCCAACTCTCCATAAAAAAAAAAAAAAAAAAAAGGAGCAAGTTTCTCCTGAGTTAAGAGCACATTATTTCACGAGCCAAAAACGAGAGACAATTTCATCTCCCTAAATTAGCATAACTTCCCTATTATTCTAGAGACTGCTTGATTAAATTAGCCTGTATCACTTTAAAAGGGATGAGGGATGAATTGTAAAGGAAGAGAGCTTAAAATTGAAATCCAAAGAATAAAAAAAAACCTCATAGGGACAGATAAAAGTGAAAACACTCAGCATTGCCAGCACCAGCCAACACCATGAAACCCCACACAACAGAGGGGCTGTCAGGCCAGGCCCGGGGCACAAGACCCTGTCCCACTCTTTGCTCCACCAGGGACCCCCGAGAACTCGCAGGGTGACCGGGTTAATGGTTGGACTGGATGGTCCTGGAGGATTCCACAGTTCCATTTCCAGGTCATTTTCTCCCTCTGGGCTCCCTCACTACCTGCACCAGGGGATTCTGGAGCTCAGTCACCGCAGCCCCGCCACTGGGGAGATGCAGGGAGGGGAACTGGGCACAGCTGGTGAGGGAGGGCAGAGGGACTGGGGGGCTGTCTGGCTTTGGAAAGACAGATGTCTGTCAGGGAAAACCAGAGACTTCCGTGGAATGGAGAACGTAAACGCTGTCCCTCTGAATTATTATAATTTTGAAATTAAGGGGCTCTCAGGCAAAGATATGGGAATAGGAGTTAACAGTTCATTACTAGGAATATTAAAAATAAAAATAGTAGAACAAAAAAGCAAACAGCCAAAACAGAAAGCACTGACACAGTGAGAACAGAGCCTGGCACCCTGCTGTCAGGGCGCTGGGAGCAGTCCAACCAAACCCTCCCGCAGTGACAGATGTGGCTCTGTTGATCCATGATCCTGCAGCAGGGTGCAGTTCTCCTCTGAAGCTCCGGTGCTGCTGAGATGGCTCCGGGGCTCCTCTGGCAATCCAGTGCACACGGGCTGTGCTGCTGCTCCCAATCCCAGATTTTATCCAGCTGGGAATGCCGGGCTCCTCCCCTGGGTGGAGCATCTCCCCATGGATGCTGGAATTGTCTCAGCCCTGCAGTGAGCCTGGATGGGCCAGGAGCAGCAGAGATCCCTGCAGGGAGGATGGGGGCTGGAGGGGATAAAGAACACTGCCACACCTGGTTTGACAGCCGGCCATGAGCAGAAGACACCTTCACCCTCCACCTCGGAGTGATGAGGGATGGGTGGTGGAAGAGATAAAGAAAACACCTCCACAGCTGGTTTGACAGCTGGGGACAGAATACAAACTGCTGGTTACAGCTTGCATTGCAGCCTGAGACAGAAGCTGAGCTCGTCCCCTCACCGCGGTTCTGCTGAGAAACTCTTGAGAGGAGCCACAAGTCATGAAAGGCAGAACCTCCAAGAGTTTTTGCTGGTGCTTTCACATAAAACATGTATAAAATAAGTTCTGAGGGCCACCACACCGTGATTTCGTTAAAGGGATTAAAGGACATGAAGCTGGGATTATAATCTAATTTCCGTGTAGAATTATGGAATATCCAGGATGGGAAGGGAACCACCAGGATCGTCCAGTCGCACTCCTGGCCCTGCACAGACACCCCAACAGTCCCACCCTGAGCCTGTTGACATAAGTGTGAATTTATCTACAGGTTCACTGAAGCACATATGGGTATAAGGGATTAAAAAAGGTTTGTCTATACAGTATAGCACTAGAAATTAGGAATAAACAAAGTTTATATGGCAAAGAGGGAATATCTTCCTGCCCAGAAATCACCAGGGTGACCTCAAACCAACAATTCCCTTTGTAGAAAGAGCCCAGGCTTGGCTCTGTCTCATTAACCCACACTCAGAGGTGCCAAAAAAAGCCACAAAAACACAAATCCACATGAAAACACAGATACCCAGGGAAATAGAGAGACACGTGTAGAGGGGCAGCAGGAGAGGAGCAGCAATATTTTCGTCACTTTAAATGCGCTTCAGCAAAAATTCCGCCGCCATTCTCTTGCAATGGCGTCAGAGGCAGGGACGCGACGTGCACACGTTGAGGACAGCGGTTTTGTTTATTGTTTGCTGGCTCTTTTTGTAGTGTTTTTAAATTTCCCGTGCTTGCAGATATGATTGGTTAAGGGTCTTAACTCTGCTGAGTTTCCTGGCTAATGAGATGGGTGTATCTGTGCTTTATAGGGGTTGGCTGAGGTCTTCTGCCTGGGTTTGGATTTGACCAATCTTTGTCGTGTCTGCTTCAGCCAGTGTCTGCGAAGCCAAATTATCCATGCAGATACAGTCCAACTATATATCTTCTAATTTTGTTATAATATCCCCAGTGCCCTCCTCACCCCCAGCAGAGCCCACAGCCCAGGGATCCCTCTGATCCCCAGTGGAGCGGCAGGGAATGGAGAGAGGAGAGATTTCATTGGAACCCAATCCTCGTCAGGGGCTGTGGCGCTCTGAAAATAAAAGATCCAGTAATTTTTGCTGATGTGATCGTTATCGCAGGAGCTTAATTGGCCAGAACAGTCGGTGGCAATTGAATGGCTCCAGTCTGCAGTGCCTCACTGCGTGTTTAGAGCTTCCCATTTGTTCCCCCACACCAGATGATGCCAGAGTGCCTGGAAACCTGGATTTTATTCCGTGGTAATGAGATTTTATTCCGTGGTAACAGTTCAAACACCCAACAAGCAAATCTTACATAATTGGTGGTGTTATAGGCTGCAATCGCTTGCCTTATCTTTGTATATTTTACAGTTTTTGTGGGTTTTTTTCCTTACTCTTCACTGTGGGAAGTGATGGGAGCCTGTAATTAGAGCTGCAGTGAACCAGGGGTGATTTGTAAGGCTGAAAAACATTTTCCTTCTGGGATGCTTCATCCTCTGGCTGGAAACCAAACCTCTGCTGCCTGGAGATCAGCAGGGCGATTTCACCTCAAAAGTTCTGTGGAAATGAAGAACCAACTTAAAACCCACACAGTTAGAAGGATGGGGCACTCGAATCCATAAACAGTTTGGGATTCTGGTGTAAAAAGTTGTCTCAAGCCTTTTCTAGCCTGGTTAGTTTGGAAAATAATACATGAAGTATCAATTCCATCTTAGTCATTATTTTTAAGGCAATGGGAACAACCAAACACGGGTCAGGCTGCAGCATCAGAGCTTGCTCAAGCAGAGAGAGGCACAAACCTCCCTAAAAAAACCCATCCCAGGGTTTAAAAAGCGGCGTCAGATGCAGCAGGGGCGATGGCAAAGCCCATCCCTGATAAATTCAAATCTGAGCTGTGGGGTTTGACGCCTTCACCCTGGATAAGACCCAAATGGTGCCAGCACCTCTGTGCACACTGCACGGTTTTATTTATTTTCTTCCTTTTTAACAACACTGCATTTTATTATAAGCCACTGCACAAGAAAATACATCACGAGTGTGGGAATCGACTTTGTGCTGGAGGAGGAAAAAAGAATAAAAGGGGGAGACACAAGCAAAGATCTGTAAAAGAAAATAAACCCAGTGCATAAATCACAACAAACCTGGGGTGGAAGAGGCTGCACTTCATAAAATCTGACACTGTCACCTCCAGTCTGCAAATAGGAGATTAAAAAAAACCAAAAAAACCCACCCTGGATGCTAAATTTGTCCTTTACACCGAGTTTGAAAATTATAACATCATAAAATCAGAATAAATCAGTCAACTTCAGTCCCCGGGACTGTGTTAGAGATTGTCCATTAGGTACTGAGGATTTGGGAGCTGAATTTGCTGTTCATTTAGAGCCTGGACATTTTAACGTCCCACATTTGGAATGAATCAGGCACCTCTGGTCCCTCACACCGCGGAATTTCTGTTCTACGGATCCCACATTAGATTCTAACCCTGATACAGGATTTATTCCTCCAGGAGCAGGTTTTTTTTTGTGTGTGCTCTTCATTATTTTTGCACAAGGAGCTTGGAAAAGGCAGCAGGACTGGCTTTGTCCCTGGGATTTCTACCTCCAGCCAGAGCAACAAAAAGCAAAGGAAAAAAAAATCCAGACCGTGACCCTCAGTCAAATTGGAAATTTATTTTTAGCAAATCTTGAGAAGTGCAGAAAGCAGGAGGGGGAGGGAAGGGATGAACACCAAACAGGTTTCAGACATGCCTGAAGGGAATGGCAAATACCTGGGGGAAATGCAATCATTTGCAGAAATGACGCCAATTTTTGTTCAAATAAGTTTCTTTCCTTTTCTGTCTCTCTGGAGTTTTAATTTTGGGGGTTTTTTTTCGGGGTTTCTTTAAGAAAAAAAAACCTCAAAAACAAAACCAAAATGAACCCCGAACCAAACCAAAAAAAACCCTTAAAAAATTAAAATACTGGAAAGAGGAGGGGATCCAACACCTAGACAAGAAATGAAGTTATTTCACTTTTAATTTCAACCACCAATCCACAAAAGCCCCAATTTTCACTCAGCTGCTCATTAATTTCCAGTAAATTACAGATGCATCACCCTATTGATGAAAATACTTACGGGGTGGGGAGTTATAATTAAAAACTTTTAGCATGAAAACTTCCCCCCGGAGAAATTACCAAAGTATGGGAAGAGGAAGTGAGGTGCAGTTCACATTTTTATGCACTGACTTTCCAGAGGTCAGAGAGAAATTAATTAGGCCTACGAGGAAAAATACCCCACAGAAACTCCTGGAAACATTTGAACAGACTGCCCAACCACCATCATGGGATTTGCATGAGTTTTGGATGCAAGTGCTTAAATTCCTCTTTGAAATCTGCTTGAAACGGGACCAAAGTAATTGTGCTGGGCTCTAAAACTTTTACAAATATAAAGCTGGGGAATGATACTAATAAAATAATTAACTGTGTGGAAAAACTTTTAAACAAATAGGAAAGAGAAGTGTTAGAAGATACAGAAGAAAGGCAGCTGCTCAGGTTAAGTAATCTGGAAGAGGATTCAGCCCAAAAAATCCCCCACCTAAATCCCCAAAAGCTGGAGGCACTGATCCAACCCTCAGAGCCCCCACCCAAGGACAGCTCCTCGAGGATCAGATGTTAAAAAGCACAAAACAAAACGTACTCGCAGTTGCCTGGCAAACCATTTCCACCCAAATGTTCCATTTTTCTGCCCTGACAGCAGATAATGGTGGGGAAATGCTCTCTGAATTTGTAAAGCAGGTGACTGTAATGTGGCATAAACATGTTCATTATGCAAATCTGATTGCTTAAATCTTCAGCTGGAGCTCGTTTGTTTGGATGAGGCAGAGGATGCTCAGTTCTTCGCGTTTCCTTGGTTTATTCAGCAGCAGATCTGCCGAGATAATTGTTGATATTCCCCCCAAGCCATTCCCATTTCAGGGGGAGCTCTGTTCTGATAAAGGAAGGAAATGTTTCCTGAGAATTTGAGCTTGAATTCGGCTGCCTGACTCCCAGGGAAGGGGTTGCAACGATACCAAAAATAACAATGCCTCACCTTTGAGATATTCAGAGACAATTTCAATTAATTCTTTTGAGTACCATTGTTGTTGTGTAGAAAGGAACTCGATCGTTCTTTGAAATCCAAGGGTGGATATTAAATAACTGCAGGTCAGGAGAATGGAAATAAAAACAGGAAAAAGGTGGAATGGGAAGGGTTGGCTGGGCAAACACCTCGGGGGCACAGAGAAGGGGACCTTTAGTCCGTCACAATAACCTGCAAGAAGATTTCATCCTCTTGTACTTGTGGAAGATCAACAGTCCCCTTCTCTAAAATAAATGTGTTTTTTCTTATATTTCCTTCCAAAATCGCAGTGTGAAGGCCGCGGGTGGCAATTCCCCGTGATCCTGCAAAGCCACTGCCTGTCCTGAGCGAAACCTGGACGTGTCTATAAAAATTTCCTCTCCTCTCTCCTGCTTTTCCCTCTCAAGGCCACCAGATCCCGTTCCCTGTGAGCTGCTCTGAGCTGGAAATGGAACCACATGGAGGCATCCCCAAAAGGCCATAAATGAAAGCCCTAAAGGCCTGAACCTCGGGAATTTTGAGGGAAGGAACAGCTTCCTGCTAAGCCTCAGCCTAGACAGGGGGCTCAGGAATTCCTTGGGTCCTTTAGGAGCTGCCACGTTGCAGACACCGGAGTGGATTTGTGGAAACATTTCCACGTGTCTGTGCGTAACAACAACAGCGCAAAAAATCATAATCACAACAATAATAACAATAGTAATAAAAACAATAATAGCAAAGCAACAACAAAAAAATCAACGACACTAATAATAATAATAATAACAACACTAATAACGGTAATATTACTACTAATGGTAATCTTCACAGGCAGGTGTTTTTGCCCAGCAGCTGGGAAAATCCAGCTCTGGAATTCTCGCCTGGAATCAAGCATCAAGAACTTGGATATTCCATCCTGCCTCTCCTCCTCACCCTGCCAGTACGTGGAATATGATTCAGGGGGAAGGGGGTCACATTTCCCATTCCAAGGGAATGCATTCCTTAGCAGACGCCTGTCTTTCAAACCAAGATGATTTCTGATCAAAATTAAGCCAACTCCTTTTTATAAATGAGTTTTTAAAATATCCTCCTGCATCCCCAGCAACCTGAATTCCCTGGAGAATTCCCTGAGAGGTGAAGATGCTTCCCAAGGAACTGCTGCATCTCTGTGATAAACCAAACCTGGCATTTTAAGCCAGGATTAAGGCACAAGAAATGGGAGAGACCCCACACCTGGCTGTTGGAAGAAATTTGTTACCCAGGCCAGAGTGAATGGAACAAAACCAGGGCTTAATGGTCAGATTTATAAATATTATTATTGCTGTCACCGAAGGCATCACGAACTTCAGAATATTTGCATAAGGATGCTGAAAACAAAATCTGAATCTAGCAAAAAAAAAAAAAAAAAAAAAACAACAAAAAAAAACCCCAAAAAACCACAGTAGCTCCTTTTTTATTTTTATCCCACTCTCCAATTATTAGTTGTGTGCTTATTTAGACACAAAATCCCTGGAGGCTTCATCGGGATATATGGAGATTATTTGATAGCCCGGCTTCGTGTTATTTAATTCCCAGAAGAGAAAAAAAAAAAATTTGCCAGCAGTAACAAGAAGCTTTTAATGTGTTTATTTCCTGCCCAGATCCGCACTCTGGCTTTTGTTCAGGATATCAGGATATTCCCAGGAAATCACTGGAAGGATGGCAAAAAAAAAAAAATCACTGCCAGTGGAAGGATCTGTCTGTTGTTCCCTTCCACATCCAGAGCTTTTAGAGGTGCTCTACACACGGATGGGAAAGGGGTTTGTGGATTCTGAAAGGGGAAATTTTGGTGGTTCTGGAGCTGGTGACCCCCAGTTTGTCCCAGTACAAACTTTTTATTTCAGTCCAAACCTTCTGCTCCCTGCTGGGCGAGGGGAAATTCTCATTTCTCAGCGGTGAAAAGCAGCACTTCCACCCCTTGCTGGAGCACGGGGAGGGGAGAGTGTTTAAAAATTGTCATCATTTATTAAATTGTTCGTTTTTATGGCAACAGGGACAGCACAAACCAGGCAGGGGGCTTGGGGCACTCAGGTGACCCCAGGTAGTGCCGCTGACCCAGGTGGGAAACCCAGGCTGCGCCAAAGGAGGGAAATATAAACCAGAAACCTGCCCAAAGTTCCTTATCCCTTCCCCTTTTCATCCCAGCAGGTCGGTGGCTCCTGCATTCCGCACAAATCAGGGCCTCTGGCGAGGATTTCCTGCTTGTGAAGCCCCGTGTTAACTTCAAATGCCTGTTGTCAGCAAAAGCTGAGACCAAAAACCTTCCAAAACAAACTGGAATAAGGAAAGAGCCTGGGAAACACACAGGGAGCTCCTTCAGGGTGATCCCATTGTTATTTCTGGGATATTTCTTATCCAGATTAAGAATATCAGCAGAGGGAAAGCTCAGCCACAGCTCCCGTGTCTGTGCATAAGGTGCATCACGAGAGGTGTCACAGAACTTTTCCCTGGCACTTGCAGCCATCAAATCCCCCAAAAAACCATTTTATTCTCCCCTGGGCACCCCTCTGCAGCTCTGAAAAGGGGTGAAGGGTTATTGCCAGCGCTGATGCCAAAAAACTCCACTTCCATAAAGCCGCCTCCTGTCCCTGTTAGAATCAGGAAATTCTGTTTGAGAATACAAAAGTCTTTTCTGAGCCAATTTGTAAAGGGTACTGAGCCACATTCCAACCCTAATTTTGTCAAAAATTACAGTTATTGTGATCCTTGGAATCCATCAAGGGGAAGAAAGTGCAGGAAATCATCCCCTGCTGTGGCTGGGTGCAAATTTCAGATGTTACACTTCGTTTTCAAGGTGGAAACCCCACGTGCTTTTCCCTCCTCCTTGCTTTTTTACCACTTGAAATTTATTTGATTTTATTTCTCCTTTCTTTTTTTTTTTTTGTACTGGAAGGTCCAAACATCTGAGCTGAGCGGGCACTTCCAGGTCTTTCAAAAAGCTCTGTCAGAGGAAGGAAATCAATCAAATTCTCATCTAGAGGGATTTGTTTAATAAAAATCAATAATATTTAATATCCATCTAGACCTGCTGCCATGAAGTGGCACCACATCCATAGAAACACCTCCAGATCTTGGCTTTTTCTTTTCTTTTTCTATTTACAATATAATTCTCTAGCTTGAAAGTTAATTTTGCAGCAGTGAAGTTTATTTATGTGCAATTCCACATTCTTGGGCAGGTTTGAGTGGAAATTTGGGATTAGTGAGACTCTGGGGGACCAGGGCCGAGAGAATTCCACTCTTTATTCCCAGGTCATTTCCAGCAGAACCTCAAAGGTTCAGCCAGAGCTCCTGCAATTAAGGCCAAATGCTCGAAAACACAAGTTTGGTGTTTTTTTTTAAAGGGTAGATGCATTCAAAATTAATTTCTGACGTTTTGTCCTGAAAGAAAGCCGTGTTGGACAGGGCTTGGAGCAGCCTGGGGTAGGGGAACAGGACGGGCTTTACGGTCCCTTCCAACCCAGCCCATTCCAGGATCCTGTGATTCTGAGACGTAAATCATCATTTAAACCCATCCTTGACCTTTCATTTTCAAAGACAGCGTCGAAAAAAGGAAAAAAAAAAAAGAAATATATTACCCAAACGCATTCCAGATTTCTGATTTTCCTTCGGTTTACCAAGAACTAAAACCACCCCAGATCCGGACAGGTTTCGTTCGCTCAGCCCCGAGCGAGCCGCTTCTCTCGCTGCGGATCCCCCACCAAATGAAACAACGGCTCCAACGCCTCAGAAGACGTCCTGTACATTTTGTTATTGTTTCACAAAGGCGGCAAAAAGGGGTCCAGAGGCAGAAGAACCCTCACGCTGTGCTGGAGGAGTTACTGCGAGGGCGGCGCCGAGGAAAACGTTTCCTCAGAGCCGCGGAAGCACGGGATTGGGGTAGGAAATAAAACGAGCCAAGGACTCTTACTGATCAAAGCCCTCATTGGAATGGAAGCATTTGGAGATTACTTTCAGCTCCTGGAAATTCACGACAATAAACAAATATCCAAACAGCGCCTCGGAAGCCATCACAGAACTGCTCATGGGGGTGGTTTTTATGCATCAAGGCAAAAGAGAGAAATAAATTTTTTTTTAAAAGGCTAAAAAAAAAAAAAAGGGGTGAAATATCACCGCCAGGTCCTTGAAGGAATTTCGGCCCACGGGATGCTCTGGCTGCCATGAATAAAGGAGGAGACAAGGTCTGAGACAAGGTTTCAAAAGCAGGAGGAAGAGAAAGTGGAAAAGCCGAGATTTATTCGATTCATCCCGACAGCAAGAGGGGCTCTGTTTGCCAAGGTTAGCTGACACCAGCACAAAAATGGAATGGCCATAAATTTGTCTCCAACAAGATCTATTGTCACTTGGAGATGATGAAACCTGGTTTATCATCTGGCTTTTAAAATATATACACACAGAGCAGGACATGCCGTTAACAGATAAAATAATGCCGTCTCTGAAGTTTTAAGAGGGTGCACAAAGCTGGCGTGGATTGAAGTGGAAATAAAGGAGAGTGTGGTTATTATTTCCCCAAGGGTTCTCCTCTTCCTCAAAGGTGTGCAGGAAGCCTGCAGGCCATCCGATCCCACGCAAATAATCCCACATAAATTCACTGATTTGGTGTCAATTAAACAAGGAGTGGGGAGTACGGGTGATGCCTTAAATTTTATCTTTTGTGTATTTCAGGTTCTGTGCTGCCCAGAGAGCAGCTCTGAGCTCACACTCAGGGGAACTCAGCTCTCTGCACACAGCAGCGACACAAAACAAATCCTGCTCCTGCTGCACACCCAGGACAACTTTCAGCCCCAAAGCACAAACAGCGGTGGCTGGAGGGAGGAACGAGAAGGATGGGAGCTCACAGCCTGGAGCTGGGATGGGACAATTAAACCCCAATGTGCAAATGGACCAAAACTTATAAAAATGTGAGACCTCATAACCGTTTTTCCATTTTTGTGACCATTTTGGTTCCACCTTGGGTGCAGCCCTGGCCAGGCTCTTTTCCTGCCCAAGGTTTACCCTTAGAGGCCTTTCAATAAATATCCACTTTATCCTCCAGCTCTGTCCAGTCTCTGCTCCAGCTCAGCCTTCCCAAGGCATCACCATTTCCTAAATCCATCCCGTGGCATGTGAACTGTGGGAAATGGCATTTCAGGAATAGATTCCCTGCTGTATTTTGCTGATATACATGTGCCAGGATAAATATTTTTTTGTGCCATTGGGTCTGAGCTGTCTCTGCTTCAGTCTCAACTCATTTCCATGGATTTCTCTCTGCAGGATCCGTGCTGAGAGCTCCGATGAGCTTCACGAGGGCCGGGGCAGAATTAAACCAGCTCTGAAAATCAGACAACAGCCACGGCACTGGAGACCTTCAGTCCATAAGAGCTGATTCCAATCCATAGCAACTGCTTTCAATTCCATAAGAACTGCCTCCAACCCCATCAAACCTGCTTTAAATCCATAAGAACTGCTTACAATTCATAAGAATTGCCTTCAATCCAGAAGAATTTCCTTCAATATGTAAAAATTTCCTTCAATCCCATAAGAACTGCCTTCAATCCATAGGAACTGTATTCAATCCATAGGAACTGTATTCAATCCATAAGAACTGCTTCCAGTCCATAAGAATTTCCTTCAATTCCACAAGAACTGCCTTCAGTCTATAAGAACTGCTTTCAATCCATAAGAACTGCTTTCAATCCCGTAAGAACTGCTTTCAATTTGTAAGAATTCCCTTCAATCCCATAAGAATTGCTGTTAATCCATAGGAAACGCCCTCAATCCCATAAGAGCTCCCTCCTCTCTGCCTCCTTCTCTCTACATCCCGTTTTATTGAGAGACTTGGGAATTATTTGAGAGAACTCGCAGGCCCAAACACATTACACCCACTAGATACGGTGATTTGGAAGGAAACAGGAATCCTGTGGGAATGACAAACCACCAGGGAGGAGATTTCCCCTCCTGTTGGGACCTCACAAGGTCACCCCATCATCCAGACCCCAGAGCGCTGCACCTGGCTGTGCCTGAGCTCAGGGAAATGTGCTGGCACTCCATCCCAGCCTCTCCCACCAAGGAGAAAAGCTGGATTTTCTGAGCAGCTTCACTGCTGGTGATTTTACAGGGAATTGGGGCTCTCATCCGCAGATAAAAGGGATGAATACCCCAAACCCAGGCCAGAACAAGCCTTGGAATTAAATCCTGATGAGCAGGGAGCAGGAATTTGAGCTGACCCAAAGGCTGGGGGCTGCCAGCCCCCTCCCCTGTCGGGGTTTCCACAGCACATCCCAGCTCAGCAAGGAACACCTGAGAAACCACAGCCCCTCCCTCCAGGAGGAAAAGTTCGATCCTGACTTCTTGGCATGGAGGAATTTCTTTTTCCTGACCTCACCTGGCCCCACACAGACCTCCTGTACTCAGGATAAACCCCTTTCCCTGCTCAAGGTGTTTAATATCCCTCTAAACAGTGTTTGGGGAAGGTCCAATCCCAGTTTCGGGCCTGGATTCTCTTTCCAGACACCTCAGTTCTCTGCCTCAGTTTCCCACCAGTGAGGGGATGATGTCCCAACACTGGCCATTGCTCAATCCCAAACGTTCCTGGAGTGAGCAATGGATAGGAACGACCCAGGAGGTGCTTTATTATCCTGCAAAACACTCAGCAAATGAAATAATTCCTCTGCTAGGTCACGATAAAACCACAGATCTCAATTTTCCTCTCACTTCAGCTGAATGGAGGAAGGAGGAGTTTCACCCAGGTCACTTCTTCAGCAGGCTTGAGAATCGGCTCTAAAAAGGAAAGAAAGAAAAAGAAAGAAAAAGAAAAAAAGAAAGAAATGGAAAGAAAAAGAAAAAAAAAAGAAAGGTGCTCTCTCCCAGGCTGATTCATCCCACTCCAACACAGGACAGATAAATTGCTTTTATTCCTTCAAATAAAGGAGCCATAAGAACACTCTCAGAGCAGGACTTCAATCGCGCCTGCCCACTGACAGAGATGAATTTCATTCTAACCGAAAATCCATACAAACTTTAATTTTGAATGAACCTTTGATCCTCAATTAATTTTTTTTTTCCCTGCCCAAGTCCTTAGTTTCACTTGGAGATATCGTTATCCCCACAATTCCCGACCAGCTTTAATGATGGGGTGTAAATTGCAGATTTGTTTTCTTTTCAGGCAGGTTTTTTCCATAATATAAAGCAAATTTCCAATTAAAAGCAGGTCCTGGTGGAGGCAGCATCCCGAAACCAGAGTGTGCCTCAGGCTCTGGGAAAAAAACCCAAAGAAGCAGCCACATAACCAACAAATACCTCAAAAATTACAAAAAATATGTATTTGTGTCGTTCCTGCTGTTCTGCTTTGCTTGGCACGGCACTAATGGGTAATTGGAAGCATTAAAACAAATCCCAGGATCAGCTCAGAGGTGCTGAGTGACCCCGGATCTCCTGCTGGCTGTCCCACAAAACAGAATCCTCGGTATCCAGAGGGGCTGGAAGTAAAAAAAAATCTCATGATTAAACAAAGGCAATTCAAACTTGGAATGGCAGAAATCAATAATAACAAAAAAAAAAAATCGATCACAAGAACAAAATTAAAAAAAAAAACAAACCAACAATTATATGAATGATTGGTATCGGTATTTATTTAATATAGAATTATATAACACATATATTATAAAATATCTACATGAGAGTAATAGTGATAATGATGATGATGATGATGATACTGATACTAATACTAATATTAATACTAATACTAATAATATCATCCTGATGGCACCAAGCTTTGCAGATCTCAGCCAGGCATTAAAAATGTAAAAATGTTTGAGTTTTTTTTTTCTGCCCAGGTAAATCCTAAAACCCCACCACAAATGCAGGGCGCAGAAGGAGCTGGAGAACACACAGACGTGACATTTTAATTGGAAGTGACACGATGACATCGAACCAGACCGACGCAAGGATCCTGCAGGATGAGCGTGGCCTTTTCCATTTGTAGCAGGAATTACTCCACAGTCATTTCCTACAGCAATAATCTGAAATAACCCTCAGCTGGACACCTCTCCCTGAGCAGAGAGTGAAATTCCTGGGTAAAAGCAGAGTGGATATTGCCCAGAGCAGTGTGGTCATTGCAGAATTGTTTCAGATCAAGTATCAATTCAATATCACCTAAAGATTGTAGACAAAACCTTTAAAATAAGTGGTGTCCTCCAGAGATGTTTTTGAGGATCCAGGGGAGGTCAGCTCCTGGTCCTACAGTCCCAGGCGAGCAAACCCAGCTTGTTTTGGCTTTGAAAAGTAAATTATGGCAGCTCTGAAGGCCCCAAAGGTGTGGGGCAGAAACTGTTGAGCTGGAGAGGAAAAGGGAGAGAGAAAGTGAGCGGGGCTGAGCGTGGGGTCAGCAGGTGAAATCCAAACCTGCTGGGGTGGGGTGTCACCTGTGGGGTGTCACCTGTGGGGTCACAGTGGGGTGTCACCTGTGGGGTGTCACCTGTGGGGTGTCACCTGTGGGGTGTCACCTGTGAGGTCACAGTGGGGTGTCACCTGTGGTGTCACCTGTGGGGTGTCACCTGTGGGGTGTCACCTGTAGGGTCACAGTGGGGTGTCACCTGCGGGGTGTCACCTGTGGGGTGTCACCTGTGGGGTCACTGTGGGTTATCACCTGTGGGGTCACACATGGGGTCACCTGTGGGGTGTCACCTGTGGGG
>JANEHK010000094.1:938123-949418 GCA_025960845.1 Tachycineta bicolor | reverse complement strand
CCTTCCACCACCTTCCACCGCCTTCCACCACCTTCCACCACCTTCCACCACCTTCCACCACCTTCTACTGCCTTCCACCACCTTCCACCATTTTCTACCACCTTCCACACCCCCCAGCTTGCTCCCATCTGGCCTTGGATGCTTCCAGGGATTCCGGGGCAGCCACAGCTCCTCTGGGCAATTTCCAGAGGCTTCACAGGCAATTCCCACATTCTGAGTCCAGGACGTTGTCCTGCAACATAAACGACACGATCCCGGTGTGGATTTGGGGATCCATCCTAAGAGCAATGACAGATTTGTCTTTACAAACAAGCCCTGGGTCTGCTGAGAGATTAAAGAAATGATGGGAAGGATTCCACTGATTGGAAAAGAAGATAATTGCCTTTACAAACAAACTGTATGTTTGCTGATAAATGAATTTGGATATTGAAAGATGAAAGAAACAATGGGGAAACCCCATAAATTCCATAAGAATTAAAAATTAAAAGGGGAGTTAGACATTAAAAGGGGAATTTTAGGTATTAGGCATCTTGGGAAGTCTGTACCCCTCAAGTATCTCAGCCAATGGGGAAAGAGAGAGGGAAATGAATCTGGGAAATTGGGATAAATAGGAGGCTGCGTCCTCCAAAGTTTGAGAGACCCCAGGGGAAATGCCCCATGGCCTCTCCTTTTATTTGAATAAAGGAGAAGGACTCCTCTGTCTCCTTTTTGGACGTAAACCTCTGGCGTTCATGGATAAATTTTCCTAACAATCTCCACGCTGCTTCATTGCTTTGCCTGGTGGAATTGGAGCGCTCTTTGCAGCCCCCAGCCTGAGCCCAGGCAGCGCCTGAATCCATGGGAACTCCTAAAAGAGCAGGAACACACCCCGAGACCTCACCTGAGGAATGGGTAGTGTTGCTAAAACTCAAATCCCCATCCAGGTTGGGAAGAGGCAGCAGGAAAAGCCAGGAAGATCCCACTCCATGCTTTCCCAACTTGGAAACACGGGGTATAAATAAGAATAAACGTCAAATAAAGCTAATAATTACATTCTACAGTTTATAACCTTCTATATCTATATGCAGGGGGGAAAAAAAAAAAAAATCCTGTTTGTAGGACCCGGAGAGCTCAGGGGTCTTTGATCTCCAGCTGATGGGTTCAAAGCCAATTTCTGTTAACAGCCACTTAAAGCTCATTTCCATTCCAAAGCCATTAGGTACCGCAGACAGGGACAAGCTGTGACACGGAATTAGTGGCAGAGGTGAAAATTACCTTGGAAATGCCTACAAGAATCATAGCGGCACTACATTGTTCCTAAATGGGTAATTCGAGTTTGTCATCTGTGCGGAGGGTGTGCCATGGAGCAGGAGCCTTTTTTTTTTTTTGATGTTCCGGGGATGAAAAGAAATTAAAAGTAATTCCTGGAAGTGTGTGGAGTTTCTGCCATGAGTGGGGACAGGTATTTCGGTTATTTCCAAGGGATTGAGTGAAGGAACCTGTGCACGTTATCCTTGTTTTGGTGGTAAATTCCATTCAATTCCTGATCAATACTGTTAATTTTGCCGGCTTTAATACGGGACCTTGATATCATGCGTTCTGCTGTAATCTGCTGGCAGTTCTTTAGTTTTATATTGGATAATCAGTAATTCTGATTAAGGTATTTTGCCTGTTATCAATTGTCTGCTTTATAAAGAGCTCGTTTTTACAAGCAGATCTGATTTGCCGTCACTGCACCTTGAGGGCCGAAGTGATTCCTTAAATTTAAACTTTTTGCCAAAATCGGAGATTTAAAGAAGGCTTTAACTCTATTTAAACCCCTTTCTGTGAAGGAGTTTAAATACACAAATGAGACTTTTCTGCCCCTCAGACACGGCAGAACGGCTTCTTTAAAAAAGTTTTCTCTTCCTGTGACAGCTGGAAAGTTGGAAAAGGACCTGGAGGTGCTGCAAATGAGCCCAGGTGGGCCAAAGGACCAAGGGCAGCTGGGCAGTGCCAGCCCCAGAGCATCCACAGGAGCAGGGCAGTGACCACCCCTTGTCCTGCAAATTCCGGGTCACTTTTGGGCCCCTCACATCAATAAAAACCCTTTGAAGAGCTGGAGTTTGTCCAGAGCTGATGAGGCCACGCCAGCATCCCTCAGAGTCCAGAAGTGCAGCCTCAGTGTCTCCACCGCTCAGGCTCTGCTCTGTGCGCACAAAAACCTCGGTGCCCTCTGGTGATTTATTTTTAACCACGTAAAAATCGCTCCCAAAGCCAGCGGGGACAGAAATCCTGCGCTGTGAAGAACGGGAGGCACGTGGAGGGCAGGACTGGACCGCACATTGCCCGCGTTTGGGGCCACCAGGGCGGTGGCAGGGTGGTTGTGTGGCGTCCCTGGGGATCCAGGAGTCATTTCCTAGCGCTGGGTTTATGTTCCTGCACACAAATCCAGATGATTTGGAGCAGATTTCAGAGCTGGAGGCTCCAGTCCCGGGAATTCTGCTTATCTGTGACAGTGTTCTGTGCTTTGAGAATTAGCTAAAGAAAAAGAGGGGGGGGGAAAAAAAAGAACAAAACAAGAAAAAAGAAAAAAAAGGATACAGCCAACCCATAAATGAACGTGAAATTACAATGATCCACATTAAATAGATAATTTTGTACATCAACAGGCCTCCAACTGTAACGCAGATGGGAAGAAAACAGCTCCTTGTCAGCTCTGTGTATCCAGCAGGATGCTGTGGTGCTCTGCTCGCCTCCCTGCACTAATTAACCACTTTATTAATGCCCAGGATAGATGTAAGTGACCATCCCACTGACAAAGATGACACACGATTTACAGGAGTGGTTCCTGACAGAGGACAGGAGATGGTTATGGAATTAAGGAAAACAATGGCGTAAATCAGAGGAAATGCAATTTCCCCTCCCCGCCTGTGCCCTGAGGCACATTTCGCCTTTCTGTGGAAATATTTTCAGCGGCAGGATCAGGACCTGGATTTTCCCCTTCCCAAGAATGGTTTTTCCAGCGCTGTGCTTGGACACGAGGAGGGGAGTGAACCTGCCAGGAGGGATTTACAGCAGGGGGATGATTTTTGTGCTGCTCAGCACCCACAGGTCACTTTCCACAATCCTCCAACTCAAGGTGCTGATAAACAAATATGAATTATAGCTGGGGCCCAAGCTAAGAAATGATGCTTAATTCCATCGCACTAAAAATGCCAACAAATGCTAATTATTATTTTAAGTTTCTCTTGGAATAAACTTTATTAGTGATTTCTTACTCTGCATGCAAATTTTTATGACTCTCCCACTGTAATTAAATTAACATTGTTTATGCTTCGGAGTATTTAAAGTCTGAAATTACAGGCAATAACTAAAAAATAGAGTGATAATTAATGATAATAACTCACTCCTGCAGAAACTGGGCTGATGCTTTCTCAGTTACGACACTTTTTATTCCCAGCAGCTACTTTATGGTACTTGAAATTACTTAGCAATTCTCCTGAGCTAATTTTTATTGCCAGGTAAAAAATAAAAAAAAACCAAAGCACTTTGAGGAGTGGAAGGATTTTGGTGTTCACCTTTGGATTGATGGAGTTTCTGGTCATTTCTGGATGCTCTCTCTGACGCGCTGGAACTCAGCAGAGAAGTGGATTTGAATTGTCCAGACACTGGAGACCTTGGAGGGAGGATTTACCATGGAATACTGGAATATTTTGTGCTGGAAGGGACCTGAAATCCCATCCAGTGCCACCCCTTCCATGGCAGGGACACATCCCACTGTCCCGGGGCTCTCCAACCTGGCTTTGGGCACTTCCAGGGAGCCAGGGGCAGCCGCAGCTCCTCTGGGAATTTTATGTTTTGTGCTGCTCCTGACCCTCTGTGGTTCCACCCTTTGCCCTGGGACAACTCTGCTCATTCCCAGCCAAGCCCAGAACGTCCCTGAAGAAAACTTCAGCCAACAACAACAACAACACCACCAAAAGTCGATGGGAAGTACGAGCCAAAATCCTCCTTGCTGTAAAAGCTGGCGCAGCACCTAAATCTTCACAAGTTTTTTGTGTTTTAGCATGGAACAAAGCTCTAAATCACAGCGACTACAGTAGAATTGGTTTTGCTTTGTAAAAAATGGGGCCTCATCCACCACAAAGTCGAGGGCAAGGGATCAGCGTGGCAGCAGCAGCAGGTGAGTGATGACTCTAGGGAAAAACTATTAACTCTCCAAGCTCCACATTCCCGAAAATGAGAGGACTCGAGGATTGTTTGGTTCTGGCACAGGGCGCCCAGAGAAACTGTGGTTGTCTCCAAGTCCCTGGAAGTGCCCAAGGCCAGGCTGGACAGGGCTTGGAGCCACCTGGGGCCGTGGAAGATGTCCCTGCCCATGGTGGCACTGGATGGCTTTTAAGGTCCCTTCCAACCGAAACCATTTCAAGATCTTAATGGATCAATTTCTCTATTTCAGGTAGAGATCTGATGTATTTTAAGCTTCTGTATATGGAGAGTAAAGAAGTTACACCTCGAAAAGAGAAGAAATCTCAGCCCTCGTGGTGTTTGTGCTTTGGCTTTTTAAAACCGCTGTGGGATTGCAGACCCTCTACACCCTCAGAAATAAACAAATCCTCCTTCAAAGTAAGTGCCAGCCACCTGGAAAGGCGGAATTAGTTTATCCAACACCAAGGTCAAAACTTAGGTGGATAATTTTCTCCAAATTAGTTTTCTGTTTCTAATTCCAAGGCTGGCAACGAGACCCTCTTACGAGGTGGGACTCTGAGGAGATGCAGCTCCATGGAGTTTCAAGTGAGTCTGGAAGGGGTGCAATGAGCTGGTCTGTCGTGACACCCGAATTCACACAAAAACACCCAAACACCACTGCATGAACTCTGCTTTCTCTTCCCATCCCTCAAGCTGAGAACTGCTCCGTGGAGGAGCTCCCATGCACGGGTTTTTTTGGTGTATCAAATCCCCTCAACGCCCACAGGAGGCTGAGCACCCCAGAGAGAGCAGGAAACCGCCTGAGTTTAGGAAAGGAAGCAAAGTGGGAGGAGGAGTTTTTGAAATGCCCAGGATGGGTTCTGGCACCTGTAGGAGAAGGGATTACAGACCCTGATGAGTCACAGATATATCCAATAAATATGAGTGTGATAGAAAGGGTGGGTTGGTTGGTCAGGGAGTGTTACCCTGGTTTTTCTGAGTTTTTTATTAGCCTTTTGAATTCATAATTGGAGTCAGATCTTTTAGTTACTGTAGAATACTAGAGCAGTTTTCTACCTTTTCCCACAGATGTAACATAAACAAATCCTTTGTTTTTCATTCTCTGTCCTTTGTTTGCATATTTCTAACCTGAAAAACAACTGTAACTGACAATTGGTTTAGCCACTGAGGCTGAGGGGTAGAAACCCCAAAAAGCCAATCTTCTGCTGGACCCACAAATGTATAAAAAGTAAAGAATAAACAAAGGAGTTCTCTTCTCTCTGCTCCCTCAGCTGGGAGCTGGATCGGAAGGACCTCTGCGAAAATCTCTTGTCTGTGTGTGACTGCTTTGTGTGTCTCGGTAAGGGAGGACCATCGTTTCTGCTCACCCAGAGACGCCAGCTGTTTGGGGGCTCCTTGCAGGAGTTTAAATTCCCCACATTCAGGTGGTTTTAGAGTCTTTTTTGCCCTCTGCAAAGCTCTGAGCCAAAGGCAGGAAAAGACGGAGTCTTCAAGGTCGCATGCTTCGTGTTTATTAGTTCTTATCTTACAATTTTCTCAGTGTCCAGAAGATGTTTGCTGCGGCTCGGACATCTGGGGACTCCCCCTGAACTGGGCAGTCGTTATCTTTTATACTAATTGCTACGTATTCAATATTTACTATTTGTTACCAATGTCTGTCACTATTACTAAAAAGGTCACCTCCACTCTGACCCAATCCTCACAAACTACTTTGTGCCACCGTCACTGCAGAAATGGAGTGAGGGAAGAAGAAAGAAGAAGAAGGAGACAACGCCCCAAATTCTCCATCTCGCCTCCGTTCAGTCCAATACAAGAAACCCAAACCCATTGTTTTTTCAGCCTGTGATACACTAAACTACTATTTTTCACACTCTTGTGGCCTGTAAACCCTCCTGCAGTGCAAGAAGCCTCTCCCATGGAGTGAGATCAAATCCAGTGTCTCTCTGAGCTCTGGGCTGGGGTCCCAGAGCCCCCTGCCCAGGTCCCTGACCCTCCAGGGCAGCCAAAGGAATGCCCTGGACTCCAACAGACCATGAGGAAGGAAATGCTGAAGGAATGATCCAGAAGGACTGGCCAAACAGGAGAGGGAATCCCTGCTCCGAGGCCAGTCTGAGCCCACGGTTAAAGCCAGCTGCTGCAAACTGCAGCCACAGCCTAGCTGGGCAAAAGGCTGCAGCCAGAGACTGCAAAGAAATAATTGCAGTCAGAGTTTAGCAGGAAATCCCTTTCAGAGGGATCCTTTCAGAGTCAGAGCCTGTAAGGGAAACCCACAGTGGGAGCCAGTCAGTGAGCCGATGGAGTGGGATGAAGGAGAATAAACCAGGACCCTTCTCAGGCTGTGATGAACCACAAGTCTGTGCCTCATTTCCACCCTCGAACGAGAGGGATTCTCATTTCCACCCTCGAACGAGAGGGATTCTCATTTCCACCCTCGAACGAGAGGGCTGCTGCAGGAGTGGTCTGTGTGGTGAGGGCAGACAGCTTCAGCCTGCCTTGGGAGCACCTCACCAGAGAGACACGGAGGGATTCACAGCCCAAACACAGCAGATGGGCGTGGGGAGAGTCCCCTCGTGGAGAATGAGGATTGATTTCAGAGCCCAGAGCCAGGCTGGAAGAGCCGGAGGTGCTGGGTTCTGAGGCTGTTCGGTCAGCCAGGAGTCTGTGCTGCTCCTCCTGCACATGAAGGACTTAAATCCAATCGAACTGCCCGTTTTGCTGGCAGTGTCCGTGGATTTCCAGCACACTCCTCGCCGTGGCACCTCAGACCCTGTTCCAGGAAACCTCTCCAAGCGCAGCCAGGTCACTTCGTGTCCCTCCAGCCAATTCTTTTAGGAGCTGCTTGAGATCTCCACTTTTGCAAAAGTAGTTTCTTGGCAACTGATAGAGCTCTGAGGAGACATCCCTCCTGATTAGAGCATAGATCTTCCCTCTGACACCCCTGAATTTTTTGTGGTTGGTTGTGAGGTTCCGCAGGCTCAGGAGAGAGGAAAAATTCCAAACTTTATGCACCAAGGGAGGAACATTTTAAGCTGCTGCTGCCACCTTGCTGATCAGCCGGACACAAAAAAACGTGCTGGTCAAGTTGTTGGAAATGATGCAAGGTTTAAAATGCTTTTATGTGACTTTAGCCAGGGTGCCTTTTTTTTTTTTTTTTTTTTTTCCCCTTTGCCCAGGGGGAAAAGGATTTAAATTTCTTTTCAGAGGCCTCTTTCACCAGCTGAGCATCTCAACAGACTGAGAGTAGCACAGGAGATACACAAAACAACCAGCAAGGAGCATTAACTCCAAACGTCGCCTCTGGCATGGTCAGAGACACCTGAGCTGGGGAAAGATAGATAAGAGAACAAAGAACGAGAGCCTAATTAACATCAATTAAGTGGAGATCAATAACCAATAGGAAACCAAATACTAAGAACTGTGTAGCTTGGGAGCGAGGAACATTGAACCAATGAATTCCTATGGGTTTTGACTGTAAAGGTGTGAGAAAGATCCAGTAAAAGTCATGTGTAATGGAATGGTTTTCTCTGCACAGCCCGGGCATTGTGGGGATGAAACTATTTCTGTTGCACGTCCAGGCCAGAACAAAATCCTGGCCTGAAAAACTTAATGCCATGATTCTCTAACACTAAAAAAAAAAATGTTGGAAAGTTCTTGGTTTTCCCTCAGTTTTGTTGACAGAGTGGCCACAGCGTCTGTGCCTTTGCCTGGCCGGGAGAGGGAACATCTGTGCAAGGAGCACAAAGAGCCCTGGGCATTTTTGGGGTGCCCTGGTACCAGGGGACGACACCAAACCCGGGGTTAACACACCCTGGGACGTCAGGAGGTGCCATTTCCCGTCACCCTGTAAGGAACATCTGGGATGCTGCAGCACGGCTGCTCCCAGGGCTGAGGGAGGAGCGCTCGGTGGCCGTGGATCCTCCAGCCAGCCGCACTTCCCCCTTCCCAACCCCGCCTCGGTTTGCTGCGCTTGTGGGGCACTGCCGGGCCAGTTCTCGGTCAAGTGGGTGATCAAAGCTGGCATTTAAACCTCCTTTCAGCCCATTTAGGCTGCAGAGGGTTTAAAGGGCACTCAAACAACAGGCACTTGACCTGATGGCTCAGGGAAGAGATCAGGCGAGGCTTTAATCTCATCAGACAGCGCACCTTGAGCTCCAGGGAGCCCAGGGGGAATAAAGCTGGCAGGTATTCCCCCTCGCTCCTGCTGGTGGAAATCCCATCAGCGCCTCAGCGCAGAATCCTCTCGCAGCTCCGAGTTTAACCGGGGCCCTTTGCATCACAGCCCGCACCTGAGCCGGGAGGGAGCCCGAGGATCATCAAATGTCAGCTCCTGATGGATGTTTGTGACCAGCTCAGCTCACCCCTAACACACAGCTGCCGTGCAGAGGGGCAGGATCCTCTCCCAATCTCCCTGCAGCTGCCGGGTTGCCCAAAACGCATCCCAAACTCCGGTCTCTTCCCGCGGGACAGTGCCTGTACAACACGGACTGGTCCAGGTTATTTCCTGCGTGCAGCTGCTGGAGCCGTGGGGATTGCAGAGGGGGAATAAATGCGTTGTTCATAGGCACAGGAGGCACGGAATGAGCTGCTCTGGTCCCGGTTTGCTCACGCTGTGCCTGCCAAGGTGTTGTCCCTCATCCGTGCCTGGGCTGAGTTCCAACACTCCACGGCAGAGCGGATGGAGCTGCCTCCGGCCACCAGTCCTGGGAGCCGCACGATCCCCCGGCTCCATCTCATCCCAGAGAGGAGATCCCAGCCCTGGGAGCAGCGGGGACATTCCTGGGGGCACAGGAGGGGCTGCAGGGCAGGGAGGGAAGCTTTTCCTGGCGATGCTCCTGCTCGTCAGATGGGAGCAGCGACTGGGTTTGTTGTTGTTGTTGGGTTTTTTTTTTTTTTTTTAATTACTTTTTAACTGCCCAACTAAAAATCTGATGCAAGGCAATTGTGGGACAATGGTATTTATACCTGGTGTCGTTCTAAATGTTCAGAAGATTGGCAAAGCTCTAAACCACGCATAAACGTTGTTGTACGCCTCAAATCCACAGCATAACCCTGGATAAATTTTTGCCTTTTAGCACTTTCCTCCTCAAAGCTTTGAAAATTTCATGCCATTTCTACACAGATGTTACCAGCTGGCTGCACAGAAATCAACAGAGCAGAACAAAACCCAAGTATCTGCCTTCAGTTTTACAGGAATTCACCTCTTCTCCCTTTCCAGAGCCAGTGGGAGAAATGACTTTATCAAATCTCCTCATTTTCCTGCCTCCTTATCCCGCAGAAACAAAAAGGAATTGAATATTCTCAGTCTGCAGATCTGTGAACTAAATTACTAGGAGTGAGAAGAGACAGAAATAAAAGGCTGGAATGTAAAGATACAAAGAAAGCTTGTCCAGAGCTGCGGTTTTATTCAGGTTCTTTGTCTCAGAAGAGCGAGTTTTGGGCCAAAGTATGAAATCCACACTGGGCAGGGAATCAGCTTCTAACTCACTGGGCCTTTGGAAAACTGAGTTATCCAGAGGAAACCCTCACCTACGGAAGAGTGACCCTTTGAATCACTGGAGAATTTGTCATTTCCCATCTTAGGACACATTTTGTCTGTTCCAGCAGGAGCTCTGGGGGTAGAGCTCATTGCTGGAAGTGTTTCCTAGCTGGGGGCTGGAGGTTCCCAGGAAAATCCAAGCTGCAGTTCAGTAAAATGTTGTAAACACGCGTGAGCAGCTGTCCCTGCTCTCATCCATGCCGTGAGGTTTTAACAGCCTTGGGAGAAAAGGAGAGGAATTCAGGTGCCAAGGGCACATCCAGAGCATCTGATGGAAGGAGGGACCAGTCCAACGCCCAGCCCTCCTGCACCTGCCTGCTTTGGGAGCCCAGCCACCCAGGCAGACATCCAGCAAATGCTGTGGATTCAGGGCCAGAACCGTGGGATCGATTTCCATGCGTCCCAGCCTGGGCTCAAGCATTAAAAGAAAGTCAAAACAGTCTAAAATAGAGTTTTTTTACAAGGGATGGAGGGACAGGACCAGAGGGAATGCCTTCCTGCTGCCAGAGGGCAGGGTTGGGCGGGATACCGCGGAGGAATTCTGAGGGTGAGGGCGGTGAGGGCTGGGATGAAATTCCCAGAGGAGCTGCGGCTGCCCTGGGATCCCTGAAGAGTCCAAGGCCAGGCTGGAACAAGCTGGGACAGTGGGAGCTGTCCCTGCCATGGCAAGAGTTGAAATTGGATCATCTTTTAGGTTCTTCTCCCCCAGCCCATTCCATGGCTCCATGAGCATCTTCTCCCCTCCTTTTTTCCTGCACTACACTACTTCATAAATAAAAGATTCCACAACTTTCGAGCTTTATGTATGAAGCCTGTAATAAATATTCATTCCCAAGGAAGCTGCCTCCCACAAGTATTAATTCCCCTTTTTAACATGAAGGGCTGCCTCTTTTCTGTGAAAAGCAAACACACACAAAAAAAAAAGTGACAAAAATGACAGCACGGGAATGGATCACCTGGAGCACAGCTGGGCGCCCTGCACCAGCTCGGCTATTAATTCCAAGAAAATGCAAGGAAAGCTGGGAATAGGTTCCTTTGAACGGGAAACCTGGAGTCAGGCGCAGAAAGCAGAACCTTGGCTGACACAGCAGCAGCAGTTGGGTGTTATGTGTTGCCCACATGGGTTCATTTGGCCCAAACCCAAACCAAAAATACTTTCTTCCAGTTTCTGCTGCATTTTCTTTCTATTCCGGGAAACATCAAGAGCTCGGGGGTTGTTTTCCTGCTGCTCCAGGAGAACCCAGTGCTGGGGGTGTGACTAATCCAGGGATGCTCCACGCCCTGCTCTGCTGGTCCCTGATGTGTCCTCGCAGCTCCTGCTCTTTGATCACGATCCCAAAATCATCAGGGAGTGAATCAGCACCTGCTCCAGCCCCAGGCAGGAGGCTGAAGGTCTGCTTGGTGATAACCAGACCAAAACGAGCTGAAATGTTCTGCCTATTGATAACCAGACTGAATCGAGATGAAATGTTCTGCTTTTCATAACCAGGCTGAGATGAGATTACATGTTCTGCTTATTGATAACCAAACTGAATTGAGATTAAATGTTCTGCTTATTGATAACCAGAACAAAATTAGCTGAAAAGTTC
>JANEHK010000094.1:914053-934278 GCA_025960845.1 Tachycineta bicolor | reverse complement strand
CTTCTTCTTCTTCTTCTTCTTCTTCTTCTTCTTCTTCTTCTTCTTCTATTATTATTACTGATAATTAATGTTATTATTCATAACTATTATTTATAAATATATTCTAATATATTAAGATATTAGAATATCCTATGGTATAATATAACATATTATTGTATTTATTATTACAATTATATTCATTAAGTAGAATTAAGTAATAATTAATTGTTACTAAATAATGCTAACAATAACAAATGAACCCCCCTAATTTTTATTATGCCCCTTAATTTTTATTTGATAAAAAATAATTACGTCTCTTCAGAAAACAAAACAAAACAAAAAAAATCCACAACAACAACAACAACAACAACAACAACCCCAAAAACCCCCAAAAAACCCCAAAAAACAAAGCCCAAAGTGCCACAGCCAGTGAGACGAAGGACAGCCGAGCGCACCTCACCTCTAGAACGAGGCAGCGTGGTTTGTGTAAAATTAATTCATTTTAACTCTTGGAAAAATTACAAAAGACAAGCTTTAACAAAGTTGGGCAGGAGCTCATTTCCCACTCCCAGCCTCCTGTGCCGAACTCGCGTTGCGCTGAACGAGACCCTGGGTTGTGAGGAAATATTTACGACTCTTCCTGGGTGGAAAACAGCGTTAGCAAACTGCGAATTGCCTGGGTTGAAGATACAAAGAGTAAACAGAGAGTGGGGAGCCTGATGTGTTTTTTCCTCTCAGCTGAGCTGTTGTGACTTGAGTTTATATTTGATCCTGGAAATTCCATCCCTGTGGCCGGGACACGCAAAGCAACCACATGGAGATGAGAGATTTCACAGGGCAGAGATGTTCCTCCAGGGGAGCCCAAGGCTGAGCCAAGCCCAGAGCCCCTCTGCCTGTTTATTTCTTACTTTTTATCCATTTGTGGCTCTGGCTGTGGATTGGCTTCTGGAGTTTTCACCCCTCAGCCCAATGGCCAGACCAGCTGTCAGTTACAGTTGTTTTCAGGTTAGAAATGGGCAAAGGACAGGGAATGAAAACCAAAGGATTTGTTTATGTTACATCTGTGAGGAAAAGGTAGAAACTGCTCCTAATATTGCACAGTACCTAAAAGGTCTGACTCCATTTTATGAACGATCAGAAGGCTTTAAAAAACTCAGAAAAACCGGGGTGACACATCCCCACCCAGTTTCAACAGGTCAATTTTTGCTTTTCTAAGAGTTTCTTCCCAGGACAAAATCCACCTTTGGTGACGCCTTATTTTGGACACCTCATCCTTCTTCCCGAAAAGATTCCAGGGAAAACCATCAATGACCGCTGGAGCTGAGCCCTGCCGGCTGTCAGAGCTACAAGGCAGCTTTTTCCGTGTTTTTCCCTATTTTCCCCTCCAATCCCTGCATGCCTGAACGCTTTCGCTCGGTTTCACCCCCACTCAGAGAAAGCAGAGCGTTGTAAGGTAACCAGAAAGTAAATCAAGATATGACAAAGCCCTTCTTCAAAAGACATGAGTGCGCTTCAATTAACTCGTGGATTTTGCTGCGCTAATTGTTCCCATTATGTTAATATCATAATTGCTGCCATTTTCTTACATAATCCTGCTCCTCCTCACGGAACAGGAGTGGAAGGGAGCTTGAGCATGCCCTAGGAAGTTCTCAGGGCAGAGAACAGGGGGTACAGTTAATTTGGGAGCAGATTCTGACCAGAGTCGGATGGAGCAACTTGAGTCATTAATTCTTTGTGAGGCTCGGGAAGCCAAGCTTTTAAATTGAAATTAAATAATGCTTCCCCCCAAAAAACGGCCTGTCAAGAATAGACATTCTGAACAGACATCACAATGAGGTTTTCTGCAATGGAATTGCTAATGGATCAATAATTGGGGAGATTGCTGGTTATTAATAGGATTGGTAACAGCACAAGGTTTGACAAGGAAACCTAGAGCTGAGGTACAGGCAAAGGTACTGTGCACATCCTGCTGGGAGCTTCTCTCTCATCCTTTTTCCACCCTTTTCCCTCTCCTCTCCTCTCCTCTCCTCTCCTCTCCTCTCCTCTCCTCTCCTCTCCTCTCCTCTCCTCTCCTCTCCTCTCCCACACTGAGAATCCTCATTTTCAATAAGAATGAGTTATTCAGGACCTGGAAATGTTGTGAGCTAACATTAAAACAAAAAATCCCCTTCATTTCACAGTGTGCTGGCGAAGCCAGGACAGAGGGACACAGATTTTACACCAATGCAGAGGCGAGTTCAGCGGCCTTTAACTGTTCCTTCTCTGTGTTCTCACCCTGCTTTAATGCAACAGTTCTGTGCCACCCTGGGATTGTAGGAAATATTAAAATTCTTGTCATGATCACACCTGAGAGATGTGGTATTCCCAGTGGTGTTTCTGCTCCGGTCTCTCAGTTTGCTGGTCTGGATGAAGAGATTCTTTCCCAGTGGGCCCCTGTGTCTTACATCCTCCTGGAGCAGCAGCTTTTGATGGATTTTCCCCCTCAAAAATTCCACAGGAGTGTAAAAAGGGGTGGGAAAAAAAAAAAAAAAAAGGGAAAAAAAGAAAAAAAACACCCAACAAACTAAACAAACAAACAAACAAACAGGATAGAGAGGAACTGCTTGAGAAGGATTAAATGGGACCTGAATTCATGAGGGGACATCTGTGCTGAAGGAGCAGCAGGTGAGAGCTCAGTGAACGCAGGAGGAACGTTGCTCACGCAGATGCCTCGGAGGTGCTCCTCTTAGGCCAACAGGAAATTTTTGATAACTCCATAAGGTCTCTGCCAGCCCAGGGAAGGAAAATGAACCCTCTGAACATTACCTGGAATAAAGCAGGGCACATCTGACTAGAGGAAAATGCTCCTCCTGGCATCATCCTCCTGCCTCTGGTGCTAATAAACCATAATTCCAAACGGCTTGTAAGCTGTGTAAATAATGAGTGACCTCCCATTAAGGGCTGCTAAATGAATGAGCTTCGCTGCAGTTCCCACTGCAGGACCATTGATGGAGAGTGTCTGATTGTGGTCTGTTCTGAGGGTGATTTACACCGTCCTGGCTCTGCAAAGGGGAATTAAGTGAACATAAATGTGATCTATGCCCACTTTAAGAATCCCTTCCTGCCTGGGTGTTGAATAAAGGGAGCTTACTGTAAATAAGGCTGAGAAAAATGACATTCAGTTGCTGTTTTGGCAAGAGAATGAAGCTCAGAAATCCTCAGGGGGTGAGGGCTGGAGCAGAGGCATTTCAGCTCATGGCCTGGGAACGGGGACAGAGTCCTCACAAGGTGTTATAAAGGGACAATAAATCCAACTCTCTTTGCCTAAGTGACTCAAAAGCAGCTCCTGATGCCTTTCCTGCTTGGGAAAATGAAAGCTGGGAAGTGGGAATCCAACACCAGGAGGGATTCTGCTAGCACTGAACTGAATTCCATGGCCAGAAAGTCACATCTCTGCCATGGCAACAACAAAGTTCCCCACAACTTTGGGGGGGGAAAAAAAAAAAGTTAAGGAATAAAAGAAACCAAAAATTCCCCACAGTGTAGTAAACAATGAAATAAAAGAAACCAAACATGCCAAAATCCTGACTGATGAAATAAAAAAACAGAACTCAGCATATTCCAGGATGGTTTTAAACCGACAAACACCCGGCAGGTCCCAAGCTCTGGTTGTCAGACGCTCCCAGTAACAGCCAGGCACAAACTGGGAAGGAGCGATGGAGCTGGGCCATCCCAGAGCTCCCAGCCCCTGCACCAGCTTGCTTTTACTCCCCCAATTCCCAGCTGTGCCACAAATCCTTCTCCGAGACGCAGAAGAGAGGAGGAGAGAGCGGGTCACACATTTAGCAAATGACAGTAATTCCCTGCAGATGACAAAAAGCAGCTCGTCTATCAGCAGCCTCCTTTTGTGCTTGACTTTGAGGCGCATTATCCTTGCAGAAAGCGAAACGTGGGCAATGAAAGAGGGGGAAACAGAGCCTGTAAACAGCACAAAGCCGATCTCCCAGGCTGCCAAACTTCGCTGGAGTGGGATGAGTCGAGTGGCCGCGCTGCGCCGTGGGCTCCGCGCTCTGCCAGGGCAGGAGCTCCCACTGCCGCAGCTGCTCTTGTCCTAAAGTGCTCTGGAATCTTCTTCTGCCATTCCCTCCCCCAGCCTCCTGTCACCCTGGTTTTTCTGAGTTTTTTAAAGCCTTTTGATTGTTCATAAAATGGAGTCAGACTTTTTAGCTACTGTGCAATATTAGGAGCAGTTTCTGCCTTTCTCACAGATGTAACATAAACAAATCCTTTGTTTTTCATTCTCTGTCCTTTGTTTGCACATTTCTAACCTGAAAACAATTGTCACTGACAGTTGGTCTGGCCACTGAGGCTGAGGGGTGAAAACTCCAGAAGCCAATCCACAGCCAGACCCACAAATGGATAAAAAGTAAGAAATAAACAGGCAGAGGGACTCTGGGCTTGGCTCTCTCAGAGGAACAACTCTGCCCTGTGAAATTTCTCGTCCACGTGTGATTGCTTTGCGAATCCTGATCACAGTCTCCTTCCCTCCCACACGGATCCCAGCTGCAGATCCAGGAGCTTGACAGCAGCCCACCTGGCCGAGGGCTTTGCTGGGTGCCTCCCGTTTTCCCTCCGCCGCTCCCACACCTGGAAACGTGTCCCGAGATAATCAGGATCTGTGTGAAGGCACAAGCCTCTGGTTTGGACAAAGCAGAGGACGAGGTGTGTTTTCTCCAGAGGTGTGGGAAATGGGTTTGTGGAGGATTCTCGAAGCCTAACTGAAAGCTCACACAGTTTTTACATCTGTGTGTAAATTCTGAGATAAGGAGTGCTGATTTAGGCCGTGGGATGGGACAGACACTGCTGAGAGAGAAATGGAACTGGGAACGAGTTCCAAACGATGGCCTTGCAAACAGAGCAGATATTCTGGAGAAATAGAACTATGAAAGATGTACTGTACCAAACCAATGTATTTTTAGATGATCTGTGTTAAAAGCATTCGCAGCATTGTGTGGCAAAAGCTGATTGGCCAAAAAAACCCTTATAATATTTTGTAATTAGGAAATAGTTTGGCTTCTGATGGTGATGGCATGAATTGTAACATCTGCACCGTCTCACCCTTCTCATGAGACTGAAAATGGAATAAAATCTTTTAAAACTTCTCTCAGGAGCCCCATCTCTGGGCCAGAGAAAGGATTTTCTGACACAAAGGTACCCCTGGATCCCTGGAAGTGTCCAAGGCCAGGCTGGAGCACCCTGGGAAAATGGGAGATGTCCCTCCCATGGCAGGGGTGGCACTGGGTGATTTTTAAGGTCCCTTCCAACCCAAGCCATTCCAGGATTTTTGTGTTTCAGGGCCGCTGGGATTTTGTGCACCAGATCAAGAGAAAGGATGGAGCAGTAATTTTGAAAGTGTATTTTGCCAATGTTAAGGAATCACTGCCTCAGAGCGAAAGGTATTGAATACAAAGCAGTACTTAAAATGTAAAAATGTAGAGATTTTAATCAAGATATGGAGGCGCCTCTCTTTGCCTGTTTTAAGGAGAAAAGCCACTTGAATGAGGATGAACAGATGGATACTGGGCAGCACTGAAAGGCAGCAATGAATAACCTCAAAATTAAGAGCAGGAGAGAGCAGAAAAATCTTTTCTTTTGTTTTCACCACATGAGAGTGGAAGAGTTTTGTGTTTTATGAGAAGGAAACCACCTACAAGCGATTGTAACCCAACCCTCACCAGAAAAACTGGTGTCAGCAAGGTGGGATCAGATTTCAGAGGCTGCTGCTGATTTTTCATCATTCCTTCCCAAAGGAGTGTGCATTTAACACTGCAAAACGCACCTGCATTCCAAAAACGCACCTGGATTCTGAAAATACGCCTGGATTCTGAGAACACATCCGGATTCTGAAATTACACACGAATTCCAAAAACACACCCAGATTTTCATTATTCCTTCCCAAGGGAGTGTGTATTTAACACTGCAAAATGCACCTGCATCCCAAAAATACACCTGGATTCTAAGAATACACCTGTATTCTGAAAATGCACGTGGATTCTGAAAATACACCTGGATTTTCATTATTCCCTCCCAAGGGAGTGTGTATTTACCAGTGCAAAATGCGACTGCATTCCAAAAATACACCTGGATTCTAAAAATACACCTGTATTCTGAAAATGCACGTGGATTCTGAAAATACATCTGGCTGCCAAAAATACATCTGGATTTTCATTATTCCCTTCCAAGGGAGTGTGTATTTAGCAGTGCAAAATGCACCTGCATTCCAAAAATACACCTGGATTCTAAGAATACACCTGTATTCTGAAAATGCACGTGGATTCTGAAAATACACCTGGATTTTCATTATTCCCTCCCAAGGGAGTCTGTATTTAGCAGTGCAAAATGCGACTGCATTCCAAAAATACACCTGGATTCTAAAAATACAGCTGTATTCTGAAAATGCACACGGATTCCAAAAATGCACCTGGATCCTAAAAACATACCCTGACTCCAAAAATGCAGCTGGATTCTAAAAATACACCTGGATTCTGAAAATGCACCTGGATTCCAAAAATACACCTGGATTCTAAAAATACAGCTGGATTCTAAAAATACACCTGTATTCTGAAAATGCACACGGATTCCAAAAATACACCTGGCTTCCAAAAATACACCTGGATTCTAAAAACATACCTGGACTCCAGAAATACACCTGGATTCTAAAAATACACCTGGATTCTAAAAATACAGCTGTATTCTGAAAATGCACACGGATTCCAAAAATGCACCTGGATTCTAAAAACATACCTGGACTCCAGAAATGCAGCTGGATTCTAAAAATACACCTGGATTCTGAAAATGCACAATGATTCCAAAAATACACCTGGATTCCAAAAGTACACCTGGATTCTGAAAACACGCACGGGTTCCAAAACCTCACCTGCATTCCAAAAACCCACCCGCATCCCAAAAATCCCCCTGCATTCCAAAAATACACCTGGATTCTAAAAACACAGCTGGATTCTGAAAACACGCACGGGTTCCAAAACCTCACCTGCATTCCAAAAGCTCACCCGCATCCCAAAAATCCCCCTGCATTCCAAAAATACACCTGGATTCTAAAAACACAGCTGGATTCTGAAAACACGCACGGGTTCCAAAACCTCACCTCCATCTCAAAAACTCATCCGCATCCCAAAAATCCCCCTGCATTCCAAAAATACACCTGGATTCTAAAAACACAGCTGGATTCTGAAAACACGCACGGGTTCCAAAACCTCACCTGCATTTCAAAAGCTCACCCTCATCCCAAAAATCCCCCTGCATTCCAAAAATACACCTGGATTCCAAAAGTACACCTGGATTCTGAAAACACGCACGGGTTCCAAAACCTCACCTCCATCTCAAAAACTCACCCTCATCCCAAAAATCCCCCTGCATTCCAGACCCGCTCCTGCGCTCCCACAGCCCTCCTGCTCTGCACAGCTCCACGGGGCTGTCGCCCTGTGCCTGGGCGAAAAGAGAGGAAACTTCTGCTGCTGCCAGTGGAATTTGGATGAAATCCCCGCTAACAACAGGAACGAGGAGTTCATTTGGAGCTTTTCCTGTCAGTTCTGTTCCAGCCTCTCTTCAGTCACTCCAGGCTCCACATTCTTGGTTCTATTGGAACTGAGCCTCGAGGAAGGGGACAATTTACCTTAAATTTACCTTAAATCCACCTCAAATTTACCTTAAATTCACCCTAAATTCACCTAAATTCCCCGCCACTAAAACAACTTTATGGCTGTGGAGCAGCTGTTCCACACAGCAGTCCAGCCACCTCCGTCGTAATCCATGGCCACCATTATTTATAAATAAATTCAGTAATTCAGATTCAGTTTGATGACCTTGAGCAGCCCCTGGGGTTCACTCTTCCCATCTCGGGCAGTTTGAGTTACGCTTCGGGTATCTTCAATTACACTTCAGGTAAAGTGAGGAGAATAATGAGATTTACCAGGAAAAATGCAAATTCCCACGTGAAATTAGGATCCAGGAACGACCGGGACTCATTTGATATTTAACAGCACTGTTTTACGTTTAATATCTGAAAGCAAACGCCACCAATAAAACTTAAAAAGCCCAAATCGGGAGAATCAAGCCCCACCCCCCTCCAGGCTTCCCTCCTAACTGCAAACAATAAATCAGGGCAGTTAAGGAGTTTTAAGCCATAAAACTGCAAATCAGGCATTTTGTGCTGCAAATCGATTTCTATTGAGAGCTCTCCCTCCGTGCAACTTCATTTGGACCTGCCAGGGGCTGCTAACAGAGTTTGCAGCATCAAACACGGATGACAGGAACTAATCTGGCTCTGTGGGGGCAGCCCTCGCATCTGCAAGAGAAATGGAATTTTGGTGGGGTTTTTTGTTGGTTTTTTTTTTCCCCCTACATGCAAAGCAGGTGAAATCGAAAGCAATTTGTGCAGAATTGAAGTGCAGGTTAAAGCGCTGTTGCAATCCATCTCCAAAAGTTCAGCTCCGCTAGACTTGAGTTTTTCTTTTTTTATTTATTTTTTTTTTTCATTTGTTTTTAGCATTTATTACAGCAGGGAATGATGATGCCTTAGGAAGGGGAGATTTAGTGCCATGAAGGAACAGGAGCAGACCAGACCTAGGAGCACTTGTGCTGCCTGATGCCAAATAATATCTTTGCCTGATTCTAAAATGCACTAAAAATAAAAGCTCTGCATTCATGCACTACATTAGCACTGAAAAGGAGCCCCAGAGAACATCTCATTTCTGCAGCGTGGACTATCAAGCTGCCAAGAAAGAGCTACTGCAAACTGATTTTATGATGCTTGTTACTGGCTGATAAAATTTATGTTGTCACGCAGCAAACACAGATTCTTAATACTTGGATAAAATAGCAGTTGTCATAATGAAATCAGGCTGCCTGGGAGCCAAAATAAAACAAAAATGAAAAGGAGATGGCGCTTTAGACAATTTTGGGAGTTCAGCGGAGGCAGAAAATATTAAGACAGAGCTGAGCTTGTTCACCTTCTCGTCACAGACAAATTGGATTAGTGGGTACCTGGTTGTTTGCTCCTTGGTTTGGTTCCTGTCTGCAGCGAAGGGACCGGCCCAGGGTTGCCAGGAATGAGAAATGGGTGGATAATTCTCACTCTGCATCCTCAGGGAAAGATGCCAGCCATGAGAGGATGTGTGGCTTCTCTGGACGAGTTAAATTGCACCACTCACACATTTGAAGTTGATTACCTGACCCGGACCCTTTTCTGGGTTAGGAATGCACAGCTCAGGCTTTTCCAAGGGAAAAAAAATGCCACACGGATATTCCCAGTGAAGGCACTGCAGGTACTGAACTTTCATCTGGAATTTCCTCGGAGCCAGGACAATTTCAGACACTGAAATTGCTATGAAAGTTTTATGATTTCGATGAAATCCTGGCCCCATAGGGGAATTGCATCACCAGCTTGGCGGGGACACGATTTCCCTGAAGTTCATTGTTTGCAATGCAGAATGTGACTAATTAAAGTCCATACAGGGACTGGTTTTCCCCGAGGTGTAACCTGGGTGCAAAGCTGTTTTAAGCCAAACACACAGGGGATGCTCAGATACCCCTCCTCATCCTCTCTGCCCACATGGGAGCCTCACATGCCCATGGAGACATTTACTCACTCCATAAAGTTTATAAAGCCATCACTGAATATAATTAAAGGTATATTTTCTTCCAGCTGATCTTTTTAAAGTGGGTCATCATGTTGATTTAAGTAACTGCAATGGTGCCTGTGAATGTTTAATGAAAATAAAGGCCAGTGAGGAACAAGCACAGACAATTTATTGTCCCATTCCCTTTACGCCGAGGTTCTTACTCTCAGCTGCAAAGCCACTTCTAGAAGTCGTAATAAGATCATTTCCTCTCCTCCCCCCCTTTTATTCCGGGAAGATTAAAAAGAATAAAAGGATCTGGTCATAAAAACTGAAAGGGACAAGACTCACAATGGCTCTAATCCCTGTTCAGCCAGGCTCTGTCCCTGGAGCTGTGACATTCCCAAGCAGGTCGAAATTCCTGAAACACCATCACCACCTCAGAGAAACCAGCCTTAGGGCACAGCAGTCATGAGGCAGAGCAGGAATTTGGGTTCCCAAACTCTGTTTTTGGGCTCTGTGCCCCACACCCATCACTCTGGGCCACGTCCCACGCACTCCAGGAGGTTCACATCGAGTTTATTTCTCACTGTGCCCTCAAAGAGAGGGGTCAAAGCCAAGGAAAATCGTTTCCTCCCCCTTCGGGTGTGTGCACAGGGGAGTGACAGCAGATAAGGATCAAGTTTTACATGTGCCATGTCACCCAAGGCTCTGAGTTAAAAGAGCAAACAAAAAAAATGAAGGTTTTGTGATGTGACTGTGATGCCTTGGGAAGGCTGAGCTGGAGCAGAGACTGCACAGAGCTGGAGAATAAAGGGGATGTTTATTGAAAGGGCTTTAAGGGTAAACCTCGGGCAGGACAAGAGCCTGGCCCGGGCTGCACCCAGGGTGGAACCAAAATGGACACAAAATGGACAAACAGTCACGAGATCTCACATTTTTATGAGTTTTGGTCCATTTGCACATTGGGGTTTAATTGTCCCATCCCAGCTCCAGGCTGTGAGCTCCCATCCTTCTCGTTCCTCCCTCCAGCCACCGCTGTTTGTGCTCTGGGGCTGAAAGTTGTCCTCGGTGTGCAGCAGGAGCAGGATTTGTTTTGTGTCGCTGCTGTGTGCAGAGAGCTGAGTGCCCCTGAGTGTGAGCTCAGAGCTGCACCTGGGCAGCGCAGAACATGAAAATCACGGAAGATGAAACTCAAGGCGTCAGCTGCAATGCCAAGGAGGAGCTGGACAGGGCTGCTGGAAGCTGTCCCATGGCAGGGGCTGGGATTCGATGATCATTAAGGTCCCTTCAACTCAGACCTCTCCATGATTCTTTTGTCTGATTTAACACCACCCCCATATCTCAATATTTCCATCAGCCACGCTGGTGAGAAATCTGAGAATCCAGAGTGACCCGATGGAATTCCCACTGTGGTGAAGGAGAGGTGTTAAACCCCACAATTCCCTCTGGGCCCCTCCATTTGGAGTTATTTGAGCCTAATTTTCCCCATAAACATTAAACTGTGAAAAATCAGTGTCACATAAGAGACTTTCAGTAAACCAGACCTATTTTTTCTGAGAGATCCATTAATAGTTGTTATTAAGCAGAGGAACATAAAGCAGCATTTGTTGAATCACAGCTCAAGTGGCCTTTTCATCATGGGCTTCATCTTCCACCACTGACAGAAACAGGGCCCAGGATTGAGCTAAATTGGGTTTTATTGACCAAACACCAGCCTGGAAGGGCTGCAACCACAACAAGAACAGCAAAAATTGAGTTTTTATTAAAAAATAAAAAGATAAGGTCTGTCCAGGACAAGATAATAGCCAGGAACCATCATCCTTGAAAGATCAATGCTTTTCCATACCAAAGCATCGGTTCAGGTGTAGAAAATTCCTGTATTTATGCACGTTGCCATATTCCCAAGTGCAGAAAATGCCCGGGGAAGGAATTCCAAGGAATCCTGTCCCTCCTGGAAAGGCTGCCAGAGCTCCAGCGCCTCACCTTGCAGGGCTCAGAGGCGCAGCAGCTCCGGGTCTGTCCTCAGGCTGTGAAATCCTGATTTGTTCGTGGCTACAAACCCTTGAAAGAAACATCATTACCACTGGAGTTTGCTTTATGAGCCTTGAGTCGAGTTTGGATTGTTAGAGGGGTTTTATGGGCGTCTCTGGCGCGAGCAACAAACCTGGGGTTTGGATTGCAGTGACACTCGTAAAAGTCAGGTATTTACTGCTCTCCCTGCTCCCACCACCTCATAAACTGGGCCTAAGGCATCGCCCTGACCTGAGATGTGTTTAAAAGGTGACAAATCCCAGCAAGGATCCTGGAGCAGGAGGCACAGAGCAGCTCCCAGCCTGGAAAAGGCGCCCAGGGAAGCTCAGGGTCGCTGCGCTTCCAAGAGCCTTTCCCTCCCCTAGCAGAGGGACTCAGGGAAGAAACGTCACCTCCAAACCCTCCCTGCAGTGCCTGACACAAAACTTCTGCAGCTTTACTTCCCAGGAAATCAGGAATTTATTTACATTTTTTTTTCTTCTTTTTCCCTAAAGGAATGGGTTCCTCAGGCACACACTGGGAGTCCGTCACCTCAAAAGCCCTCAAACAGCTTCTTGTCAAACGCTTTAATTCAGAGTTTAGGATCACTCCCCGTTAGTTTATATCCCAAGCACGTGTTTAATGCCAATTTTGGACGCTGGAGCCCCGTGTTGGTTCCTGAATCGAGTGCAGGACTGAGGCCCCTGTTCCAAATTGTGCCATTTCCGATATTTATCTCTGGCAAGGAGCTCAAGTGACAGGAGCTCTTCTCCCAGACTGCCAAGTTATTTATTGGGTGGCCTCAGGGAAGGTCACTTTCCCCTCCTTTTCTCACTGTTTTATTTATTTACTGCATACATGATATATATAAAACATTATTGGCTTCCTTTGAGGAGTTCTTTGAGGTCTGGGAATGAAAAGCAGGCGCTGTTGGTATTCTCAGATGAGTTGCTCATCTGCCCCTGTCAGACAATTCTCTTCCTTTTTTTAAGGGGAGTTCAGGAAAAATCAAACATTGGCATTTGCATGACTGGCACTCCCGGTGAAAACACACATCCTTCTTTGTGGTTACAAAAATAAATACAAACAATCCTCTTGTGTCACACAGAGGGGAAGAAAATCATCTCCAGGGGCAGATGGGGCTTGACCTGGAGACTCCAGCAGCTTCTCTGATGAGTTAAACAACAAAGCAGAGGCTGATTCCTCTAACTGGGATTCAGACCGGCACAATTCCCTAAATCTGACACAGTCACCCACTGCCTGCAGCCACAAAAACCTTCACAGAACTCCTCGGGTAACCAGACCTGGCGTGGATCAGACCCACCCAGGGCTCTCAGCCCTTCCCTGGCCCTGCACTCGAACAAAGAAATCTCCTTAAGGCTCCTTTGCATCAAGAACCAGCCCAAGGGAAAATCCCAGCACAATCTGCTCTGCAAACAGCTTCAGACCCAGGTGCCCTGCCTGGCACAGCTCCTGGCACAGCCCTGGGATGGTTCTTCCCTTTCACCCTCCCTCGGGAACATGTTGAGCGTCCCGAGGCCAGCTCCACGTTCCCACAGCACAGGCACAGCAAAATCCCAAATCCACCCTGCCAGGAAGGAGGAGGAGAGCAGGAAACACGGAAGGAGGAGATCAGGGAGCACAGGAGGAGATCAGGGAGCACAGAAGGAGGAGATCAAGAAGAAGAAAAGGAGGACCTCAGGAAACACAGAAGGAACTCTGGAAACAGAGAAGGAGGAACTCAGGAAACACAGGAGGGACTCAGGAAGCACAGGAGGAGATCAGGAATCACAGAAGGGGGAGATCAGGAATCACAGAAGGGGGAGATCAGGAATCACAGAAGGAGGAGATCAGAAAACACAGAAGGAGGAGATCAAGAAGCACAAGAGGAAGAGGAGATCAGGAAACACAAAAGGAGATCAGGAAGTACAGGAGGAAGGAGCTCAGGAAGCACAGAAGGAGGAGATCAAGAAGAAGAAAAGGAGGAATGCAGGAAGCCCAGGAGGAGAGCATGAATCACAGAAGGAGGAGATCAAAAAGCAAAGGAGGAAGAGGAGATCAGGAATCACAGAAGGAGGAGATCAGGAAGTACAGGAGGAGGAGCTCAGGGAGCACTGGAGAATCATCTCTCCTTCCAGATCCCTGCCTCAGGGCAGTTCTTGTCGGTGCCCACCCAAGGATGCTCCCCAGCCTCCTGTCCCAGCACACTCAGAGCCCTTCTGATGTTTTCCCTCCCAAAACCACGAACTCTTCTCTGGAATGAGCACTGGGAAGGTGCTGCTGCAGCTGTGCCGGCTGCAGGAAGCGCTGCAGGATGTCCCTGAGCCGCCCTGGCACACAAACCCTGCAGGTGCCCCCTGAGATCCGCCCTTGCCTTTTGGGGCCGCGTTTTACATTTCACCGAGAGCGTAAAATTCACCAAAAAGATCTTTTTTTTGACAAGATAAGCTTTGGTCAATTATTAGAGCCTGACATGCTTGTGCTAATTAATCAGTGACTGATTATACCTCTTTGGGGGGGTCAGGACAGTGACTGAACGTTGGATTTAACGAACGAAGCTGGAGCTGCACAGCCACAGCTCACGTCACGCTAAATTAGCTGAATGTTAATTGGACTAAATGACCTAAAATAAGTTATAAAATGTTTGACCACTGCTGCTACACAACAACCAAATGAGAGGTGACTGTTCTGCTGCCTGTCAGAGCATTGCAGGATGAGGATTCCCTGTCCTGGGAGAGCACTCGTGGCTGTGTTTATTCCGGGCTGAAGCAAAATCCACCACAGGATCTGCCTGGAGAATGAACCAAGGTCCCCAGTCCTTGCTCCTGCCCTCCTTCTGCTGGAAATTCAGAATTGGGAGGTTCTTTCTCTCTCTCTCTCTCTAATTAAATCCCTGCAAACATTTCCAGTATTTCCATGTAAACTCCTTGCAGTCCAGTCTTGTTTCCTCAGCATTTCCCACTGAGGGCAAGGGGGATTCCCAGAAGAATTTATTTCCTAAATATCCTTTATTTCTGTTAGAATGGTGTCCAAAGCCTCTCAGACAAAAGTGTTTAACCCATCCACGTTTGGCTGGAACCAACTCTAACCATGAGGATTAAGAGCTGTGGTTCAATTAGAGCACACAAGAGCAGCAAACTGGGAGCAAAAGTGGGAATTTAGTTTTGTTTGTTTGTTTTTTTTCCACGTAACAGAGCCAAAGAAAGTTCAAGAAAATGCCCAAAGAAGAGAATTTTCCCTTTTTTCAAGCAGACAGAGGATGCTTTCAGAGCACAGGAAATCACTGGCCCCTCGCCAGATCTGAGAATCAGGGGAGAATCAGTCCCCAGGTGGGTTTGATTCCCAGCAGGCAGGGCTCGTCCCGGCTCCCTGAGCACTGGATTTTGCGGGATTATGTGGAACAGGATACAACACAGTCTCAGGTAGCACCATTTTCCCCTCCAGGGATGAGGAATTTATTATTTCTTGCAGGTTTTATTCTGCTGCAATTGGGTATTTTGAAAGCACAGTGGCCAGGGCTCAGGCGTTCACATCCCAAAAACTTGGATTCAGTTCCAGCAGAGGATTATTCCAGGTGTGTTGGTGCCCATTTTGAGCACATCCTTGTCACAACGGGGGGATGAAAAACTGACAATTTACGTCTTAAACTGGAAAAGGGAGAAAGGGAGATGACAACAATTTTCCTTCCATGAGACAAATGTGCTCCAAGCGTGGAACTAAGCTCGGCTTCGAGGGTATTACCAACGCGCTGGGGTGTCCAGCGCTGCAAAAAACAGTTGGCTTAAGTGGATGAAAAATGGTAAAAAAAAGTGCTGTTTGTTGTGTCTGGCCACGGGGTGTGACCAGTGCCCAAAGTGGGCAGAAAGCACCGCAGGAAAACAGGGGTTTGCTGCTGATTCCTGTCCCCCGTCCCACGCAGAAATTCAGAATGTCCCTGAATTTTTAATGCCCCCAAGGATGTAGATGCAACAGGCGTTGTCAATTCTGTCCAAAGGGGAGGTTAGGACTTTAAAAATCAAACACTTCGGCTTTAAATTATATCATTTCATTTGTTTAATAAGGAATAAACCTTACATTTTATCCACCACACAATTCCTGCTTAGACTCTCACATGCTAAGGAATGAGGAAACTCACAACAGAACCTTCAAATAGAATTTATTTGTTTATGATGGGGAAGACAAGGAGCCCCTGGAAATGAGTCTCCATGAGCTCCCTCACCCTGGAGCTCCTGTTGAGCCCCAGAAAAGCCAAATTATTTAAGCTGAGCCACCTTGGCAGCACTTGGGCAATGTTTTTGAGTGGGAATAAAGGAAGAGCTGTCGGTTTTCTGTTAGAAGGGATAGGGAAGAGGAAAAACTGGTTTTGCCTTTGCAGGTCAAAGAATGGGCTTGACCTGCAAATCAGACTGTGTTCCAGCTGCATTTGAAAAGCCCGTTCAAATCTGCACAACAGAGGGAAGTTAAATGCCGACAATTTCCCTACAAATCCTCCCAGATGGGGAAATTCCCAGCCAGAGGCACTGGGGTTTCCTCTTCCCCCATTCCCTCTTTTCAAGGGCAGCAATAAAATCCCCCAAAGTGACAAACTTCTCAAGAACAACTGAGTTTCACCTTCAAAAGCCCCTTGACTTCCCTGGGATTCTGCCCCAACACCTCAGCCTCCTTTCAGAGCAGTTTTTTTTGCCCCAGCCCCACATAAAGAATTTTTTTTCTTTTTTTTCAGTCCCATATCTGTCTATAAATACATTCCAGGTTAAAAATCTGTCGCTGGCCAAAGCTCCCAGCTGCCACTCAGCAAAGCTCTCAGGAATTATTTTTCTTTTTCTTTAGCTGCGAAGAACTCTGTGAACAGGAACATAACTCTTTCTTTCCAGCCTCCCCCTTCTCACGTGGAATGTTTTTGGGGGATTTGAGATGAAGTTTTCTCTCCTGCTGTGGAGCTTTGTTTCGTGAGCACTTTCAGAGTAAAAAGAGCTCCCTAAAGCCGAGCTGAGTCCTCTCCCAGGACACTTCTGGCCTGGTTCTCCACTCACTCAGAATAACACAATTCCAGAAAAAGCTGAGTTTCCCTGGTCAGACTTTCCTGCTATTCCCAAGTATTCTCCTCTTTTCTAAAAAAAAAAAAAAAAACCCAAAACCCAAAAAACAAAGAGTATTTTCCTGAAGGCATCGAAGTACACAAAATGAGGTTTCCACATTTCTGCGTGCAGGCTCAGAATTCCAGGGGGTGCAGGGAAATGAACACAGAGATTTAGGAATTTGCAGATGCCTCCTGAGAACCAGGTCGTGAGGAACAGAAGATGCATCTTCCGAGGTGGTAAAATAACAAAGCAGCTACAAATTGTTGCAGGTGTTTCTTACAGAGCCTGGAGATTCGGGCTCCAGTTAAACAACAGCTGAAAAATCTGTGTATTTACAGGAATTATGGAAAGGTTTGGGTGGGCAGGGACCTTAAAAACCATCCAGTGCCACCCCATATAAAATATGGGTGTTTATAAGCAGCTCGTGAAGGACAACCTTGATTGTTTGAGCAGCAGTTCCCAGTTTCCAGCCCCCGTCACTGGATGTGTCGATTTCCCTCCCCGTGCTCGGTTGGTTTTTGCTCTGTTCTGGGCACTGAGGGACTGAAGATGACCCAGATCCTGCCTCAGCCACAGCTGGGGACACGGAACCTCTCCTGTTGCTGGGAGGTGAGCGGTTCTGAAGGGGTTTTGTTGTGGTTGGACATGAATTTGAAGCCTGGTGTTTGTTTTAAAGGTAACAAAGGCATTTCTCAGGATGGGAACGTTGGTCAGAGGCAGAGCACGAGGACCCTGAGCTCTTGTGAGAGGCAGAAAGCTCAGAATCCTGGAATGGTTTGGGTGGGAAGGGACCTTAAATCCCACCCAGTGCCGCCCCTGCCATGGCAGGGACACCTCCCACTGCCCCAGTGCTGGGGCACTTCCAGGGATCCAGGGGCAGCCACAGCTGCTCTGGGAATTCCATCCCAGCCCCTCCCCACCCTCACAGGGAGGGATTTCTTCTCTGTATTTAACCTAAAGTTCCCCTTTCCCAGTCTGATCCCATTACTCCTGTCCTGGATGAACACTCCCCCTCCAGCTTCCTTGGCAGCCCCTTCAGACCCTGGGCTGCTGCTCTGAGATGTGATTTTGGCCTAATTTCTGTGACTTTCTGCATTGGCAGAGGGAAAATGCCAGGTTGAATTCAGGATTTGCTGTGTTTTTGTGTGTGTGGCTTTTCTGCAGAGGTTTCCTGATCCCTGGCAGTGCCCAAGGCCAGGTTGGAGCACCTGGGGCAGTGGGAGGTGTCCCTGCCATGGCAGGGGCGGCACTGGGTGGGATTTAAGGTCCCTTCCCACCCAAACCATTCCAGGATTCTGAGATCTCTGCCTCTTACAAGAGCTCAGGGTCCTCGTGCTCTGCCTCTGACCAACATTCCCATCCTGAGAAATGCCTTTGTTACCTTTAAAACAAACACCAGGCGTCAAATTCATGTCCAACCACAACAAAACCCCTTCAGAACCGCTCACCTCCCAGCAACAGGAGAGGCTCCGTGTCCCCAGCTGTGGCTGAGGCAGGATCTGGGTCATCTTCAGTCCCTCAGTGCCCAGAACAGAACAAAAACCAACCGAGCACGGGGAGGGAAATCGACACATCCAGTGACGGGGGCTGGAAACTGGGAACTGCTGCTCAAACAATCAAGGTTGTCCTTCATGAGCTGCTTATAAACACCCATATTTTTTTATTCTCCACCCTGACATTTAAGAGAATGAAACCCTCTAATCCCTTTCATAACTTTAGCAGCAGCACTCGGAGCAGGAAGGCAGCAGGAAAAAAAAAAAAGGATCAGAAGACCCTGAGATCTGTCCGAAGGGTTTGCTCCAATTCCTGTGCAGGGAAGATGAAATATTCCAGGCATTCAAGGGAATGTGACAGAAATTTGACCTCTTTATTTTAAGTTTTCATTAAATAATGATAAATGACCGTGAAAAATCTGTGGAGGAGATGGATTCTCACTCCATTTATAGGCATTGGCAGGGAATTTAATCAAATTAATGTAAGATATGATTTGAAATATTAAATCTGATATTTACATCTGGATGACGTACGTTGAGTTTGGGCAGTTTTGAACTGGTTTTAGGTTGGATTTATGGAAGAAAAGAAGGATCCACTCAATGGCTTGGGAGAATTAGGCACCCAGGATCTTTTGGAAAATCCCTGGCTAAATAAATCATCTGCTGAAGGCCTTTTCAGGATGACAATTTTGTTATTTTATATATCTTATATAAATATTTTTGTCATAATAACAATATTATTATAATATATAAATATTTTAAACAATTTTATATATTTTATTATAGTTCCTTTCCAAAACTGAGCTGCCCAAATTTTGCAAACAGAGAGGTTTTGGGTGATGTTTGGGTTTTTTGCTAAATAATCAAAAGTATTTTGTACCTTTTTTATGTTTGACCTCCCAACAGCACAAGGCTGCTTGCTGGGAAAATTCCCATTTTTCCATAGAAAGGCAGAGCCCTTGGGTGAAAAACCCAGGGATTTTGACTCTGCATTGTCATTTTGATGCTTTTTTATTTTTCTTCCCTTCTCTAAGGTGCAAGTGAACAAAATTAGGGCACTGGCCTGCGCAATAATTTGCAGAAATCCCATAAAAAAGAAGAATTTGCTGGAGCAGAGCAAAGGGAGGAGCAGAGCACCCCAATCCCACGGGAATCCAGCTCCCCTTGGCCCAGGGCTGTGATTCCTCAATCCATTCCAGGGACTGGCTGGAGCAGGAACTCACTCAGAATCCCTGAAATACTTGAAATTTAAAAAATCCACATTTAACTTTGGGATTTTTTTTCCCCCCCACCCACAGAAATAAACTGAATTTCCGTTACGTTTTTCAGGGTTTACACTCAAACACCCACATGACGGAACAAACAGGCTGGAAAAGCCGTTCCTTTATCACCAAATCACGCGTTGGGGAAGTGAAATAATTAAAAATAAACAAGCAAACAAAGCAGGGGAGTTGGTTTGTGCAGTGCCCTGCAAGTCTCCGTGGCAAATTTGGGGGAAAACCTCCCCAGTTTGGCGCAGTGCAGGGAAGTGGCACCTCCTGTCCTCTGGCAGGAGCTCCTAAAGCCCCAGAGCTCCCTGAGGACAAAAGGCGGCCAAGTATCCAAATAAATTGTGACTGCAACACGGAAGATCATTTTATTCTTGCCTGGAGGGGCTTTTGAAGCTCTCCCTATGAAATTATCTCATAAATAATTCACTGGAAGTGATTTACAAGGAGGAAGAGTGTGTTGTCAAAAGTTATTTCAGTTGTTCAATCCTGAATTCCAAACAAATTGACTTAGATCAAGTTTCGATACCAATTAACAATGGCTGCTGATTTCTTTGTGCGTCAAGCTGAGGGCACAGAAAGGAGGTAACGACGTTATTTCCTCCTCCACTCCTAAAAAGCCACCAACAAAACAAAAATCCATCTCTTCACCCCCTGAATACTTGTGGTACAATTAAAACTTCTGCAGTGGACACAGGGAAAAAACCAAACCAAACCAAACCAGCCAAAACCAAACCAAACCAAACCAAACCAAACCAACCAATCAAACCAAAC
>JANEHK010000094.1:867741-884023 GCA_025960845.1 Tachycineta bicolor | reverse complement strand
GTTTTTTGTTTTTTGTTTTTTGTTTTTTGTTTTTTGTTTTTTGTTTTAGGTTGTTTGGTTTGGTTGGTTTAGGGTGGTTTTTTGTTTGTTTGTTGGGGGTTTTGTTGTTGCTGTTGTTGTTGTTGGGTTTTGTTTTGGTTTGGGTTTTTTTGAGACTTTTTTTGGGTTGAGTTGTTTTTTTTGTTTGTTTGGTTTTTTTTTAGTTTGCTTTGTTTTTAAGGATTCCAAAGGCCCCAATATGATGACAAGCTGGGATTAACAACTGTCCCACAGTCGGGAGCCGTCCTTACACCCGGATCTGATCCAGACTCCGGTACCTGCTGGATTCCTCCTGACTCTTCTCCTTTGCAGAAGGAAGAATAATCCATAATCCTTTTATTTGGCCTCTCCTTCATTTCATGACAGTTTCCTGAAGAAGAATGAGGAGCAGGTTGGGATGGAGTTCCTCAGCTGACCTGTGATTCTCTGGATAAATATCCCAGTCTCCAAGGCGGCTCTCTGGAGTTCCCAATCTCTCTTTTGGGCTGTTTTTCAAGGAGAAAAATAAAAAGTGTAAATCCTTTCTGGTGGTGCCTTGGCTTTGCCTTCGAGACTAGCTTGGTTTGTGTTGGAAAGAGAATAAAAATTCAGGCTGCTAGGAACCTGAACAAACCCCTACAAGCTTTTTGTTCCCAATCCTTTTTTTGCTTATACCATTATATTTATACCATTTATATTTTTTGCAAAGCGGAGCATCACTGGCAGCACCATTTCTGTTCACATTGCAGCTCTTCCTCCCTTAAACGCCCTAAATCTTTCATTTTTCACTTTTATTTCAGCCCAAAACTCCATTTATTGTGTAAATGGGCTCTTGTAGAGTAGAGCACTGTCACCCTGGTTTTTCTGAGTTTTTTAAAGCCTTTTGAATTTTCATAAAATGGAGTCAGATCTTTTAGTTACTGTAGAATATTAGAGCAGTTTTCTACCCTTTTCCCACACATGTAACATAAACAAACCCTTTGTTTTTCATTCTCTGTCCTTTGTTTGCATATTTCTAACCTGAAAACAACTGTAACTGACAGTTGGTTTAGCCACTTGGCTGAAAGGTGAAAAACCCCAGAAGCCAATCTTCTGCTGGACCCACAAATGTATAAAAAGTAAGAAATAAACAAAGAGGCTCTCTCTCTCCCCTGGACTCAGCTTTGAGCTGGATCAGAGGAACGTCTGCCCCAGAAAACCTCTCTCTCCATGTCACCGCTTTGTGTGTCTCGGCGATAGAGCACAAACCTGGAAGAGTGAAAATTCCGTGTTTTCCACGTCTGTCGGGACACCTGTACAAGGGAAGCCGCTCCTGTACTTAGCTCATTTTCTAGGTTCACATGTGCTAAATGGAATTACAGACATAATTACACACTGTGTCAAAAAATAGCTGCAGCTGAGCACAACCACCCCTGCTTCCCCTCTTTTTTTTGCTCCTGTTAAGGGTAGGCGCAAAAATTTTGCGGGAATGAGAATGAAGAGCTTATTTATTCCAAATGATTAATTACAGTAATAACTAATACAGAAGCAAGTTAAATAATAATTAACTATTATCATTGCTGCTGGGAAAATAATATTTCAAGTACATCTGGGGAAAAACATCGAACATCCACGTGCGATACTTGTCACAACCTGTTCAAACTCACACCAGGAATTCCACAGGGTCACAAGCCAAACAAAAATTCCTTCCCAAGGGGTTCACAGGTTCTGAGGTGTGATCCCAAGAGCGGTGACTGCTTCACGAAGCAAGAAAAGCGTGACAAAAATTCTCCTTTGCATCATTTCCAGACCCTTAGGAAGTTCCACACATTTTCTCCCCTTGTAAAGGGGAAGAAAACAGTTCCTTGGCTTCCCCCTTGAAAGTCTTGTAAGTACTTGGGTGGTTTAATATATAAATTCTCCGGACGGAGTGTGACTCCAATTAGTGGATTGGCTGATTTTCTCTAATTACAACAGTTTGTCACTGGGCTGTTTGCTCTAATTGGTCGCCACAAGTATAAACTAAGTGGATTTACAGGGATGTGTTTATAAACATCCCTGAGGACCCTGGAGCTCTCCAAAGGCTCTTCAGCTCTTTGGCCACACATTTTCCGTGGAAAAGCCTCTTCCCTCAGGCTGTGGGGTCCAGACACAGCAACCCTGAGGACAGGGGAAGGCGCAGAGGTGAAAAGATTTGTGGTTTATGTTCAGCTCTGTCACCACCCCTGGGGGACTCATTTAGCCTTTGGCATCTCTCTTAACTCTAGGGCAACGTAATTAATTCAAATCTGTAATTACACGTTCACTTTCATCAGGGGACCGCTAAAGGGTTCCCAAATCCTTGTTATTACCAATAGTGCCAAAACCCAGCAATGGTCACAGCAATGCTTTCAGTCTGCTCAAGGCCAGCATTTTAAAATATATTCACTATTAATGGAATTTCAAACACAAGGGGTGTTGGATCAGCTGCTAAAATGTGTTTTTACCCCTGTTTTCATACCACACAGCACAGCATCAAATGTTATTATTATTAAAATAATAAACTTATTCATGCTGAGTTTTTCCAAAGTCCTTCAGGGTGAAAATTGAAAATGGCTTTTTGTCAAAGCCAAGGTCAATCCTGCGACCCGCAGCATTAATAACCCTGCACCATTTCTTCTGCTGCGAAGAATCTTTTTGCTCTGGGTATCAGGAAGGTTTAATCAGGTTTTTTCCATGGCTCTTTGTTTGCTTTTTTCAGCTTCCTGGGCAGCCAAGGGCTGTGTTTCCCCCAGCTCCCGCTGGTTCACCTCCTCCTCCCTGTGCGTTACCTTTCCTTGTTTTGTCAGGAATCCAGAGCTCTGGATTTCCTCCTCCCTGCTGCTCTCTCCTGAAACAGCCAAACAATGTTGTAAAAGGCTCCTGTTGCCCAAACAGCCCCATTTTTTGCTCTATTTAATTTAACACGATTTCTTCTGTTCCTACAAGTTCCGGCCACTTAACTCCAGTGCTGTTTGTGAGGGCTGGAGCAGGAAGGGGCCGAGTGCCATGGCAGTAACATCCTCCACTTCCAGCTCAGGAAAATACAGCCAGGACTCCACCTGCTGCACCAGCAGCTCCCTGTTCAGGAGGTTTTAGGTTCCTGAGAGAACAGAGAAAGAGAACTTTAAAGAGCCAAGTGCCCTAAGAACCTGCACATCCTGCAGAGAGTTGTTTAGGAGCCTTATAAACTTCTTTACACCTGAAAACAGTGAAATAAAATGTGGTTTTTTTGGTGTTGGTTTTTTTTGTTGTTGTTGTTGTTTGTTTGTTTGTTTGTGGTTTTTTTGTTTGTTTGATTGTTTTTGTTTTGGTTTTTGGGGGGGTTTTTGGGGGGTTTTTTTGTTTGTTTGTTTTTCTTTTTCTTTTTCTTTTTCTTTTTCTTTTTCTTTTTCTTTTTCTTTTTCTTTTTCTTTTTCATTTCCCCTAATCATTGGATCTAAATCTCAATTCAGGGAATTTCACTTAATCTGGTGCCAGTTAGCATCAGCCTGCAACAACAGGGTGTAGTATTGAGAAATAGAGACAGAAATGCTCTCAGAGAGCAGGGATTTGCTCTCTCAGGGCTGTCTGGTTTATCTCTGCTTGGGCACTGAATTTTAGCTGGCTGGGGAAGCTCAGGGGAGAATTGGTTGCCCTCTGTAGCTCCCTGAAAGAGGCTGTGGAAGGTGGGGTCAGGAACTGCTCCCAGGTAAAAAGTGGGGAACAGGAGGGAACAGCCGCAGGTTGTGCCAGAGGAGGTTCAAGTTGGACATCAGCAGGAATTTCTCCACGGAAAGGGTGGCCAGGCCTCGGCAGGGAGGTTTGGAATTTCCCACCCCTGGAGGTGTCCAAGGTGGCACTGAGAGCTCTGGGCTGGGGACGAGCTGGGGATGGGGCACAGGTGGGACTCCATGATCCTGCAGCTCTTTTCCACCCTCAGTGATTCCGAGCTAAACCTCTTCCTCTCTCAGCAGAAATAATCCTATTTTTGGAGGTGGAAACTGGCTCTGTGGATTTCCCCGTGTCTCTGTCATTAGAATTTCACAGCAGGAACCACCTGAGGCGTCCCTGAGAGAGCACAGTCCCTTCCCAAGGACGCCTCAGAGACCTGGCTGAGCTTCCTGACTCGAGTGCTTTGTGACTTCAGAGTGAAACTCAGCCAGGCTGAGTCTGTGACAGCCTTTCAAGTTTAAAGGATATGGGAAGAGACGAGTGTGACTCCAGCCTGGCTCCAGCGCCGCTTTGAGCAGCAGCTGCAGTGGCTCCATTTCACACAGTGAAATTTTCCTGGCACTGGAGCAACCCAACCAAACAGCACCAAGACCTCCCTGCTCCACTCGGGGCTGCTCCACACCGGGTCACAGAGGCTCTGGAGGTGCCAGCAGCCAGGGGAAGAGCCCAGGACAGTCAGCAATGGGATTAAACCCCACAGGCAGAGGCTGAGCGTTACAGACAGCTTGGAGGAGTGATGCAAGTTCTGATCCTCACCCTGGAGGAACTCCAGGATTCCTGCTCAGGGAATGTGTTCTGACAGTGAAGCTCCTCAGGGCAGGGATCACCTCTGTCTGCAAGGAGCAGGCAGCAAGAGGAGAAAGTGAGAGGCTGAAATGCTGGTGAGAGGCACAAAGGAGCTGGGTGGGAGCCTGCTCCCCCCTGGGATACCTCAGAGATTTCCATTCACGTATTCAGAATGAAAAGGGGGAATTCCTTCTCCTGCCCTCCATCAGATTGATGTCCTGGAGTTGTTCAGGGCGAGGAGGGCTCCACAGCGCCTGCCTCAGCTCCGACTTTGATGAAAACACACTTTAGGGGAAGGTCAAAGATTTCCAGGGAAGACAAAGAATTCTGGGATGCAGCTGAGGGAGAGAAGGGGCTGGAGATGGTTTTGTACACCACAAGAAAGCCAATTAAGAGCTTGAAGCAGAGGAGGAGATGATAAAGGTAATATACTTGACAAAGTTTCCCAGAGATACACACTGGAGAAATCCATCCAGACCATTTATTCCTCTGTGAACAACTGGAAAGACTCATTACAGATTCTGCCTTTGTTGCTCTGTAGAAATGAGAATGCTAATTGGTTTACTTGAAGTTTAATTGAAAATTAATAGAATTTCACCAGAGATTTGCAGCATAGGACTGGAGTTAAAATGGCATTTGATTAAAGTCACACTAAAAACATACTCAAGGACATTCTGAAGGCACCAGCAATGGCATTTCTTTTGGAATGGAAATAAATATTTATCATTAGTAGAAAGCATTGAGAAAATCCACTGGTTTTAAGGACCATGATAACACACGATGATATTTTTTTCAGCACCTCTCTGTTCCTTCTTGTGTCTTCAAGGACCCCTACAAGTTGTCCTGCACTGTCTTTATCCCAAACAGAGGATATTTCAGCCCAGACATACATTTCTCTGAAAATATGAATATGCAAGCTTAAGAATAGAACCCTGACCATGATTATACAGGAAATTTCCAGGGAAATCTTGAACAAGTCAATTGGAATAAATAAAACCTTTTATCTGCACGTGACGGGAACATCAAGAGACGAGAGACACTCAACTGTTGCTTTCATCCAAAGAAATGAGGCCAGGCTTTTCCCACTGGCCGGAATATCCATCTTCATAATGATTTGGAAAAGAAATAAATGCTGAGCATTGTCTTAAAGCACCAGGGCAATTGCCCGGCGTTCCACAACAGAATTTTCACAGCAAAAGTTTTGAAGAATGAGAAACGGTTTGCCAACTGCAGAAAAATCCCTGCTTGGACATCATAAAACACAGGTTTGAAATGAGTGCACCTTTGTGCCAATTAACTGCATCAACTGAATATTCATTTGATTGACTGCAATTACATTTCCTTTATCATTTCTATGGTAACAGCTTGGCTGGCATTTGATATTTACTTGAAACACGTTATCATTTCAATACTATCATCAAAAGTAGGTCATTAAGCTGCCATCCCCATGAATACATCTGCACACTTCCAAACCCTCCACGCCTGACTTAATTGCTTTCCTTTTCAGTCAGAGCTAAATCAGCCCTGGAAGAAAATATCTATTGATCTAAAGCATGGAGCCATTGTCCCCAGGACCGGCAGAAGAAAATAAAAGACATTTTCTTAAATTATCAGCTGTAGTTGTATCACTACTGAGCCTTTGATCAGGTCAAAAGAAGTACACTAAAGATTTATTGGATATTTAACAGCGTGTTTCAACTTCACCGTTTCTGTTAATGACAAAACCAGATCCTGCTGGATGTTCAGTGGGTTTCCTGTCGAGGGAGAGCGCTGAGCACCCACACCTTCAAAAGAACTGGCACCAGGACAAACTGCCTGAGCTGCGCCAATTAAGCCACTAATGACAGTGTCACTCTCCAGGTCAATAATGGCCAGGGCATGGTCTGGAATTTAAAGCACAGCACGAAAATCTCCTTACAGCCCACATTTTAATATTTGAGAACCATTAGCTTTTACTCGTGTACAAGTTACCAATGCTTCAAATGACTTATAATAATTAAGGAAATTAAAGGATTCATTTCGACTCATTAAAAGGCCCACACAGGGTTGTTGCACCCCGAGTGTTTACAATGAGTAGTAAGATAATTGTGTTTCAAATCTCTGCTTCCAGTTCCCAACTCTCGTCACTGCTTGTGTATAAGTTTTATTACTAATAAAAGGAACTCTACAAAGTTTATCCCTTCAGGATGCAGGCAGACACATCACCAAAACTTTACCACTCATTTCTGCTGAGGTTCTTGATTCTTTTGCAGCGCCACAAAACGTCTCTAAGCTTCTCCATCAGAATAATGGCCTGGATAAAGTGAGCCCCAGGTCTGCACGGTCTCCTTTTTCCACAACTGAATTAACCAAGGATGGAGTCAGAGAGCTCTGTAACTCTGGGGTCAAACACAAGTAATTACATTAGAGAAGTCCATTTCTTTTTTGAGCTCTCTCCCCACCAGGAGGAATTCAATCCACAACAGGGCCCTGCCTATTCTCCGATTCTCACTCGGGCTCCAAATGCAGCAGCTTTGGCGCTGTCTCTCTCCTGCAAATCCTTTCCTGGACCTGCAGCCCAGAAAATAAATTTCAGCAATACAACTCCTGTCTTGTGTCTAAACCACCAACTCATTTTTTTGGCGCACGGATGCGTCTTCTCTGTTATGTTTTAATGTAGCACAGAGCAGATGTGAACCCGCCTGGAAAACGGAAAATCTCAGTTCTCTCAAGTCTTAGAAGAGGTGAAAACCCCTAAATTATACCCAATCAAGATATGTTGTGTTTTACAGAAGTGGAGCCCTCATCCCTTGTTGAAAGACGAGATACCAGAATTGGGAATTGGTCTACCACCAAGAATTACAGCTGCAGCATTATCTGTAGCAGGAAATGTTCCCATTCCTCCCAGCACAAACACCCCCTCCTCCCGGTATCTCCCTGCAATTTGGCCTCCCAGAAATGACTTCCCAGAGAAAAATGAGTCAGAGAGGTGTGATAGTGCTAAAACAATTCTCCAGAGTTTCCTGATGAAAAATGCCCGAGCATAAATCACTGGGAAACTCTGCAACCATCCCTCCTCACACGAGAAGGAAGTTCAGAATCCGAGTTCTGCCTCCGCTGTGGCTGTGATGGATAAAAAGGGACCAGAACTGAGCCAAAGTACAGGAGAGAGCCGGGATTTTAACCTGGATGAGTCCCTCATGAAGTGATGAGTGATAGTGATAACAGCCCAGCATTAATAATAATAATAATAATAATAGATTTATGCCATTCAGGAAGGAATTCTTCTCTGTGAGGGTGGAGAGGGGCTGGGATGGAATTCCCAGAGGAGCTGTGGCTGCCCCTGGATCCCTGGCAGTGCCCAAGGCCAGGCTGGAGCGGCCTGGGACAGTGGGAGGTGATTCCCTGCCATGGCAGGGGTGGCTCTGGGTGGGATTTAAGGTCCCTTGAACCCAAACCATTCCAGGACTCCCTAAAGAACAGCCTCAGCAGAGGGACAAACCCCCCAGGAAAACTCCTCCAACATTGTCCATTCAGGAAGTAAATCATTTACAGTTTTTCAGGATCCAAATCCTTGAGCTGCTGTGGGAACTCTTAAGTGCTCATCAACAAACAAGGGCAGCGAAAGAATTTCTGAAACATTTCCCATTAATTCCCCCTAATTTCCCTTATTAGTTTTGATTTTCACACTTGTCCTTTTTCATGCCTTTCATCCAGAATGTTTAGAAATTGAAAGGCAACACAAGCAAACAGCACAGAATCAGTTCCCTCTTCCTCGTTATTGTTCACAGCATTTGAGGTTTCACTGTGATTTTTCACAGCCCCTGCGGAACTTCAATCTCCCTTCTCCAAACAGATTTAATTTTGTTGGTTTTTTTTTTTCCCCATTCCCCAAATTATTTTGTTTTGTTCATGCTCCTTCTTTCCTTTAGCTTTCATTACAAACCAACTAATCCTTTTCATTTCAAACCCATGTCATTATGAAAGCCTCTTATTTTTCTGCTGGGCTGCATCTGTTCCAGAGCCAGACTCCAGCCTTCCACTCAAGTCTTACACCTCACAGTTTAACCTGATGGAGATAGTTTGGATATCATAAAATTTTTTGGGGTTTTTTTTTTTTTTTTTTGTTTGTTTGTTTGTTTGTTTTTTCTTACTCCCAGCTTGTCACCTTCACCCTGGTGTCCCAACCCAGGCAAGGAACTCCTGAGTAGCCACATTTAATTTCAGAGGCTCAAGGTAAAGTTCAGACTGCAGAGGATCCACTGCTCTGACCTCCACCAGAGTTCACAAATAAGGGAAATCTGTACTAATTATAGCTGTCACACAGCTCAAATCCCTTTTTTTTTTTTTCTGTCCAAGGAACATCAGCGGCAGGAAAAGCCCAGCACAGGTCCTGGATGAGCAGAGGTGAATGTTTAACTCAAGGAGCGCCATGGCAGTGCGGGCTGGAGGTGTCCAAGGACAGTTTGTCCATCCCTGGAGGTGTCCAAGGATGGTCTGCTCATCCCTGGAGGTGTCCAAGGATGGTCTGTCCATCCCTGGAGGTGTCCAAGGATGGTCTGCTCATCCCTGGAGGTGTCCAAGGAAGGTCTGTCCACCCCTGGAGGTGTCCAAGGACAGTTTGCTGATCCCTGGAGGTGTCCAAGGACTGTTTCTCCATCCCTGGAGGTGTCCAAGGATGGCTTGCCCATCCCTGGAGGTGTCCAAGGATGGTTTGCTCATCCCTAGAGGTGTCCAAGGATGGTCTGTCCATCCCTGGAGGTGTCCAAGGATGGTCTGTCCATCCCTGGAGGTGTCCAAGGACAGTTTGCTCATCCCTGGAGGTGTCCAAGGATGGTCTGTCCATCCCTGGATGTGTCCAAGGACAGTTTGCTGATCCCTGGAGGTGTCCAAGGACTGTTTGCCCATCCCTGGAGGCGTCCAAGGAAGGTCTGGAGGTGGCACTCAGAGCTCTGGGCTGGGGACAAGGTGGGGATCAGACACAGCTTGGATTCCGTGGTCTGGGAGAGCTTTCCCAACCTCAGTGACTCTGAGATTCTGTGACATTTAACTTCATAAACTCTCTGTTTCCAGCTCTGCCACATCCCCGACACAGCAGCACTCACATTGACCCCTCTGACCTCCTGATCCTTCCTCTCTTCCCCTCCAGACCCCGCAGAGACACAACCCCAGAGCAGCGCCGGGGCTTTGCGCGCAACACAAACCACCAACGAGCAGTAAAACGGGCAGGAGCAGTAATTACACCAGCTAACGGCTGCTCCAAGCTGGGCGCCGTGCGTGCATCGTCACAGCCATTCACTCCGGAACTTTCCTAACAACAACATTTCCTTTGGAACATGCCCGCGCAAGGTCGAGCAAAAAGGAGAGAGCGGCCAGGAGGAAATCTTTGGGAGCCATCAGCAACCCAGGCAGCGCCAAACGCTCTGTGGAGAACACAGGGTCCCCAGCTGAGCGTTCGGGCAGGAACTGGTCAACCAGGAACATCTGAAACCAATTACTCCTTCCCCAAGCCATTGTAATGGAGCGATTTATGCAAGCGGATGGAGAGGGGAGAATTAAATGCAGCGGAGGCAGCGTGGGAGGACAGCAGCTCACTCAGTGATAAGATGTACTTTTAATAAATAGCAACAAATTGCACATAACCAGTTAAAGTTGAGCGCTGAGGCAAGTGCTTTGCTGAACTGGGTCCAAAAAAACCTATTCTGATCCTTGCTGGCTTCAAACAACAACAAAAAAATTCAGTGAGCAGGAAGGTGCCAGGTTATTTCTTGTTATTTGACATATCTCAGAAAGGGAGCTTGTCACCAGCTCCTCAAATTGAGTCATCAGGCCTGAAATGCTTGGCTTAAAATACTCCTTTTTCTATTCAGTAGCATGTGCACGTATGTGGTTCTGATGTAGGGTTTAATGCATGGTACAAAAGAATTTCTTTTTCTACCTGCAGCAGCGAAGCACAAAGTTCTCAGGAGAGGCACAGAGACCAAGGCTCCTCCTGGAGCAGAATTCAGCCTTGTTTCAGGTCTTGTTTTTATTATTATCCATAACCTTTTCACACAATCTGGCATGAAACAATTCTGACAAGTTTATTAAAGCCTTTTGTTGTTACACTTGACATTTATGAAGGGGAGATGATAAATAAGCTGAGGAATGACATGTTTGCCAGAAATGCAGACTCTGGTGAGAAAGGCTTTTCCCCAGCCTCCCTTTTAAATGAAATTTACCCTCTGCAGTCATTCCTGTCTCCCTAGGAAGGAAAAAAAAGAGAAAAAAGAAAAAAAAAAATTCCAGCTTTTCTGCACTTGTACAGCCAGTTTGATCCTGTTTTTGAGTCCCAAACATCACGACTTCAGTTTCCAAGCCACTGAGGTCTTATGCAAGTGAAGAGTATAATTTTATTTAAGCAACGAGACAAAGGGCAGCGAGTTTCAGTGCAGTGAAATCATTAATGATGAAATAATTTTTGACACCAACTGGGCTGGTTGGGGAGCTCTTCTCTGCTCACTGCGCTGCAGCCGCTGCCAGGGATCCACAGAGAAAACACGGGAAAGAACACGAGTCACAAGAAATCTGCATTACTCCACACACAGACTAGAGAATTTTCTGGAAAAATCTACTCACACTACTCCATGTCCCAAAATTTAATAGTTTAATAGTAAAGAGTAATTAGAATAAGAGCAGACATTTTTTTGGGTGCCCAAGAGGGAGCCATGGGGATCGTGCTGGGCATCGCTGAGTGATTTCCTTGCCGTTATTGGGTTATTTAAAGGATGGCACCGCATCACAAATGGAAGTGATCTGTGTCTGGAAATGGGCTTTGGGAAAATGGAAACTTCCTGTGGCACTTCCTGCCAGTGAAAAATTAAAAAATCAGCAGTGCTTCGTGGTCAGACAGCAACAGCAAACACAGTCCTCTCAGAATTCCCAGTGCTGGGGCTCTGGAATCCAGGAAAACTTGAATAAACTGAGGGTTCTACTGCCAAGAACAGGAATTTTCCCTGGGACGGAAGTTCTGATTTGGACTGTGTTTAATACTGTGAATTGGCCCCAAAAGGACCAATGTCAATAACAGAGGAATGATCCAGCTGAGCAAAGGGCTGAGGTTTGTACCACCTTTACTGCCCTTGGACAACGCTGAGCGCAGGCAGAAATTCAGATCAGACTCTGGGAGATCAAAATTATCTTGTTAAAAATACAGGAAATGTTGAGGGTTTCTGCATTTAAAAGAATGTTGAAATTCTGTCACAAAGCAAAGGCATTTAAATATGGTTTGGGGTTTTTTTTCTGAGACTGCTGAAAATTCACATGAATAGAAATGTAATTATTGCTGGGAATCTTTAACCTTGTGCAGGAGAACAACACCAAAACACTGAACAAGTCCCAAACTTTTTGTGATTTAGCACAAAATCCTCCCCAGACCTTGCACCAAGGGAGGACTCAGTGTCAGCGAGCAAAGCCTAACAAGGTGATTTTCTTTCATACCATGCTTTAAAATGACGATAATTAAAATTATTTCAGTTAAGGAGCATCGGGTTTATTTTTATATCATTTAACTGCTTGGTTGTTAATCATTTTAAGAACTAAGTCTGCAGTATCTGCTTTTTTTTGAGCACGAAAACCTTACCATAATCTCAAATAAACCTGCATGGAGGTGCCTCTGATCTCTGCAATATTAAAATACCAACTAGAAACACAATCAAAGTGAGATTAAAATTATTATTGCCCTGACAGTGCTAGAAATTATTTTGGTTGTTACAAATTAAATAGAAAAAAAATAAAAAAAATAAATAAAAGTGAGCTTAGTGTGTCCCTTGTGGGACATTTTGCCTTTCCCTCCCAGGAATGTTCCAGGGAGTTCTGAATAACCCCGTGTACAACACGGCTGCTTTTAAATCGACCTCACAGAATGTCATCAAAGTTTATTCAGAAGACAAATTCCACATCATCTGCAATCACACAGCACATCCCGAGGTCACATCAGCCTGCGCTGCTGAGGGATTCTGCATTTCATATGCAGATGCCAATACCAGAGACTGGAATCATATTAAATACTGAGGGAGTGTCATAAAAGCACATTTAAGAAAAGAGAGAAAGAAAAAAACAACCTTTAAAGCAGCTGATGGGCCAAACCTGGGCAAGGAAATCCTGTTACTTCTGCACGTCCACAGGTGTTTGCAGGTACCTTCCAAAGGTGGCCTTGACTGCCTTTATTGAATAAAAATAAAATAAAATAAAATAAAAGAGGAGCAGTGAATGAGAGAAATCAGAGCTGCAGGTGCTTAATTTATGCATCCCTTTGATGATCAAAGCCTTGCTCAGGGTTCACAGCAATTCTGATCTGACAAAGCCACGTTTTTGTCTAGAGCCCAATCTCCAGCTGCAATCTCATGGTGGGAATGGGGCAGAAGATCAGAAAATCCCACAATGGTTTGGGTTGGAAGGGACCTTAAAACATCTCCTCCCACCCAGCAGCAATTCTGAACAACAAAACAAAACCCTAAAACGTAAAAAGCATTTTTTTTTTTTTTTTTTTTTAAGTTTTCCTTCTTGCAAATTTTAAGAATGGTGTTTAATGCTTGGCTGGAATACTTTATACCCTTTAAAGTTTAAACCTACTTTACTCTCCTATTAATTCTTCTCTCACCAAAAAAAAAAAAAAAAAAAAAAAATATATATATATATATATATATATATATAAAATAAGTACCCTAGCATTTAGCCAACACTCAACCCACCACTTTATTTAGTACATTAACAACAACAACAAAAAATCTCAAATTAACAAACAAAACCCAGCGCGCTAAATTAGCATTTCCACCCAATTTCGGCCTCAAACCACCACAGGCTCCAACCAGAAAGATCCGACCTCTGCCTGGCAATGCCAAGGAAGCTCCTGGGGAGAAGACGGACGACGGCTATCATTGAACGAGTGTTTTTGCTTTATTTCATCCCAGCCTTTTCTGCCTCTCCCCTCGGCCCGGGAGATGAGTCATTAATCCGGTATTTAGATGATGTTCCGAGTAGCCTCGCTGAATTCCTCCCGCGTTTTTCGGCTGTCAGGACGCGCACAAAGCCGTGGAGAAAGCTCTGAGGACTCCGCTAATTATCTCCGAGCAAACAACGCTCCTCAGCTGGAGCAGCTCAGTGGAAAGCCTTTGGTATTTTTAGTACAAAGTCTCTGCTGCTTTTTTAGAGTGGTTTGGGATATTGCTTTGCTTTGGATATTGAATTGTTGGAGCTTGAAATAAAGTGTTCTCAGCGGGGGTCAGGGCCACCTTTCCTGGTTTCTGCCAACCTCCCCTGTGGTGTCTCACAGCCAGCTCTGAGCCTGGGCACAAATAAATCCGCTCCCAAGCAGCCTTTTCCGAGATGAGAGTCCTAAAGGTACAGGAGGAGGTGGGGATGCTCTTAAAATCAATTAAAACCAGCCGCTGAAGAACAGCTACAGCTGCTGCTGCTCTAAACTCAGGAGTTCTCCAAACTTAAGTACCTGAAAAATCCATCCTGCTGCTCCTCCTAAGGATATCATCATGGCACGGGGTTGGGGAAGGTGACGGATGAAATGGTAATTAGAAAATAAAAAGCTAAAAGACGTGTTTTAGAATGGAAAGCAATGTCGAGCCAGTCAGGTTCAGCCCTTGAAAAGGAACATAATGCAAAGCAAATTAATAGGCATAATGAGATAAATGGATCCAATTGTCAGGTGAGCCCAAATTAGTTCCCAGTTGGCTTAAAGAAATTCAGGGCTGTTAACCTTAAATTGAGCAAGATTTCTATTTTAATTAGCTCAAGCAACAGTTAAACAGCAATGGCATTTGAGAGATCAGGCGAACATTTCTCATCCTGAACATTTCTTCACTCTGAGGTGATTTTGCTGATAAGCTGAGGATTGACACAGGCCATCAGTTCCTTTACTGCAGCATCTCCAGCAACCACCAAAACAAAATTTCCCAAGTTTGTGACCCTTTTCTGGAAGAATTCACCACTCTCAAGGTCAGATGGATACAAACCCCACAAGGGGAATAAATGGAGCTGCAGAGGCAAAGCTCAAAAACTACCGGACTGGAAATGTCTTTAAAAGAAAAATTAGGGATTCTAAGTGTTTGCATGAGCAAGGAAAAGGGTGACTGTGGATTTGCACAGCTCCCAACCCTTCTTTAAGGACCACAGCAGTGCTGAGGGAAGACAATTCCATATTTTGCCTCAGACCTCAGAAATTATCCAGGTCATTCGTGAGCCTGTTCTTCCCAGGCCCCTTTGGACACATCCACACAAGAAATGTGCAGGTTAAAACGTGGGACCAGGTGATATCCCATTGCTCTGGCGTTTTCCAAGGATTCCCGAGCTCTCCATTGTCCGTGGCAGCTGAAGCCAGGCTGCCTCTTTTACAGGAACACCCGAATCCCTCTCGCAGTTACAGGGCAGGTTTGTGGCAGAGGATTTCTCTTCTGTCTGTAAGTTCCTTTTCCTTCAGCTGAGCGATCTGCAATTCCCAGAAGCACAAACCAGCCAAGTTCATGCCTTCCAACCCCCCCCTTGCCAGGAGACTCAAATATTGTAATTCTCCGTGGCTGCCTCGCGCCCGCCGCGTTCCCAGAGGAGCACAGAGACAGGCACCGAGCCTCCGATCAGATCCCGCGTCCTGAGGCTCTCCGTGAACTCTCTCCTGTCCTACCCCTGGGCTGGGCACTGTCAGGAGCTCAGGGAGGAATCAAACCCCGCTCGAGTCCTGACTGATTCTCTGCCATGGGGCCAAGATGCCCTGTCTGATCTATTCCTGACGGCTTCAAACCAGAGTTCCTCCTCCCTGCACGCGTCCACTTGTGTCAGGAACGTGACCTTTCCTCATCTCCCCAGGTCCTTCATCTCCATCTGCATCACACTTCACTTTTAATATTTTTTTTTCTTTCTTTTTTTTGCTTCTTGGCTGCTTGGAAGGAAGAGTGGTGCCCAAAATAGCAAAGGATATTCACATTACAGCTGCATAAACCACCCAGCATTTCTTCTGCTGAGCTGCTCTGCCCCATCTCACTCCTTTTCTGGCCCAGGGGATGAGGGTATTTCATTACCAGGTGAAATAATTCCCCGCTGCAAAATTGATCAAGTTCTTTGCCATCTCCAGAAGAAAGCAGATCTATTAAACATGGATTATTAGCAATAATAAATGCCTCAAACCCCTGGGCACTGCTCACCAGCCACAGGAAAAGCATTATCATAAACCCCACATCCTTAAACTCTAAAGGAATAAAGCTTGGAGCTGGATTGGTGGCAATGGCAGGGATATCTATCAGGGAAGCCCATTATGATGAAGAGAAGCACTTAGAGCACAGAAGGGCTCTGACAAAAAGCAGTCAAAGCGTTTTCATCAAGGATAATGGATCTGCTCTGCAAATCCCAGCTCACAAACACCCCAACACACACACAGAAGCCTTGCTCCGTTTTATTTGCGTCTTGTTCGAGTGGTTACAAGAATGTGGAGTCAATTTTTCCCCCCTTTTCCTTCCCTTTGAACGCGGTCTCACACAGACAGCTCAGGGCCTTTCATTCCTGAGCCTCAGCCTCTTAGGGATCTTTGTCCCTTTTCCATCAGCTGCAGCCGGAGCCAGGGATCCCGATGATCCAAGGGCTGCCCCTGGCTGCTCTGTGCCAGCCCAGAGCCCTTCTGCTGCTCCTGCTGCTGCTCTGCCCAGAGCCTCAGCCCCACAAAGGCAGGGAAAAGGAGACAAAAGGGTTCTGAGACCCTGCCTGCAGAGCTGCTGGGCTCCCAGCAGAGCAGGGACCTGCAGGAGGT
>JANEHK010000094.1:854843-866914 GCA_025960845.1 Tachycineta bicolor | reverse complement strand
GAGGGCAGTTCCCAGGATCCAGAGGGGAGCTCCCAGGGTCCAGAGGGCAGTTCCCAGGATCCCGAGGGCAGTTCCCAGGATCCAGAGGGGAGCTCCCAGGATCCTGAGGGGAGCTCCCCGTCTGGTCGCGGTGTTGAGCCAGCCTGGGTGGACGGAGCGCTGCTCCAAGAAGGACACAGCGACACTTCAGCTTGTGCTCCACAGACGCTGCTGCCCAGGCAGAGCCAAGGCCCTTTAACTGAACCTTGCAAAAGGAATCCCCAGGGAAATCCTCTGGAGATAGAGATGGTTTGGTTTCTTGTGCTAAACCTAGAAATCCTGAAGTATGGGATTGTTTAAAAAAAAAAAAAAAAAAAAAAAAAAAGAAAAGAAAGAGAGAGAGAAATGCAAGGGGGAAAGAGCTGAAAGCCAAAGCAGAATCCCTATCTGTACAAATCCTGACAATTCCAAGATATCTGAACTGCAGAGGAAGCAAAAAATACAAACCAAAACATTGTCAACTATTTCTCTTTGCCTTTTTCTGAACATAAAAGGGAGCAGAGATGAGTCAAGCTGCAAGAGTTTCTTGGAAGAGCTGGTAATTGATTTGTTTTTATTGCCTTGTTTTGTCCCCTTCCTTCCTCTAAGATACATAGAGAGAAAAAAAAAAAAAATCGGGGAAAGGGCAAAATAAGTCAGTCTGCCTAGTAAATCCCACAAGCAGAAAATTAAACCAGGCTGAAAAAAAGCCCCACAGTGGCTGGGGAAGGGTCCCTGGACCATCACTCTGTGCTTGCTGAGAGCTGTTCCATGCACCGCTGCCTCACTCTGCACCTGGGGGAGCAGATGGGGAAATTTAGAGACCAGGAAGAAATGAACAATCTCACCTTTTTTGCCTTTTTTTTTTTGCCCTTTTTACATTTTCTTTTTGTTTTTAAATCGCCGAAAAGTAATAAAAATTCATTTCTCAGCATTAATTCAGCGGTGGAAGCGAGCTGGATGAGGGAGAGGAGTCCAGAGGCTTTTGAACCTGCCAAGGGTCCTCAGTGGACACCTTCAAAGGGTTTTCCAAAGTTTGGCTCCAGGCTGGAGCCAGCTGCAGGAAATCAGAACCCACAGAGGGAGTTTCCCCCCTCAATATGTTATTGCAAAAACAAACGGATTAACTGAATCCTCCATGTCACCTTCCAGTTCCTGCGTCCCAGGATCCAGCAGCACAATCCTTGTTGCTCCGACACTTACATTTCATCCCCATTAAACTACTGTGAATAAATCCAATAAAAAATCCACGAAATTCAGGATTTGAGCTACAAGCAAAGGGAAAGACAAACAGAGCTTTGGAAGAACCCACAGCTGAGCTCAGAGACCTTTTGTGCTGCACATTTATCCCGGCGTTCCCCGAGTTCAATGGCTCTCACACGATTTCACACATGACTGTAGGTTTTTTAAAGGGTTTCTGCATTTCATTTCCTTCCTTTCTTGTTTTAGCTGCCTTTCATGGCTCTTCTGCCTCCTGCAAAACTCCGAAGTGTGTACTTCGTTAACAAGAACTAACTTCCAAAAGGAAATATTCCTCGCAACTGGTGAGAGAAACCATCCCTTCAACCTCTCCCGAGACAAACTGTGCCTTATGGAAATGGGAGAAGGAAATAAAAAGAGTTCAGATTTGGGCTTCAAAGGCCTGCTTTCCATATGACAGAGCCTGCAATAAAAATATATCAAACCAGACTGTGTTTGAGGGCTAAGCATGAAGGAAGCACAGACGGTGCACGAAATTTCCCCAGCCCAACCCGTTTTATTCAGCACAGCCCCTCAGAACAGATCCTTAAACGCCACCTCTGCCTCACATCCTCACCCCATTTATTACCTGCATTTCCAATACTCCAAGAGACACTTTAATCACCGCGCTATGCTTTAATTGTAATTCGCATTTAGATTATATGGTAATCTTGCAGCCAGAAGTCAATATTAAATTACTGCCCTGGCCTGCTGAAGAGCATTATGTATGGAGAGAGAACAGAGCTGAAATGTGGTTTAAAGTTTCAGTTCAATTTTATGTCCTAATTACTCTGGAATGTTATGAAAGGCCTGTAACATCACGCCATATATTGCTGTCATCCCATAGGCAGCTTTATAGGAACACTGCGGAGTGTATTGAACTCGTTACAAGGGATCAGAATTGAAATTACGCCGAGAAACTGCCCGCTGTTAATAAACCCAGCCTGCTTTGGGGGTCCCATCCCTCCACGTGCCCTCGTTTTTGGTGCTAGGCTGGATTGTCAGAGACAGAGACACAGGAGACGAGGTTGGGCTTTGACTCTGCAGCTGCTGTGGAGAGCCAGACCCTTACAGATCCCAGAAGGGATCCCCAGTCCAACCCCTGCCGGGCAGGGTCACCTGGAGCCGGTGACACAGGGACACACCCGGGTGGGGTTGGGACGTCTCTCAAACAGAGAGGGAGACGCCACATTTTCCCCAGGCAGTTCTTCCAATGCCCTGCTACCCTCAGTGTGAAGATATTCTTCCTCATATTGAGATGGAGCTTCCTGTTTTAATTCCAGGCCTTCCCCTTGTGCCTTGTCCCTTCTCTGGGAACCACTGAGCAGAGCCTGGCACCTCCTCTGAGCCCTGCCACACCCAAACCCAGACAGAGCAGTTCCAGAGGCTTGGGATGCAGCTCTTCCAAAGTGCCCTAGTGGAGAGCTGCACTCCAAACACAGGTTTTTATTTAATTTTCACCGGGGGATGGAGCACGACTGCTGTCAAACCCAGCCAAGCACAAGTTCACCACCTGCTCGGCCGAGGAGGCTCAGACATTCCTTAGGGATGACATCCTGCTCTGTTTTGCTGCCTCGGTGCTCCTGCACACAGCCCTGCACGAGACTGGAGCTGGCAAGTGCGAGAGATGGAGTGGGGTTTAATGTTTGCTGCATGGCTCATAAACATCCCTTGGATTCCGTGCTGTTCCCGTGCTTCTGTTCCACAGCAGGACAACACGAGCCGCTGAGACAGCAAAGCAGATCCAAGCTGAGGATTCTGCTGGAGGAAAGGGAAATCTCCAGCTTTCCTTGCGGCAAGATGGCCAGGTGTCTCGGGTTGCAATGCAAGCTGTAACCAGCAGTTTGTATTCTATCCCCAGCTGTCAAACCAGGTGGGGAGGTGTTTTCTTTATCTCTTCCACCACCCATCCCTCATCACTCCGAGGTGGAGGGTGAAGGTGTCTTCTGCTCATGGCCGGCTGTCAAACCAGGTGTGGCAGTGTTCTTTATCCCCTCCAGCCCCCATCCTCCCTGCAGGGATCTCTGCTGCTCCTGGCCCATCCAGGCTCACTGCAGGGCTGAGACAATTCCAGCATCCATGGGGAGATGCTCCACCCAGGGGAGGAGCCCGGCATTCCCAGCTGGATAAAATCTGGGATTGGGAGCAGCAGCACAGCCCGTGTGCACTGGATTGCCAGAGGAGCCCCGGAGCCATCTCAGCAGCACCGGAGCTTCAGAGGAGAACTGCACCCTGCTGCAGGATCATGGATCAACAGAGCCACATCTGTCACTGCGGGAGGGTTTGGTTGGACTGCTCCCAGCGCCCTGACAGCAGGGTGCCAGGCTGTGTTCTCACTCTGTCACTGCTTTTTTTTTGTTTGGTTGGTTATTTTAACTACTACATTTTTATTTTAATTTTCCCAGTAAGGAACTGTTCTTCCTGTTCCCATCTCTTTGCCTGGAATCACCTTGATTTCAAAATTATAATAATTCGGAGGGATGGGGTTTACATTCTCCATTCCAAGGGAGGCTCCTGCCTTCCTTAGCAGACACCTGTCCTTCCAAACCAAGACACCAGGGAACATGGGGAGGACTTGTGTCACCCTGTGTGACACCCAGCTGAGCAGAAACCTCTCCAGATATTCCTTCCTTGAGAACACGGCCTGGAGAGTTTTCCTATAAACCCCCAGGTGGGAATTTCCCCCCTTCAGTCATCTGAGACAGCATTCAGCTTCCCTTGCCTATCACAGCAATGTGGCTGCGGACACTGAACCGAAAGTTGCCGTCCAGTCTGATTTTAAGTAAATCCAGCAGTGCAAATGTGTCACTTTCTCTGGGTTAACACACACTGAGCTGTGGCACAGCTTCACCGGAGAGATGAAAATGTCATCGCTTTAACGCTGAAACCTCCCGTTTCTCTGGATTTTGTACTCCACTTCTGCTCCAGGCCGAGCAGTCCACAACCACATTACTCACATCCCCAGTTACACATTTACCCTCTATACTCATTCTATTATTACAAAATTTAAAAAGGGTTCCTGGAAGTATCACTACATTAATTTATTTGCTGTTGCTACTTCATGCTTCAAAGAGCTTTTCAATTCCTGCCTGGGAAATGTCCCTTTCACCAACAGCTTTCAGTATAAAATTCAAGGTAAGCCTGGGTTCAAGTTTCTTTGAAACCTGCTTAAACCTAAGCACATTCTACTCCTAATTACACCCTTTGATTATCTTGATTCTGATTTAACACTGATCAGCAAAAACTAAATGTTGCAGATTTTTTTTCCCCCTTTGGAATTCTTCTCAGGCCAACAGCAACACACCAGGTGCCAAAACCACCATGAAATAATGCAAGCTCTCAATATTTCCCAAAACCCAGGCTGTGTTTTAAACACTTCATGTAAAGAATTACCCTTGGATATTTCTTAATCACGTGACAGAGAGAAATCAGTGTAAAGATGGGAGTTCTTTACTGGGGATGAAGGCCCTGGCATGAAGCTGAGGTTGCTGCAAGTGTCCAAAGCCAGGACAGACATCTCTTCTGTCATACCCAGAACAACCTCTGCAGATGCAATTCTGTTGTAAACGCTGCCTGATCCCAAATATTAATGGAATATAGAGCCAGCATAATTCTGGCTAAGGTTAATTTATTCTACACTGCTAACACAGCATTCAAAATATAATAAAAACCCCTGATATAATTGCTATTGCTGTAAACCCAAATGATTGGTGACAGCTTTACAGTCACCTGCTGCAGGAAGGGGATAAAGCCCGTTATTAGCAGATGATGATCTAAAAGTACCTGCGGAAGAAAGAGATTTTTCTTACAGATATCCTGCTAAAGGCAGGGGGAAAGGCTCTTTACGTGGAGTTAGGCAAATCCTGACCAGAGCCAGACATGTTTTTCCACGGCAAAATTGACCCCTCCCCGGGGCTGGAAATATCCAACACATCACTGTCAAAGTCTGGGATATCTTTGGGTATGTGTGGCTTAGAAAAACTGTAATATTCAAATAATATCCACGTAATGGTGTTGTTTATGGAGAGGTTTTGTCACCCCGGTTTTTCTGAGTTTTTTAAAGCCTTTTGATAGTTCATAAAATGGAGTCAGACCTTTTAGCTACTGTACAATATTAGGAGCAGTTTCTGCCTTTCTCACACGTGTAACATGAACAAATCCTTTGTTTTTCATTCCCTGTCCTTTGTTTGCACATTTCTAACCTGAAGACAATTGTTACTGACAGTTGGTCTGGCCATTGGGCTGGGAGGTGAAAACTCCAGAAGCCAATCCACAGCCAGAGCCACAAATGTACAAAAAGTAAGAAATAAACAGGCAGAGGGGCTCTGGGCTTGGCTCAGCCTTGGCTCTCTCGGAGGAACATCTCTGCCCTGCAAATCTCCCGTCTCCGTGTGGTTGCTTTGCGTGTCCCAATCACAAGGTTTTGCTCTCATTTGCAGCTGACAGCAAGTTTCAGTTGGGAAGAACACTTGGGATATCAGGATGAGGCAGAGGGCGTGCAGTGTCTGGTATTCCAGTGGTTCAAGCTCTGTGTTCCTCTCCTTTAGGAGCTCCCCACGTTCTGGATCCCTGCCCAAAGGCCTCAGCCCTGTGTGACGCCCTGAGGGTGAGGATCCAGTCCCTTCCCCGCTGCCAGAGCCAATTCCCTCCCCATTCCTCAGCCAGGGATTGACCCAGTCTCCCTCACTCCAGAACGGACGAGGCAGGAGACCAAGGAAAAACAGCTCCAAGAAATAAATATTCCCCCTACTCAGTGATTTTATGAGGATACTCATGTCCAGAAGCTGACAAAGTCAAGGCTGCCATGTTAATTCTCTAGCACAGGGTGTAGCATCCAAGGCTTAATATTTTATTAAAACAGAACGAGAGGACACGGCCATAAGCTGCTCCAAGGGAAATATAGGTTGGATGTCAAGAAAAAGTTTTTTTATAAAAAGAGTGATAAAATATTGGAATTGTGTGCCTGGGGAGGTGGTGGAGTCACCATCCCTGGATGTGTTTAAAAAAAGATTGGATGTGGCCATGGTTTAGTTAGGGCAAGGGTTGGACTTGATGATCTTGAAGGTCTCTTCCAACCCAGTGATTCTGTAATTCTGTGATTTATACACTACATGAAAGTGAAAAAAAAATATCTATATCTATATCTATATCTATATCTATATCTATATCTATATCTATATCTATATCTATCTATATCTATATCTATATCTATATCTATATCTATATCTATATCTATCTATCTCAAGAGAAAAAAGCAGAGCTCAAATTCCCTCAGGATAACCCTCTCTCATGATTATGCACAGCCATATTGTTTTGAAATTAATCCTTAGGGATGAAAAAAAAAAAATATAAAACACTAAACAAGGTTTTTATTAGCTTTTAATTAAGTGCATTTGCTAAAGCCTGAATTATAATTTTAGATTTAAAGTATTTTAAACTGCAGGCGAGGTTGTTTTGGCAAATGTAAAACTTTCAATTACGTTTGTGAAGGAGGTGGGGGGTGGGAAGCGAGGGGGGTTACACATCCTGCCACACCAAGGCAGCTTTGCAGGCTGTCCCAAAGGGGCACCCACCTCTCCTGGAGCAGCTCTGCTCCAAAAATTCCCCAAGGAAAACTCCTTCTCTGTATGGATTGATAGGTAGGGAAGCGCCAGGCTGGTGGAGATGGTAATTATTAATTCTGCCAATTCCGCAATCTGGAGGTTTCCAAGTGTTTTGCAAACACAAGTCGATTCAGTTTCATAATTGTTTTCAGTCTGTAATTAAATCCTCTCACCTTTCCACAGCCAGGGAAGCTGAGGAATACCAATCCTGCTGCGGGGGAGTTGGCTGCCTGGAAATGAGTCCTGGGGAAGCCTCTCCCCGTCCCAGCTGCAATCCCTGCACGTTTTGCAGTGCCAGCAGCCAGTGCATGCTCAGCTCCAGTGCATCGGATCAGAAGGGGGATTTTAGGAGTATTTCATTCTGGAGCTCAGCCTCTCCCAGGACGACAGAGAAACAAGGCTCAGGTTGTGCCGGGAGAGGCTGAGGGTGGATATCAGGGAGAATATCTTCACTGGAAGAGTTGTTAAACATTGGAACAGAGTCCCAGGGACGCGTGGGGCCCCCAGCCCTGGTGGGCGTTCAGAACTCAGGCAGATGTGGCACCTTTTGATATGATTTACAGACACCCAGGGCGTGCCTGGAGGCTGGGCTGGACCATCCTGGAGGTCCTTTCCAACCTGAATGACTCTGTGACTTCTGGAAAAGGGAGATCTTTTCTGAGCACTGAATCACAGAGGATTAAAGCACTCAGAGCAACGGCACAAGCTCCGTGTCCAACCGGCTCCCTCAGCACAGCACAGGCAGGATTTGTGCCTGCTGCAACCTCGTTCTGCCCTTTGCAAGGAGGAAGAATCCTCTCCATTAAGCTTGAGCCCATCTGTTGCAAGTAAACTGTATTTAAAAAAAAAAAAAAAACAAAAAAACCAAACAAACCACCAAACCATATTAAAACAAACATTAGCAGTTGGGCTAAAACACAGGCAAATCTAAAGTTAAGTCTGTAACTCCATCCTGTGGCACGTAGGTATTACAGCACATTTCTTTAAATTCAGGGACACAAAGATTTCTGTTGCACTCTCTGGTTTGCCTGGGAATTAGAGAGCCTTTCAAAAGTTCCTTTGGAATATCCTTCCTCGTGCAGGTGAAATTACAGGCGGTGAGCCTTGCCAAATTGTTCAGTCATTCTTGTGTGACTTCTTTGGGATATTGAAGAAGAGGTTTGGCCTGAGCTTGTAATGCACACAAGGTTCAGGTGGACACAGGCTCTTAAGGCAGGTCTCCAGCCTGACTGAGTCCCCTCAGGTTTCTGATTTAATTTTACACATGGAGCAGCTTAAGGAAGGGAATTATCTCCACCAGCTTCACCACACCACTGGAAAAAAATTCAAATCTGCCTTTAAGGAGATGCCATTTGAAAACGCAAACCGTGCCAGGGCTGTGTGTTCCAGCCAGGTGGAAAAGAAACCTGGACCAGGAGACCCAGTTTCAGCATGCACTGCCCTGGGAGGATGGAGAAGTTTAGGAATTTGTCCTGATCTCAGGCTGTTTTATTTGCCTGACATTAATCTCTTCCACCTCTTCCCAGCGGTTTGAGCCAAGCAGCAGGGCAGTGCTGGGAGGTGAGGGAGTGCACACAGGGACCTGTCCTGCTCAGGGTGCACACAGCTGAGCCTGGAACCCTTCAAAGCCTTGCAAATCCCACCTGGAGCCTGGCTGTTGCTCCTCCTGTCACCAGCCTTGGAATATTTCTAAGCAATATTTGCCTTGAAGTCCCGGTACCTGGAATGCGAGGATGTGTCATTTTAAACAGTGCGGATGTGCAGGAAACAGCAGCAGGAACCAGAGGAGGGGGACTGAGAGACAAGAGCCTGAGTCTCACCTCTAGACACTCACTTCATTGTTGGGAGGGTCCAGGTGTGCTCCTGTTTCTGCCAACACTGAAAAAAATTAGGTGTCACCACGGCACACAAAGCAGTCACACGAGACAAGAGATTTTCGCAGGGCAGAGGTCCTTCTCTGATCCAGCTCAAAGCTGAGACAGGGCGGAGAGAAGAGAGCCTCTTTGTTTTATATCTTACTCTTTATACATTTGTGGGTCTGGCAGAAGATTGGCTTTTGGGGGTTTCCACCCCTCAGCCTCAGTGGCCAGACCAACTGTCAGTTACAATTGTTTTCAGGTTAGAAATATGCAAACAAAGGACAGAGAATGAAAAACAAAGGGTTTGTTTTTGTTACATCTGTGGGAAAAAGGTAGAAAACTGCTCTAATATTGTACAGTAACTAAAAAGATCTGACTCCATTTATGAAAATTCAAAAGGCTTTAAAAAAACTCAGAAAAACCAGGGTAACAATTAGGCTAAAATATAATAAATTCTTTCTAAAGAGGTGTTGCCACTGATCTCAGCTTCTGCTCCTCCAGCAGGGCAGAGCCCCCTTGTTCTGTAAATAGGCTGGGTAATAAATCCCTGCCTTGCTGAGTGTCCCTTGGGCTGGGCATCCCCTTCTCCAAAGATCTACAGGCAGGATGTGCAACGACAGGACGAGGGGGAGTGCTTTGAAATGGAGAGCGGAGGTTCAGGTGAGATTTTAGGATGAAATTCTCCCCTGGGAGGGGAAAGCTCTGGCACAGGTTGCCCAGAGAAGCCGTGGCATTCTCATCCCTGGAATTGCCCAAGGCCAGGTTGTCCAGCTGAAAATACCTGATCATTCCCAGTGCGTGTGCCTCTGCTGAGAGACCACGTGCAACAAAAAGCTTTTGGTGAAGAGACAGAAAGCTGCTGGTGAAAGGCATTAAAGACCCCCTCAGTCACTGCCTGGACAACTAAAGTGGATGAGTGGAATGAAAAATATCACCTCACACCTCCCCTGTCTCCTTTGGCCTCGGTTTGTCCAGCTCACTCATCCTCTTGTTTTGCTGCCTGTTACAGTCAGGTACACAAAGCCCAGCTTAGTTCATAATGACAAAAATAAAAACAAACCAAACCAAAACAAAAACAACAACAACAAAAAACACTCCTGTCCGCTACATGTTACCTTCCGATTTTTTTCTTTAGGCAACTTCTCAGAATCATGATTTTTCAGCTCTAAACAAAGCTCTTGTTGAAAAGGCTCTGAGTGACAGTGGAAGGAAAGGAGCTTCGTCACAGCTGTGTGTACCCACAGAAATTTTTAAGGCAGACAAGCAAAGGGAAAAGCAATAGTTATCCACCAAAACAAAGCAGCGCCTCTTGAAAGGAAACATCACAGCAAATAGCAGAGATTTTCACTCACACAGACATTAAAAAGAAATCCTTTTCACTTAGTGGAAAAAAAAGAGGCAATCATGTGTCTTGATTTCCCTAGCACAAGGAGTTGATATTGAAAGAGCGGCTGTCAATTTAGCTGAAGACGAGAAATGTCCTTTTATAGCAGAGTTTAACATGCACTCATGAATTCTGTATGAACACCAGCGTCCTTGTTGGCTGATGGAGTGCACATTCCCATCCAATGCAGGCAGGAATTCAAACATATTTTAGCAGGGCTGTGAAGGAGCACCATGAGTGACTTTTCAGAGGAACAAAACACAGGTGAGTGACTTTCCTGAGGTTCCTTTAAAAACCTGGCAGCAAATCTGGTCAAAAGCAACACGAGTCTCAACGTGAAGGTGTTGGATTTATTTCCTAAACCTCAGTGAAGAGCTGTGAAAACAGAGGAGCTTTCCAGAAATCTGAGGAGTGGGATGGGAGAGAGGACAGCAGGGACACTTGATGGCATTGCCTTCCTTCACTTGCACTTGGTTGCTCCTGGAGTCAGAGCAAGGAAAATCCCTGTTCATCCGCCTTCACTGGTGAGGCTGTAACTGAGAATTCCTGTTTTGCTGGGAAGGTTTGGCTGCTCAGTTTAATTCCTTCTTGGATATGGAGATACTTAAATCAACTCCATGTGAGAAGGACACAACTTCCAGCCAGGAGAGACCATGTCCTGGAAAAGACCAAAGCAATTTGCTGACTAATTAAAACAGAGAAGATTATATTTGCTCATTAATTAAAATAGAGGTCATAATGGTAAGATTATAATCCTAATGTTACACCTCTTGTTGTTTGGGCGGTGGGAGGTGTTTTTTTTTTTTGTTTTGTTTTTGTTTTTGTTTTTTTGTTTTTTGTTTTGTTTTGGTTTGGGTTTTTTTGTTTGTTTTTGGGTTTTTTTGGTTTTTTTTTGTTTTTTTGGTTTTTTTTTAATTTTATTTTTTTTTTAATTTGGTTGGTTTTTTTGTTTTTGCTTTTAATAAAGTTTAATAAACCACAATCCTCAAACCAGTGAATTTTCACCTGTACCCTGCCTGTTTGAAATAAATGTTGAGCTTGTTCTAATGAGAAGGAAACTTCTCTCATCCAGGTTTGCCCATTTAAGCCCGTGTCAACCTCAGCTTTAATTTTTGCCTCTTCCTCCTTTTCCCTGTGCGCACGCCTGTGCTGCACATCCCAGCCTGCTGTGATGAGCCAAGGAAGCAGGAGTATTCCAATCTCCTGTTAATCGTTTCCTAAACCACCCTGAAACCTCTGCTCCGCATCTGTTTCTCTTTATCTCCTTTGAATACGAGTGCCCAAGTGCCTGGAATTGTAAACAGTTTTCCAGACAAGGTTTTCCCAGCGTCATACACAGCAGTGCCAGTTCTTCTTTATCTCACTTCTATCAAGATAAAAAAAATCAGTGGCACCAACCATGTTCCTCTTGATTTATAGCACAGACACTCTCCTACTCAAGAGCCAGAAACACAGTTTGCTGTGGTTTTTCCTGGTGTGTGTGTGCCCAGGACAATTCCCAATGCTCCATCTCCTGCCCAGCTGCAATGCTGAGGGAAGATGCTGCCGCTCCTCGCTTACCGTGGATTTATACCAGGATTATTAAAGATTAACAGAAACAAACAGACCTCGGCTGGTCATGGCACGTGTGAGATGTGGAACCTTAGGTGAGAAAAACCAGTTGGGTTTGATGTTCATTCATGGAATCAGAGAATGGGAAAGGACCCCAGGGATTCCTGTCTGGGAAGGCGTAGGAGAAGGGAATACAGGTGACCTCACCCTTGATAAGTAACAGCTCCGTTAATTACCCAATTCAGCCTTGCCCCTGTTGAGTCCTATGTCCAAGAAAGATAAGTGTGATAAAAGGGAGTGGGTCTGCTGGTGAGGATCATGAGGAAAAAGGATCCGGGGGAGAGAGAATCCCTGCTATGAGGACCTGCAGTCAGAGCCTGTTGTTGGAATCTGCAGTCACAGTGCAGCTGGGTAAAA
>JANEHK010000094.1:817192-829008 GCA_025960845.1 Tachycineta bicolor | reverse complement strand
CAGCACGGAGCAGGTGATCCATGCCCGATTCCAGCCAGCACGGAGCCGGCGATCCATGCCCGATTCCAGCCAGCTGAGACTCACGACGCGTCCTCGGGAGGGAGCAGGGAGCGGAGCTTCCCTTTGTTCGTTTTTGAGTAGGATTTGTACGATTTTGACCCTTTTCCCCGTGCCAGGACGGGCTGAGCCAGGCGAGGTCTCACCGCAGCTGCCGGGAAGAAGCCACTGCCCCGTCCCACCCCAATTCCAGCCAGGACAGATGTTGGATGTGCTGATGTTTTACATGTTTTACACCTTTACAAGGCTGAAGGGAAGAGACCCGGCCCTGCCAAAGCCTCTGCTGATTCCGGTCGAGGTGTGTTGGAGACACCTGAGTGGGAAGAGGGTTTGTTTTATTTGGGGGTGGATGGGTGGGGGCTGGAGTTGTCCTTAGAAATAAAACCTTCCTGGCTTTAGGAACATAAGGGGAACGATACGGGGAGTTTCCCACCACAGAGAAGGGACTCAGCACAAACTTTGTCTTCCATGGACTGCTTTGTCTTCCCGGAGTGGTTTCAAAGACTGTCCAGGGTGAGATTTTTAAGAGGAACCTCTGTTTGGGGTGGCTGGGTTCATTGTTAAAGCGAGCCAGTAACATCCAAAAATTGTTTATTCTGCAGGCATCTCTCAAGCACAACCATGGGGGACTCTCACATCCATTTTTTCTCTCCCTTTTTGGGCAATCTCTGAAATTTTAACACCAATTAGGTACCTAACAGCTGCTCCCCTGTGAGTAGATTGGAGCAGACAGTTCCAGTCCTTGAATGATCAGAGGCAGAAGATGTTTCTTACTCCTGACGTGTCCGTGACTGCCCTCAGCCCCACTGACTCATTCATTCCTTTGTTTCCATCTCCGTGACCTCATTAAGAGCTAAACTTTGGGATTTATTTATAGCTGGAGTTAATTTATTACATTAATGACTGAGACAGCAGGACGCAGCTGAGCACCTCAGATGGAAAATTAAGAGCTTCTATTGTGACCTGCATTATAAAAAAAAAAAAAAAAAAAAAAAAATGCTGCTCCTTGTGCCTCAGCCTGAAGACTCAACACCTTGGAGAAGCAGCTTCCCCTCAGTTCCATTTAGTTTTATTTCTGGATGATGAATATCCAATTCCATGTCAGCGCACACCCGAGGAGCGGGGGGACATCGAGAAACGATAAAGGCAGTCACAGCAGATCAGGCTCTCCCGGAGTGACGGAACTCCTCTGCGTCCCAAAGCAGGGGGACGGCGTTCCTGCCTCACGAGAAGATGGGTTTTGCTTTCAGACAAGGCGGAAACAAAGCGTGGGCCACTAGCAGAGGTCAGAGCCGCGGGATGGGGGACACGGATTGGCAACCAAAGCCAGGGATTCTCCTCTGCTGGGGAATCTGAAACTATTTCTGCTCAAAGGCTTCCATCTTTGTAAAACCTGGTGTGCAAACACCAATCAGTTACTCCCAAATGATCAAAACAAGCTGAGGTGAAAGAAAAAATTTACAGAAATTTAAAATAACGACTTTTTAGACCAAAAAAAAACCCCCACCAAACCACCAGTTCATAAATACTGCGTAACACAACTTTTTTGAGGTTTGATACGTGTCCTGTCCCCACATGGTCACCCTGGTTTGAGACAAAGGATATCTGTCTAAAACATTTACTCAGAAAGAACTAATTATCTCTCTACGTTCATTAGTGAAAAATAATACCAGAGTGAGCTTGAGTGAGAATGATCTTAAACAATTAATGTTAATTGCTTGTGCTTGTATGAAAGACCTTGACAAATTCCCAGTAATGGTTTATCCTCCTTCCAGGAGCAGTGAGTGCCCTCCCAGGGCTTTAGGAAGGGGATGATGTTAACCCTTAATTAGCCCCACTTGAGGGGTAATTAATGGCATACGTGAAGAAGGGGGGAAGAAAAAGTACTTGATAATAAGGGTAAAGTACCCAGAAATTGCTTTATTCTTTTCTGAATTATTTTAATGAATTTAATCTTAATTAAAACAACCCTCTAAAAAGAAAAAAGAAAAAAAAAAAATCTTCATCCACCAGAGGTTTTCTCAGCCAAGATATTAAAGAAAACAAGAAATTTCTGTGTAGCATAAAGAATGAAAGCCATTCCTGGGCTAAATGACATTGAGATGTTGAAGCAGCACACAGATAACAACATTTCACTGAAAAATTCCTCATGGTCTTTCTGTTCCCTGACTGCCTAAGCCATGGTGGAGGAGTCCTGGATGATCCCAAGTGTTCCCAGAGCTTCTCTGCCAGGAAATGCAGAAGTTAATAATTCCCCTTCCTCCTGTTGCTACTGCATCAGGATGAAAGCTTGAGTTTCTCCCAGCTCCAGGCCCTGAGGTAAAATAAAAGTGGCAGGATGTGGGAAGTCTTCTGCTGTGAAGATCCGAGAGCTGTTTGGGCAGGACTCTGCTGGGGAAGCTCCTGCAGGAGCTTGGCATCCTCAGGGTTCGAAGCCATGATGTGCTTTCCTCTGTGAAAGCAGAGTTTGAGGTCTGAAGGATGTTTGCAAGTTCATGGCCGGATTCAAAGCACGGATTTCTAAAGGTGTTTGAGGGAGTTCGTGGTGTAAATCACACAAATCCGTGAATTCAGCCCTGGTTTGGGACACGCAGCCGAGCCCCTCAGGATCCCTTTCCCAACGACAGCAGGGAGGGAAGAACGCTCACAAACCCAGCACTGAAGGAGGTCAGGAGCTCCCCAGGTCAGCATGGACATCATCTTGGGCTCAGAAATTCATCAAATCACGGGATCATGAGATAGTTTGGGTTGGAAGGGGCCTTAAAACTCATCTCATCCCACTTCTGCCATGGGCAGGGACACCTCCCACTGCCCCAGGTGGCTTCAGCCTGGCCTTGGACACTTCCAGGGATCCAGGGGCTGCCACAGCTCCTCTGGGAATTCCACCCCAGCCCCTCACCACCCTCACTGCCAGGAATTCCATCCCAGTATCCCATCTAACCCTACACTGCCAGCTTGAAACCATTCCCTGCGTCCTGTCCCTCCGTCCTTTGTCCCAGGTCTCTCTCCATCTTTCCCGTCAGTTCCTTCAGGTCCTGGGAGGAGCAATTGGGTCACCCCAAAGCTCCTCTTCTCCATGCTGAAGATTCCCAGCTTTCCCATTCCAGCACAGGGTGGATGGCCCTGATTTCCTTCCCCCAGGCTCTGCCTCCCATGCGCTGAAGTTTTTTGCATTTTTGGGGGGGCTCAGGGAGCAGCAGTGACTGTGCTGTGCCGTGGGAAATGGATTTGTGGAGGATTCCCAGAGCCTGGCTGAAAGCTCACTCAGTCTTGTTCATCTGTGTGCGAACTCTGATAAAAAATCCGGACTTGGAAAGGCCACGGGATGGGACAGACACCGCTGAGAGAGAAATGGAACTGGAAACGAGTTCCAGACATTGGCCTTGCAAACAGAGCAGATATTCTGGAGAATTAGGACTGTGAAAGATGCGTTGTAGCAAGATCACGTTGGGTAAAATAACTCACAGAATTCACAGAATGACTGGGTGATAACAGGTGATTGGTGTTAAAAGCATTAGCAGCATTGTGTGGCAAAAGCTGATGGGCTGAAAAACATTTATAAAGGTATTGTAACAAAGAAATAGTTTGGCTTCTGATGGCGTTGAGTTTTACATCTCTTGTGTCTCACCCTTCTACAAGATTGGAAATGGAATAAAATCTATAAAAACGCCCCTCAGCTGCCCCCTCTCTGCAGAGCTGGGATTTTCCAATGCTGTACCCCACACCTCCTGGAAAAAAGGGACAACAGCCCAAGGATCTGCTGCTTCTCCTGACATTGCCACACTCGGAGAAAGTCAAGCTTCTCATCAGGCATCTCGAACACCATCTGTCCGTGTGGGGAATCCAGGTCTCCGGCTCCCTGAGCCTCGTGATGAAAGTCCCCCGCTGAAAGTAAAAACGCTGTGTGGAAGATGATGAATTGGACAATCTGCTTCCCTTAAACCCAGCCTGGTTCATGGAAATGCCAGGCAGTTACTGCACATTCTCTGATCCTTGCTTAGAGGTGTTCCCCCACGTTTTCATCCTCTTCAGAAGGAAACGTTCAGTGTTTGACTCCCCAGTTAGGAAAAAAAATAAAAAAGAGGGAAAAAAACCCCACTTATCAATATTCATGAGAAAAAGAAATAAAATCATGGATCTTCTTGTATGCCCTTGAATATTGGGATAGCAGAACTGAAAAGAGAAGTTTATTTTGTGGTCCATTCACAGAGTGACAAATTTGTCAGTCCAAATTCTACCTTCAGGAAGACCTGACCCTCAGAATAAAAATACATGGAAAAAGGCTTTAACTGCCCTCAACAGCAAACCTTGGCAGTTTTTCTCCTTCGGCAGAAAAATTCGCCGACTGTAAACACACAAAACCCACATCTTCCAATTCAAACAGCTTTGTGATCTTTGTGATCATCCTTTTCCAGCTTATAGAGTCACAGACTATCTAAGGCTGGCAGGGACTTCACAGAGCCATCAGATCCACCCCCCTGCTCCAAGCAAGGATTTCCAGTCATTTCCAGCCCTCTGCTTTCTGAACAGCAATAAAAGTCCTTTTCTAGACCCTTTTTCTTCTGTTGAGCTGCTGTCAACTGCAGTGCCCGGCTAAAGACTCACACAGAGAGCTCCGAAATTGCGGGGAGGCGGGGAATAAAAGAAGAATATTCTGTAGCTGCCAATGGAAGTGTATCGGGATAATTGAGCAGGGAAAACCCATTCTATCGGGCCATTTGTGCTCTCCAGCAATCAGCACTCTATTGTACACTGCTTTTTCTTTTAATGTCAGAGCGACTCTGAGCTCCCGGCACCGATGATTCCGATGGTGCCTTTGAGCTGGGAGGAGAAAAACCTGCCGAAAATCTGAGATTCGTTCCCTCTGCCCCAGCCAGGAAGAAATTCCTGCGGCCCACGAGGCAAACCCTGAGGTGTGGGTGGAAGGGAGCTGGATTTTATCTCCAGGCTGGTGGCAGAGCAGGGCTGTCCCTTCAGAAGGACTTTGGCTGTAACTACAGGAGACTCACTGGAGGAATTTCCTGAGTCTCCATTGTGGCATCTGCTCAGGGAAACAAATCAAAGAAATGAAAGGATCATTCTCTCCACAGGTGCAATAGGCATCACAAAATGCTAATTTAGGGTAACCTTCCTAGAAGGGTTTAATTGATCCAGGAGCCAGAGCATCGCTGTCTTCCAATGTCCTAAATACCTCTCACTACAGCTCATATTAACCTGCTGTTACACCAGTAGCTCATTAACAACTGAAAAACAGCTAAAGTGATTGATTTTGATTAAAATCCTAATTTATAGGTGTTTTAATTGCTAAAATGGAAAGTCTGGGCTGCACAGATTTACTCAGAGGTGGCATCAGATGGCTCTAAGTTAAATATTTCTGTAACCCTGAGCCCCTCTCTGCCTCAGTTCCACATCTTTAAGCAAGCAGGAATAATATTCCCAACACAAAAAGCCCATGCATATCCTTCTTGGACAGATATTTGTATATAACCTCAGGAAAACAAAATAAATTCATAAAACAGAGGCCATGCAAATGTAGGAAAAAGTGCTGAGCAGGACATTTTTGTCCTGCTTCCACTTAGAAACAGCGAAGATATTTTTGGTTGAAACACATTGTTCTGTTCCAACACATTGATTTATTCAATTTGATGAAAATGGAATGGCCAGAACATAATTAATGGTTGAAACTCTTTCTGTTTAACAAATTGAAATACTTTGAATACTAACTAGCCATATGTAAAGCTCATCAATATTAATGAAACTTTCTGAAATGTATCATTTATTCTTCACGGACAGAAATAAGTCTGGGTTTGCTGAGGCAGAGAAATGTTTACGGAGGAATTCACGGGGGCTTCTAGATCTCGTGGAATCCACAGTTCCACTTTAAAAGTGGATTTTCTGAAAATCTCAGATACTTTTCCACAGTGTGGACGGCCAAACACCTTCAGTCCTGAGTTTGCAGCGTGGCACAACATCAAAGGTCTTAAAATGCCCAGGAAAACAGAGAAGGGAAACAGACTCTCAAATGAGATCATAAAAAATATTCATTATTCTGAAATAAGAGCAGGCTTATGTTGAAACCCTGTGCAGAACTCTTCATAGAGTTATCTCTGGGATTCATAGTCCAAAACTTCCTTACAAGGAGAGGTTAAACCATGAAAAAAGTTGGATTTCAATACCACGGTGCCCCTTGGCACACAACTTACAAATCAACCAAGTCCCATTTTGCACCAGGAGAGGCCCAGAAAAGGAGAGCACAAGGGATGGGAAAAGAGGCTGCAGGTGTGGGACAACAGGACTGAAATAATCACAAAGCTGAGACTGTGCCACCCCAACTGCTGCTGCTTCTCAGGCACGACCAAAGAGGAGTCAGGAAAACAAAAACACACGGTAAACTTTTCTTTTTTTTTTTTTTTTTTAGAACTCCCTACTCAAGATCTGAAAAATGACCTGGAAGATGAGGAGCCCACAACCTCCCCACCAACTTTTGCGTGATGAAAAGAGCAGGATTTAATCCTCATTAACGACACCCAACTCATTTCCATATGTGCAGGCGCAGTCCTTGGATGCAGGACACCCTGCTCGTGGCAAAGGCGCATCACCAAATTATTTATTCAACCCCTCACAAAATGAAATAAATGTTATCCAACATCGTTTGAATGCCTTGAGTGACAGCTTCAGGTCATCCTGCGATGTCACGAGCTGACTTTCCCAAGATTTATTAACCCAGCTCCGTCATTAAGTAATTGCCAGTGGAAAGTTTGCTGTTGTTGGGGTTTATACTTTTAATATCTCTCTCATCTCAGCTGTTTATTGGATCCAATTTATGAAGGGTGAGAGGAACACGAGTCATTAAATCACCTGGAGGTGCTTCCTGTTTATGAGGCAATAACCATTTTCCTGGGCTAATAAATCCCAGGCCCACAGCTGAACATTTATTAGCCCAAGCTACAGTTATTGTTGAGTTAATTGGAAGCACCCTGAAGTCGTTATTATAATGAAACTTCCAATGATTAAAGATTGGGGAGAAATCATCTGTTTTAAAGTGTGTGTGGGGGGGTGGTTAATGAGAAATTGAGGGGTTTGTGCAGCGCCGCTGGAGCCCTGAAGGAAAGTGGGGGAATGTGACTCATCCCAAGACCAATATCTGGCAGTGTTTGACGTGGAATGGTTCCCAATTCTTTTTCCTGAGCAGACAAAACCACTCATGAGCCACCTCTCCTTCTTTCTTGGTCCCTTGAACACCACCAATCTCACCCGATATTGAGAGGTGACTTCTGGTGAAATGGAGAATGGATGAATCCCGTTTGACCTATCCAACACAGAATCCCGGGATGGATGGGGCTGGAGGGAGCCTCTGGAGATCAGCCCCATACGATCGTGCAGATGAGCAGATTATTTTGACCTGCCTTAGTGTGAATATTCATCATGAGTAGGATGATGGGCTCCTGAGCAGAGATTTTTGGGGAGAAATCACTGAAATTCCTGCATCCTGGGGATGCAGCTCCCTCAGCTCCTCTGGAGCTCCCCAAACCAGGCACACGAGGGCTGGGCACTGGAGAACACAAGAATTAAGGCTGCATTTGGAAAAATAAATCCCATAACAGCAACAGGATCTGGTTTGTGATGACTTTATGCTGCTTGTCGGGGAAGCAGGAAGCTCCATCCACGTCTCAAAGCATTTTTTTCCCACCTCAAAATATGAGGGAGCAGCTTAACCTTGAAAATACCACTTAGCTCACACATACACACACGTGGTAATTAATTTTCTACAGAGGCTGAAATCACTTTGCCTAAAGCAAAATCCTTCTGACATTATTAAATGTCACAGTGCAGTTAAAGCACAATTATAAACTAATTCACAGAATAAATCTCATTAGTTTCCTGAGGCCTTCTGAATAAACTGAAAGGAAAACGTTGCCACAGCTGACTTTCATCTTTGCTTTCCTGAGCAGACACGCAATCAAAAAGCATAAAATTTTAATAATTACAGATGATTAAAACCAGATTGTTTGGGCAAACAGGCAGGTAAAGCTGCTGAGCACAGAGCAATGGCAAAGTGCTCCACCTTGAATTAATAAAGTGGGGCTTCAGTTTAAAATCCCGGTCACTGGGGCAGTGCAAATTCCTTCATCAGACCGGTGCCAGCTCTGCTCCAGAGGCTGCAGAACTGAACCAGTTCCCTGCTGGAATCCAGGCAAACAAACTCCATTTCTCATCAACAGTTCACAAACTGAAGGGAGCAGCAGCTGCAAATAAAGGAATGGAAGAAATGTTTCAGAGGTCACACCTACAAATGAGAAATTTTGGAAGGAATTCCTGGCTGTGAGGGTGGGGAGGGGCTGGGATGGAATTCCAGGAGAAACTGTGGCTGCCTCTGGATCCCTGGAAGTGTCCAAACCCTGTGGAGGAGCCTGTGACTGTGGGAGCTGTCCCTGCCCGTGGCAGGGGTGGAATGAGATGATCTTCAAGGTCTTATCCAACCCAAACCATTCTGGAATTCTACAATTTCAAGAAATCTCAGTGCAGTTTTTTTGTTTGTTTGTTTGTTTGTTTTTTTTCTGGGAGGTGCATGTTTTGTTTTTAACCCGCAGGAAAATCTCTAAGAGAATAGTGAAGCCCTTTTATTTTTAGGTGTCTAAAATTATTAAAAAATATTAAAACTATTTTTTGCTGTTAAAAATTTTTAGCTGAATAAAATTTTTAGCTGTCTACAGCTCCCTTCAAATTTCTTCCCATTTCTCCAGCACACCCCACAGATACGTAGCAAAGAATGCAGGGGCTGGATGGTTTGAGTTTGCTAGGAGCCAAAATCCCTGAGTTATTCCTATTCCTTTGCTGGAATACAAAATCCCAGATTTATTCTTCTTTCCTTTCTCTGCGCACTTGTCACCTCCACGCAAAGGCATCGAGGTCAGGATTTTACACTGGGGAGAAGCGCTGGGCTGAATGCAGATTGTTATCTCCTTAGGAGATAAATTCAATTCTGCTGGAAAATTAGGATGACTAAAAGTGGCCACTGAAGGCAAAACCTTGCCGTGCTGAGGTGGTGACGAGGGATTTGTTCTCTTCAAGCCCTGCAGACTGATCCTTACAGCACTTTCATGAGCCATCGTGACAAAAACACATTTATTGGAAAACTCGTAGTTGTGAGGACACAGAGTCTCCCTGCTGGATTCAGTTTCAAAGGACACATTTCCTCCTCCTCAGCTCAGATCCAGAGGTGTTGCTGCATCTCTTTGTTTAAATAGGGATGAACCTTCTGGGCCTGGGAGTTTGGCTTTGATTCAATTACAGCTCCGGGCTAAGCTGCTTATCCCCAGCTCAGCTCCAGTGAGATCCGGCTGGCCACAAAGCCCAGGTGACAATGGAAGCTTGGAGCACAAAACGTGGATCCAAAATTTGGGTCCTCGATCCACTGAAAGGACAAAGAACAGCGGGCAACAGAGACGGAGACAGTTCCTGTGGGATGGGGCGCTGGGAAGCAGAAGTTGGATGTGGCTCTGGGCACCCTGGTCCAGTGGGAAATGTCACAGCCCGTGGTGGGGGTTTGGAACTGGGGGATCATGAAGGTCCCTGCTAGAGCCATTATTCCATGGATGGGGTTCAGGAGTTGGGATTTGGGCTCCTGGCTGGTCCCAGAGGGATGATTCAAACTCCGTTCTGTGATTCTAAGCTGCTGAATAGCTCAGGACTCATCTCAGGGTTACTCCTTGAGGTTTTATTTCAAATAAACTCTCGTAGATCTTCCCCTGCTGCCTGTGCACTGCAGGTGTATCTGTGGGATCTGCCTGAGGACACAGAGAAAAAAAAAATCCTGAATCCCTTCTAATGTCACCCTGTGGAAAGGTGCAAACACAAACCTGCCACATCCTCACCATAACCCCAGACCAAAGGTTGGCCTTCACTGCAACAGTGACAATTTCCAGCAGCAGAGAACCCTCCTGAACCCCTAACTGCAGCTTCAGAGACGGTTTTGGATTTCTGGTTACGGGGTGATCATAAACAACCGGCACCTGAAAGCACAAACCACACAAATAAAAACGTGGTAGAAGAGGTCAGCAAATAAAGAATATACAAAAGATTTATGTAACACAGTAAAGGGAATATATTTAATACCATACTATTCAATGGAATTGTAACTTTTTTTTATTTTATTTTATTTTTTTTTTTAACCATCTTTTTGGTGTTATTTGTCTCAAATAGAATTCCTGTTCCAGGTTGGGTTTGTGGGTTTCTTTCCCCTCATGCTGGTCGAGCTGGAAACAATCCTGTAATGGAAAATATCAGCAACAGCTGTTTAAATAACAGTGGAGAGAAGAGGGAGAAGAAATAGAAACCAATCTCATTTACATGGAGGCTCCATCCCACTTGCCAGCTTTTTATTCTAACACGTGGATAATTCTTTGAGTAGAAAACTAAATCTAAAGATTTAAAACCTCGGTGGGTTCTTTTTTGTCTTTGGGAAAAACTCTACTCATTTGTTGGAGCAAATAAAAAACAACACAATTTAGGGAGGAGCTGACTTCTTCCTTTTTTGTTCTCACAGAGGAAAGAGACGAAGAGTTGCTGAGAACAACCAGAACCAACCAACTAACAATCAAGAACTCTGGCAAGAAGATGAACCCAATAATCCAAAAGAAAAAGAGAGAAACTTTGGAGAAAAGAAATCTTTGCTGCTTTAGACACGCACGAGTCAGGTCTTGGATGTCCCTGGGTTTTTGAGTGCCCTTTAGTGAAGAGCAGCAGGAAACGTTTTCCTGTTACTTCCTCACTTAATCCCGGATTTAGGATTAAGTTTCAGCATTCCCTGGAACTGGGAATCTGGAATTGAGTCCCAGCAGATGATGAGAGAGGCAACTCCTGCCGCAGTCAGGCTGACTGAATTAATGCCTAACACCAGATGAGGTGGATTTAATCTCAGAGTTCTTGTCTGGCACCCCCGATTTCAGTGATTTGAGGCAGTGGGGGTCATTCAGCCCATCCAGCAATTGCTTCCCAGGTGAAGACACAGCTCCAGTTTGATTCAGTGGGGATAATTCTTGCAATTATCTTGAAGTCAGTGGAGAGTTCTTATGAATCAAACCCTAATTGTCTTAATGACTCTAAGAAAGCAGGAAAAAAAATCTACTTGTCAGTGGAGGGGGAGGCGAGTGCAGGCTCTGAAGTTGCTGAAACAAGAGGGGGGAGAGCATTTGTTTGGATTTGATTCCTGCTGAGGTAAATATCTCTGGAAAGTCTCTGGGAAGGAGTCCCTGCGAGCTGTAGCACTTCCTTCAGCAGTGTCATCCCGTGGGGAGGGAGCTGGCGTTGTTGAAGAGCCACCAGCAGGTTTTACAATGAGGTTGTAACAAAGCAGCCTGGTTTGGTCCTTGTAGAAGGAGTTTTCCTGCTGTCTCCGGGAAAATCTGCTGGCTCCATGAAGATTTTTCTACACCAATGAACCCTCTGCCAGCAAGAGGCCTGGTAAAGATGCCAGATCTCTCATCCTAATCTTTTATAACCCCTTCAGAAACCTTGCTCACAAGGCTGCCCCACTTCTGTGTCCTGCAGGGCAATTCCCAAACCTCCTGGATGGAAGAACCCAAGGGTTTGGGTTGTTTTCTGTCCAGCTGAGCAAAAGGCGCTGATCTCCAGGAGCTGGGCCGGGGATTGCTTCCCCAAAACTGAGCAAATTGACACCTTCACAACCCAAATCCCCAAACCTGAGCAAACTGACATCTTTACAACCCAAATCCCCAAACCTGAGCAAATTGACACCT
>JANEHK010000094.1:799502-812024 GCA_025960845.1 Tachycineta bicolor | reverse complement strand
GTTTCGGGATACAGCTGTCTCGTGCCATTGGAATTTCTCCCTAAGCTGTCATTTACGGGAGGCACTCTTCCATATTTCCCATGTGGCCCTTCATGCCTGTAATTTGAATAAATAACGCTCCTGAAGTTGCTTCCAGCCGCGGAGTGGTTTGGGAATTATCGCTCTGATCATGCGAAGCCTCTCGTGGTCCTAACGAGCTGTCAAGATTCTGGAGCCAGCCGTGGAAGGAAGGAAGGAAGGTCAGTAGTGGGAGCAAGGAGGCACGAAGCTGAGGAGCACATTTTCATGCTGGCAGAAAGAAGGGAAAAAAGAAAAACAAGACTTCCTCCCTCCTGTTTTTTTTTTTTTTTTTTTCCCATGCTGCTTTGATTGGTTTTGTCAAAACACCAAGGGAAGATCTAAAAGGTGCTTTTGGCCCCAAAAGTGATTATTTTACAGCAGCAGAATATTATGTCTGTGTTCACAAGGAGGAAAAGGAGTGTCCAGGGTGGGAGATGCTTCAAAAATAGAAAGGACACTGGAGGGAGGGAGGTGATGCCTTGGGAAGGCTGAGCTGGAACAGAGACTGGACAGAGCTGGAGAATAAAGTGGATATTTATTGAAAGGCCTCCAGAATCCACTTTGGGCAACAAGAGCCTGGCCAGAGCTGCACCCAAGGTGGACCCAAAATGGGCACAAAATGGACCCAAAATGGACACAAAATGGTCACAAAATGGTCAAAAAATGGTCACAAAATGATCAAAAAATGGTCACAAAAGGACGTAAAATGGACACAAAATGGTCACAAAATGGACCCAAAATGGTCACAGGGAGAACCACGGAGCTGAATCTGCTCCTCAGTGACTCTGTGGCACAAGAGGGGCTCTGACCAGTTCCTCTTTGTGCTTTCTAGGATAATAAATGGCAATGGAGAGCTAGAAGATAATTAGCCAGAGTGCTTTTGTCCCAGTTAATTCCCTGATTTTCCCCTTCTCACTGCCAGGTTGAAGTGCTGATTTTCCAGGACACTCCAGAGCCCCTGAGCCCCAAGAGTAAAGGAGGGTTGGAATGGGAAGGAATCTCCAAATGTGTTCCCAAATATCCCAAACCCCCAAAATCAACCCCAGGACCTACAAAATTCTCTCTGGGACCCCTCAAATCCATCCAGAACGACCCAAATCCCCCTGGAACAGAGGCACAGAAGGGCCCTAAAATGAGATGTTCAGCGTCATCAGTCAGAATTTCCTCTCATCCATGAAGATTTCGGGTGAACTCGCTGCAAAAGCTGAATGAGCATCACCAAAATACAAATTGCGCATTGGAAATTAGTAAAAGTTTTGCTGCCACGTGAAGTTCCTCGCTCTGTTTAAGGGACCCGTGCTCCCACATGCTTCTGAGTGATTAATTTTCACACTTCAGGAGACTCCAGAAGAGGTTTTTTTCGTGACATTCTTCACCACCTCAAACCTTGTGAAGTTATTTATAGCAGTGGGGAGGGAAGACGTGGTTTTTATCCTGATACGCTGCACTGCAATGGTTTTTCACTAATCTGTGCAACGGTGCAAAGCTTAGGAACCCTCAACTTTTCTTTCCATCAATTATTTAAACAGTATTTTCTGCTGTAAATTTTGGTGTGGGTTTTTGGTTTTTTGTTGTTTTTTTTTTTGTTGTTTTGTTTTTGTGTTGTTGTGGGTTTTTTTTTTTTTTTGGTGGTTGTTGTTGGGTTTTTTTGTTTGTTTATTTTTGTTTCTGTTTTTGTTTTGGTTTTGGTTTTTTGGGTTTTTTTTTTTTGCTAATTTACATTAACTTACTGTTTTTATACCATTATTTTTTTTGGCAGGAAGGCAGCAGGGGATTCTTAGCAGGGCAGAAATGTGATGGTTTGTTCACAGCAGCTTTGCAAAAAGGAGATATTCCAGAATCATGGAAGAGTTTGGAGTGGAAGGGACCTTAAGACTCGTCCCATTCCATGGGCAGGGACACCTCCATGAGCCCAGGTTGCTCGGAGAAATATTAGATAATAAATAATCTGTGTATTCTATAAATACATTTATGCACATAATGAGGGAGCAGCTCATTAAAGCAAATTTAAACCTCAAAGCGCTTAAATCTAATTACCTCGTACACGGCAAATATTCCAAGTATATAAAAGCAATACATTGATGTTTAATATTTCCAAGTTAAAGGTTTAAATTTAAACACCTGTTGTTTTTTCAACACCTTGCTGCTGGCCTCAAATCATGCAGCGCAGAAGAATCTGAAGAATCGACACAAATGGTCTCAATTAAACTCCCACCGTTTCCATCATCTGAAAAAAAACCCACATTTCCCTGCTTTCCAAAACACCCCTCACCTTTCCCTGAGCAGAGGAGAGCCTGTAGGATGTCAGGCAATAAAACAGCTCCTTAACATTATCCTAATATCTGCAGATGTTTGATAAAATTCTTTCTAATATAAATTACTGCTACAGCAAGCGTGAACATTTCTTTTAGAACATCCCCACGTCCAAACACAGGAGATCCCAATCATGGAGCGCCAGCGTAGGAGGGTATTTAACTGCAATTAGCAACAGCTATATTTGGGGGTTTTCCCCCCTAATTTCTGTTTATTTTCAAGATATTAGAGCTTAATTTATGTCTGATATGTGAAATCTGGTTTTGAGTGAGGTTTAAAGAGCCAGGGAATCCCAAAGCAAATCATCCAGATTGCTCACGGTGTCTGGGAGAAAATTACACGGCAGCGATATTCTTCCCAATTTCCAGGGAGGGAATTCTGCTGTTCTCCAGCAATGGCAGATCCGTTTCATTAGAGGTAATTGTGCTTATTTGTTTTAAATATTTAGAATTTGGTGAATGTGAGGGTGAAAAAAAGTCAGGAAAAAGCCCTTTTCCCTAATTTTCTAAGTGATGATTCAGGGGATAATAATCCTTGATTAGCTAGAAAATTAACTCCAAGATAAAAACAAATCACTACGTAAAAAGGAAAGTAGAGTTTATACTCAGATTTTTTTGTACTTCAAACACTGAAATGTGAAGTTCACAAAAGTTAATTCTCCAAATTTTGGAGCGCATCTTACGTACACCTGCTATCGACTGCTTCAAAAGCGTTTTATCAGGGTACAAAAAACCAAAACCAATTTGCCTGTCAACTTGGGGGTTCAGACCTTTCTATCAGCAGCTCGTACTCCAGGTGGGTGAGTTTTAGGGGACCTGCTGTGGAATTAAGGAGCTCAGCCAGGTTTCCTGCCCCAAATGAGCTGTTCCTCCCCAAACCAGGGCCCAGATCTCTTTCCCCCTCATTAATTTTTCCCTCCAGGTTTCTATTCATTTTAATCATTTATGGTTTCCATCTATATAAACATTTTAATATGGGTTCTATTTTAATATCACTATATTTAATATTTAATTTTTAGTATTCTTATTTATAAAACCATCTGCCACTCCCTTTTATCCAGGTCAGGATATGCTTTAACCCAAAGTTTCCTGCAGCAGAAATGCACTGAGGCACTGCTGCTCAGGACACTGAGATCACCTTTTATGGAGCTGCACAGCATTTATAGAGGTGCAAGAAGTCGGGTCAACAGCTTTTATTTCCCTTCCAATCACCTTTTTATTCCAGGTGTTTGTTTATCCAGGTTCCACACGCACAGAACCCACTGCAGCACGCAGCTCTCAGCAGATTCCTACTGCAAAAAGCAGAACAATTCCATCAAGCTGCTTGCAATTCAAGGGAGGAAAACATCTATTAAATACGTGTTTTTAACCCAGCCTAGCAGACAAATGGCCTGTTCGTTCTGGGCTCTGTGTCAGAGCAGAGAAATGGGATGTCAGTGTCCAAGCCTGGTTGCACGGATTTAAGATGAGGAAGACTCGACCCGCAGCTTGGGCTTGGTTTTCACTGCATGGGATGGACTCGGAGATTTCTCCATGCTGCAGCAAGGCTAAAATTGGAAAAAAACCCGAATCTCTGGTGATTTGCAAGATATCAACAAAGCCCACCTCTCCTGTCTCTGTTTACAGGTGAGGTTTTTAAATTCCAATCCATTTTTTTGAGCTGCTCAGAGGGCACAGTGATTGAGTGCCCAGAGCAGCTGTGTTCGTCCACAGATTCCCTTGAAGTGTCCAAGGCCGGGCTTGGAGCAGCCTGGGACAGTGGGAGGTGTCCCCACCCATGGCAGGAGTGGCACCCAAACCATTCCATGGTTTTGGGATTTATTTCCCAAAACAGCGCTTTTGGGTGGTGGGTACAAGGTGGTGGACGACCAACCACCGATTCCTTCTGAAGAAACGTGCTTTAGGCAGAGGTTTTGAGCAGCATGACTTCAGGAGTTCTTGAGTGCTTCTGGTGCACATTTTCAAACCACAGTATCTTAAAATCCCAGGTGTGTGACAGCGATCCCAGCCAGACGCTTGGTTTGCTGCTGTGGCTGAGGGTAACCATGGGCTTAAGGCATGAAAACCCAAAACAATGAGATAAATCTCACCTCTAATTAAAACAGACCTCAGACACATCCAAAACCTTCAAAGGCAGCAAGGCCTGAGACTGCCACTACCTTGATTTTGGCTCACATTTCCCAAATCTTGGAGTTATTTCAGAGCTGGTACTTAATGGGAATTATTTCTCCCTCCAGAGCAATGTGGTCGTGACTCTCCAAGCTTCTGATTTGCATTTAGACTGCAAGGAAAAGAATTTCCTTTGCAGCAGCCATCTCCCAGCCCTTCACCATGTGCATATTTCCACCCTAATTAATGTCACTTAATGTAAAATATTATTCCGTGTTCTGCAGAGTGGCTGTAAATTATTTACTTGTAAAACATGTTGACTTTTCATGAGTTGTTTGTACAGTAAGAACTGCACCATCTAAACTGGAGGAGGAGAGAGGAATCAATCATTTGTAATAATACCCAATAGGAGGTTTACCACATGTTATATCAATTTTTATGGCCGACACAAATAGCTGCAGCCATTACTTTGGATTTTTATTTTCTGAAGGGAATTAGAAATTCACTGTTACCTTCTGCTTCTCTCATGCTGCCCTGGAAATCACACAATTTAAAGGTGTTTGGAGTCTTTTTTAGCCACTAATTAAGGCAGTGCATTAATAAAACACCAGTTTAGAATATTCATTAAGCACACAGTCTATACGAGGCAAAAAAGTTGATTTGTGCGTAAGTTAATGAGCCCAGAATCAACCAACAACACAGCATCAAGCAAATAAAATGTTGTTTTTCTTTTTTTTTTAATCATATTTAAACTTGCTGCTCATTCACTCTCCTCCATATTCTGCGTTACTTTTTAAATGCAGTGTGTTTTTCAGTATTGGTTATTTTCAGCACATTAATTATTTCCTGCATTTGGTAATACTTTTTTTTTTTGCTATTGAAAGGTGTCTGTGTTAAGCCACCAAAACACCCCTTGGTTCAAAGACATACAAATAAAACCCAGAGGTTTCCTGGCTTGGTGCTTTGCCTTTGGGTATTTCTGGTCCCCAGATTTTCCTGAGCCTGCTGTAAAAGTTCAGCTCTGTGCGGGATGAGCACAAACCCGTCCCAGGAATGCTGTGGGTTGAAGGATTTCCAGAAGAGCAGGGCCCTGGAGGGCTGTGTGACAGCTGAGCTGAGGGCAGGGATGGCTCTGAGCTGCCCCTCATCGAGGCTGGTGCTCACCAGTCAGTCCTGAACATCGGAACTACTGAAAGACCATCCAAAGCTCTGGTGCCAGGACCTCTGACAGGTTCCCTCCTTGGGCACACAGGGATTTTCCTGGCTTGGATGCCTTGGGAAGGCTGAGCTGAAACAGAGACTGGACAGAGCTGGAGAATAAAGTAGATATTTATTGAAAGGGCTTTAAGGTGCACCTTGGGCAGGAGAAGAGCCTGGCCAGGGCTGCACCCAAGGTGGACCCAAAATGGGCACAAAATGAACAAATAAATGGACCCAAAATGGACAAAAAATGGTCACAAAATGGCTGCCCGGTCATGAGGTCTCACACTTTTATGAGTTTCGGTCCATTTGCACATTGGGGTTTAATTGTCCAGTTCCAGCTCCAGGTTATGCAGTCCCATCCTTCTTATTTTCTCTCTTCAGCCACCGCTGTTTGTGCTTTTGGGCCTTAAACCTGTAACAGTTGTCCTTGGTCTCTAGGAGGAAAAGGATTTGTTTTGTGTCTCTGCTGTGTGCAGAGCTGAGTGACCCTGAGTGTGAGCTCAGAGCTGCGCCCTGGGCAACGCAGAACCTGAAATACACGAAAGCTCAAACTTAAGGCATCAGCACAAGCAAGAATTTCATCTCTGCTGAAGTTGGGGAGCAGAGCAGAGGCATGGAACGGTCAAGGAGTAAAGCAAAGACAGATGAGTCTCACCGCACAGAGCCAAAAAATTCTGCCAAAGCACTATTTGTGAGAGAAGAAGGAACAGAGGAATCAGAATAGGGAAAAGAACAGGAAAAGCAGAAAAGGAAACAGTAAAAATACAAAATTTGAACTGCAAAGCTGCATAGTCCTCTCCTTCAAGCTTGCCAAAGCAACGAAAGACTGCCCTTGAGACTTGGTTGTCCTCTGAGAGCCAGCAGCAATTGAAGGAGGGCTCAGCTGAGCCGCTCATCACCCACCACAACTCCTGCTCCCACCTCCATGTCCTGTTCGAGCCCCAAAACAGGGCAGAGTAAAGCAGCTCCATGAGATCTCTGGCACTCGTAGGGAGAAAGGCTGATCCCAGCGGGGGTGTCACACCTGTGCGCTCCAGGTGAGCTTTGATAACGGGATTCAGGACCCAGGCTAAAGGAACAACCCGTGCTGTGCTTTTTCTGCTCTGCAGTTAAGGCGGGAACTTCCACAGCAGATTTTCACCTCAATTCCAGGCCTGGAGCAGAATTCAGGGGCATCAGGGCATTCAAAGCAAGGAGCAACTTGTGTCTCTTGCCCCAAATCCCACTTCCCATCCCATCGTTCTGCTGTCCATCAGAGGCCCCATTCCTGCAAGTCCAAGAGCAAAGAAAAGAGCAAGCCCAGCAGCAAAGGGACCTTTTCCCTCCCTTTTTTTGCAGCAAAGGAGCAGGTAAGCAGGGAATTGTGCTGTGCACTGAGTTTATGACACTTAGCATGCAGAGGAGCAGGTATTTATCAGCCAGCTCATCAGCTCGGTGTCAAAATGTTTGTCATCAAACTTAAACACAAACCAGAGGCACAAAAGTGCAGCCGGAGATGGATCACCAATACTTTCTGTGCTCTGATCAATACTTCTGCTGTGGTGAAATATGAGAGCAACAAAGACTGATGTTGAAACTGTAATTGAAGCACGAGAACTCCAACAAAACCTTTCCGCCTGGAATATTTTAGAAGGCTCCTCAAATTCCCACCATAGGTAAACCTATTTTCTCCCTGACAATTGGCATAAATTTCAAAGAGATTTTTATCTCCATCGATGCTTAAGGCATCATTTGATCCAAATTTCCGTGACATTTTCCCCTTTCCCAGCATGATTTTAGAGGCCTTAAGTGACTGCAGTGTGACCAGCATGGAATCAAGAATGTGCCTGATAAATAATAGCTCTGTTCTCAAAAATTAATGAACAATGTCCCTATAAATGCACAGTCTCTCCACAATGACACTGGGTTGTGATTTTCCCACTCTCATTCCCTGCATTCTTACATGAATTTACATAGGATGATAAATTATTTAGAAATCCATTTCAACCACAGAAAATCCAGTTTACCCATTACTTATAAAAAGCCATTACAGCTACTTAAGTTTTCTATTACAGCCAATTTAATTTATTACAAAATAGCGAGTCCATAAGATTTTGATCTATCCTAGGTACCGGGAGATAATGGAACACTGGAGGATATTATGACCATGAAACATGAAGAAGAAGGGAAAGAAGTCATTTCCATTTATAGTGTAAAGTAAACATCTGAGATAATAAACTGGCCAATGTAACCGGGCTGCGAATTGGAAACGGAACAGAAGAAGAAGAAGAATAAGAGAGATCCCATTTTTAAAGGCTTATTGGTTATTTATGTAGATGCTACAAGTTATAAAAGGAAGAAAAACATTCTTGTGATAAAAGCTGCTTATTGGAACTAAATCTGAATTCCCATCCTGACTGCTCCGAGATGAGGCTGTGGAAGCTCTGTCAAGTGCCTGTGCTAAAACTCCCCAGCCATAAAATGAGAAGAATATTTCTTTCTTTGCCCAACTTCTCCTCCTCTACCCATTTCCATTGGCACAAAGGCATCTGATGTCTTCCACAAAGACGAAATAACAGCCCCCAGTCTTTGGAGAAGAGTTTTCTATCTTTATTTGCATTTTTACGAATTGCTCTTTAGTTTCTTCTGGAGAGTTTACCTCAGATGCACGAGAGTTTACCTCAGTTTGCTGTCACACTCTTTAGAGTATTTTTTAAATTCTCAAATAATTCCAGGAGATTTAGGGGTTTCTGAACTGGTGCCTGGTGACAGTGGCACCATGGTAAATTGTCCTCCCTTCCTATGGGATGAGACTTAAGGATGGAAAAAGGGTGAGGTTGGGTGAAGGGGTTAAAAACAGCACAAAGCACTGCAGCTCTCCTTCTCCACTGATTTTCTATGTAAAATTTTCCGAGTCCTGTATTTGATTTTGTTGCCCTGATGAATCAGTTTTCTGGGCCTGTTGGTGATTTCCTCTTGAGCAGATCCTCAAATCTCCTCAGGAAAAAAAAAAATAAAAATCTGAGTTCATTTGTGTCACCCAACACCAGGCAATTGCCAAGCTAGAGGAATAATGTTATTTTAATCAAACCACCAAACCAGATTGAAGCCAACAGCTGTAACAATGAAAGGAAGCTGAAAACCATTATCCAATTTACCAGGCATCAGTGAGCAGCTACAACTCCGAGCTGCACTCCTGCAGCTTGGCTTTAACTCCTGGTAAAGAATTCACTGCTTCATTGCTGATGATCCAAAAAGGGCAAATTGCTTTGCTTTCCTTTAAAAATCACATGCTGGAAAAAGGAAATGAGGCAAGAAGTCAAAGGCAGCATCCGAATGACTCTTGGAACATCCTGTAAATCCGTTCCTCCTGATGGCTTTTCACTTAAACACAAAGCCCTGCTGATGGCGGGTAATGCTTCGTGTTCCTGATCAGCAGCAGGCTGAAATGAGATAAAACATTTATCTTGATTTTCAGATCGTTATCCTTAGGAGTTAATTCGGGAGTTACTGTCTAGACTTCCAAGGGAAAAAAAAGAAATTGTTGTTCTTAACTTCAGGCTTTGAAATAGTCCTCCTGAAGGAAAATGGGAATATTCACTCTCTTAAAATTAAAATGCTTGCCTGACTGGAATATTTTAGTTCGTATTTTATGATTTAATAATGTTGTGTTTCAACTGTGACCTGGACACAGGAGCCTGCATTGCACCAGGAGCTGTACAAACACAAATAAACAAAAAATGCAGAGAAGTAATGTCTGAAGGGTTTTTCCCCCAGGATCATGCAGTTAAAAGATGATGTCAGTGTTTCAACCCATACTGGTACATCTCAAGAGTACTTCCGATATTCCATCAACAGGAGCAGTGTTGCACTCAGTTCCCACACCAAGGAAAGGATGACAGAGGGATTCCAGAGGATTCCCTTTCACTTCTGCCATCCTACACCGGGACCCACAACCAAATATCCACTGAACGTGGCACCAACAGCCAGACACGAGCTGCCAGAAAAAAAACAAACGGTCCTCAAACACCTGAGTTTCAAATATTCCAGAGGAAACACCCACTGGGTGCAAGCACCTTCCTGGAAAGAAAATAACCATGAATCTAACTCGTGACTTCAGGCCGATTGTGGCTTGCAAACTGAAATATTGACGTGGGTTTCCTCCTCTGATTCTCAGTTTTAATTCAGATGAGATGATGTGAGCATCTTCTAGACAAGCAACCCACAGGGAATCAATATATTTCTAAAAATTCATTCTTTATGCAGTCCAGTACTTCCCATTTTACTTCTCCACCTGCCAAGGAAGTTGCCATCACTCCAGGCTAATGCTGATGTCATTATCTGAAATCTGACCCTTTCTTATATCATTGAAAGTAATTAATCAATGTTTTCTCACAAATGGCAACTTGTCAGAGCAGGCAGAGAAATTAAAAGCCAAAAAGGTCTTTCCATAATAGTTTACATGCTGTAAAATATCCATTTGTTTTATTTGTCTTTGTGGTCCAGCTGATTTTATAATTGCAGTTTACATGGCCAGACTGGAGGCAGAAATTCAGGATCTGACAAGCTGCAATTTTTTTTTTTCTACAAGAGTCCTTAAAATACCTGACAAGTGTTTTGATTTTTTTTTTTAAATTTTTAAAAATATTTTTATTAAAGGAGGCCAATAAAACAGAGCTGTTTTCAGTGGTCAGCATGATTTTTGCACTGACACTTTGGGTCTGGCCCTTTCCAGAGGGTCCCTCCTTGCCTTGCAGGAATCTCTCCCCATTTTTCTCGCAGACAGCCCCAATGATAATTTATCCACCCATTAATTCCCCCAGAAGAGGCTGTGGGACTTTAGAAGGAATATTTTGCTGTTGGTTGGACGCTTGGTGGTATGGATAGCCCTGAGTCTGCCAAACTCTCCTGGAGGGCTTAATCCAACTCCTTTTTTATGATCCAGGAGTGGTGGGACTTCTGGTAGTGTCCAGCAGAGCAACAGCTGAAGGACCCAGCCATGAAAATCATAAATATTCCACGAGCAGAGTCAAGGAATTATTTTTTAACACTCAGCTTGGGAATCTGCTGGGAAGCCTCTTAAATTAGTCCTAAACTCCACCAATGCCACTAGAAAGAATCTTCTTTCCAGATCCCTGTTTGTTCAAACTGAACACAAGCATCATCTCCTGAAACTCGGATTTCCAACGGAGCAAATTCCCATGTGGAAAACCCCCAACTTCTCCTCTGCAGAAGTCTCAGGACTCACCACACTTCAGAGTTCAGAGTTGTTTAATGGTTTGGAAAGAGAGGTGTCTGTCAGGGAAAGCTGAAGCCTCCCTTGGAATGGAGAATGTAAATCCCCTTCCTCTGAATTATTATAATTTTGAAATTTGAAAGGCAAAGGTACGGGAATAGGAATAACAGCTGTTTGCTAGGGAAATTAAAATAAAAATGTGGCAGTAAAAAAAAAAAAAAAACAAAAAAAAACAAAAAAAACCAAAAAAAACCAAAAAAAACCAAAACAGTGACAGAGTGAGGACACAGCCTGGCACCCTGCTGTCAGGGCGCTGGGAGCAGTCCAACCAAACCCTCCCGCAGTGACAGATGTGGCTCTGTTGATCCGTGATCCTGCAGCAGGGTGCAGTTCTCCTCTGAAGCTCCGGTGCTGCTGAGATGGCTCCGGGGTTCCTCTGGCAATCCAGTGCACACGGGCTGTGCTGCTGCTCCCAATCCCAGATTTTATCCAGCTGGGAACGCCGGGCTCCTCCCCTGGGTGGAGCATCTCCCCATGGATGCTGGAATTGTCTCAGCCCTGCAGTGAGCCTGGATGGGCCAGGAGCAGCAGAGATCCCTGCAGGGAGGGTGGGGGCTGGAGGGGATAAAGAACACTGCCACACCTGGTTTGACAGCTGGCGACAGAATACAAACTTTTGGTTACATTTTGCACTGCAGCCTAAGGCAGGTGACATCAAAACAAGGCACTGAAGTGTAAACTTGAGGCCCCTAAAACTTAATTTCCATGGTGGCTGTAGGGAAAAAACTCCAGACACCTGAAAAGAAAAGCTGCCAGAGAGAACTCTCCCCAAACCCCCTCTAGCTGCGGGCAGCAACTCCATATTCCACTTCCAGCAGAGGTTGTATCAGCCGCTGATTCTAACTCACACGAGGAAGAACACGTTGGGATGCTGCAACAAAAGCAGCTGATTGTACCTTTCAAAAAAACACCACTTGAAAGGGAGAGAGAAAAGGATTTGAATGCTCCGAGCCTAGAGTTGGATCTATCATGCATTAACTTCAAAGAGAGAAAAATCGGCTTATTGCAAAGTTGCCAACTTCAATCTTCCCGAATTGGTTTGAAACACATCTTTACGGTGAAATACAGGGGTTTGTGTGCAGTCATTTCTGCGCTGGGAGATCCTCCTTTCTTTGCCTTTTTTCCTTGCTTTTTTTGTCAGTTGAACACAATTTTAGCAATTTGCTGCTGTCTCATGATCACTGAATAAAGGGCACCCTATGACCCTTGCTGAGAAAGCACAATTCCCAGGAATTAAGGGCAAAAGGTTTCTAAATTGAGTAAGCTCTTCTCATTCACCTCAGTAGCTTGAATTTCTGGAACTGAAAGCAAGGGCCAGTGCACAACAAACTTCTTGAAGCATCCAGGGTTCTCTCAGGATCGTGGAATCATGGAATCATGGAATGGGTTAGGTTGGAAGGAATTTGAAATCCCATCCACTCCCACCCCTGCTCTGGGCAGGGACACCTTCCACTGTCCCAGGCTGTTCCAAACCCTTTCTTTTCCTTTCTTTTCCTTTTCCTTTCTCTCTCTATTAAAAAATAAAAATAAAAATAAAAATAAAAATAAAAATAAAAATAAAAA
>JANEHK010000094.1:747556-776534 GCA_025960845.1 Tachycineta bicolor | reverse complement strand
CCTCTGCTGCCCCCGCAGCAGCCGAGGCAGCACTGCTGCCCTGCTCTCACCCCACACCTGCAGCTCCCTCATGTCAAGATTAACTCCTTCCTTTTTCCAAACATCTCTGCGCTCTAAGGAACCGTCAGCAGACACGGCAGGGACGGGGAATGGAGGCAAAGGAAATATTTAGAGAGAGCAGCTGATATGTACATATATTTGGCGAAGCTGGAAATTGTTTTGAGGCTACCTGTGATTTAGCTGCACTCCTGGGATGGAGATTGCTCTTCTCCCGTGATGCAAATGAAGGAACACGTAATACTGCTGCAGTGTGATTCAAACCCAGCCAGAGCCATTCCTCACTGCCACTGCAATTTATTCATTGTCAAAACTTTTGCAAAACAAACAACAATACAAAAAGGGAAACGGTGCATTTGGATTAAAAGGGATAAACATTAAAAACCACCTGCAGATAAACTATTCCTCTGGCGACTTTTCTGCCCTGGGACATAAGAGAGGACAAATTACGAACAAAGAGTTGTCACTGCAGCAAACAGGAGATGAAATCCCACAGCCCAACACCAAATAATTACTCCTCCTCCTCCTCTTCTCTTTCAGGAAGCAGTGCTGAAATCAGTCCCTCTCACACTGCTCAGGGCCATCTCACTGATTCTTTTGGCTTCCTTTTCTGTCCCTGTCCCTTTTTATCTTTTGGGTTCATACATTGCCTCTTTAAGGCTTTAAATTTGGTCGGTGTTTTCTGTAATTTCAGGGACTAGACCAGGAAAAGAAAAAAAAAAAAAAAAAAAAAGTGCTGCTCCAGTTCGAACACTGCAGGGCTCTGAGAGCTCCCAGAGCATTTCCTCCTTGGCACAAGGAGCTGGACACGGCCCATGTCTCAGGGAGCAGGGGAACAACGAAACTCTCCCAGCCCACATCAGCCTACGGGCAAATATCAGGGGATTTAAAGTGATTTAACCCCCCTGAGATCAGGTCAAACTGAACAGCCCAGCACAGAAATGGGATTACACAACCACCTCTCAGTGGTTGCACGGTAAATTTTGCCCCGTGGGGTGTTACCCTGGTTTTTTCTGAGTTTTTTTATTAGCCTTTTGAATTTCATAAATGGAGTCAGATCTTTTAGTTACTGTAGAATATTAGAGCAGTTTTCTACCTTTCCCACAGATGTAACATAAACAAATCCTTTGTTTTTCATTCTCTGTCCTTTGTTTGCATATTTCTAACCTGAAAACAACTGTAACTGACAGTGGGTCTGGCCACTGAGGCTGAGGGGTGGAAACCCCCAAAAGCCAATCTTCTGCCAGACCCACAAATGTATAAAAAGTAAAGAATAAACAAAGGTTCTCTTCTTCCTCTCTCCGCTCTCTCAGCAGTGAGCTGGGATCAGAAGGACCTCTGCCTTGCAAAAACCTCTTGTCTGCGTGCGACTGCTTTGTGTGTCTCGGTGTCACCGTGGGGTTTTTGGTCAAGTGTCTGTGCTTTCACAAGTGTTAAAAGGATTCAATCCCTTCCCAGGCAGCAAATATTGTTCTCTACTACCAGATTCCAGCGCTGGGTGAGAGGTGACAGCTTTAAGCTGTGTTACTCTGAACTCCAGGATGGTGCTGACAAATTAAACAAGAGCCCTGCCCTCTCAAAGGCGCTTTTGCTCTAAAGCAGAAAGTGCTTTAATCCCAAAACCTTCAGTACTTTCCCCCCAGTTCCAAACAAAGCAGCCTGTTTTCATGGCTGTGTTCTCCGGAAGATGATGATGGCAGAACCAGGCAGATATTCCCATCCCACTGCAGCTGCAGCCATTTCAGGTGGAAATTTAGCAAGGCCTCTTCTCCTGACAGCAGCTTGGGTTTCACAGAGCCCGCCTGCTCTCTCCAGAGACGCCACAGCCAACAAAATCCTGGCTTTGGAAGGGGGACAGGCAACAGATTGCCTTCCAAGCACGCTGTTGCGAGGCAAGCCTGGTTGTTAACATCTCGTTTCCTACGGAGCCAGCTTAATTAAAACACAAGGTGTCAAAAGCCGGGAGGAAACACGAGATCCCTGTGGGCACTCGGTGCGAATTAATCAGCTCAGCACCTGAAGAGTGCTCGGGAAGCCCGCGTTTGGAGAAGGTTAAAACCGCTGCGTGGCCATGAGTGCCAGCTCGAGGGTGGCTGGTGTGGTGGTGTGCATTTTGTTTTTATTTATTTAATGTAATTTATATTGAGTTTTTTGTAATGGTTTTTTCCTTGTACCCCCTTGTGTTTTGTAATAGTTTTCCCCCTTATGAGTTGGTTGTATAAGTAGACGTTTTCTGTCAGTCATTTCTTCCCTGCACCTGTCCCTCTCAGCTTTCCCCCCCTCTCCTCGTGGTCGCCCTGTCTGTCACTTCGAGATCCTTCCCTGGATTCTGGAAAGATCCAGGAGAGGCATCGAGTGATAGGCTGGTGCCTGGGGAATCCCCCCCTACCCTTCTGTGATTTGTCAATGGTTCCAAGGTTGACACCTCTGTTACCACCCCTGTGTTCCCTGCTTGGCTGACCCGTTGTCAGCCCTCCCCCGTTTATAAGTGGTTGTCAAGCTTTGATCCCTGCTCTTCTGGGCAGGGGATCAGGGGGTGCTGAGCTCCGTGCTCTATCTCCCTGCAATAAACGCTGTTTTGCCCTGCCTGGAGGAGTCGCCCTTTCTTCGGCCACCGCGGTTGTGTTCTACATCAATCCACTTGCTGCTGCTGCGGGGGAATTAAGAACCCACAGGGAGGAGGCGGCTCATCCGACGTGCCGCCTCGACCCATCTACGCTGCTGCAGTGTCTAACTGAGCTAGCCTGCGAGCGCTGGAAGCACAAGGACGGACACAGCAACAGCTGGCACCGAGCTGGGCCTTTGCTCTCACCATTTTCCCGTGCTTTAAATGCAACGTGCGCGGCTGAGACGGTTCCAAGCCCTTTATTGCAGTGTTTATCTGCCTGGCAGCCTGGATTGGAATTTAGCTAAGGGTTGCTGTTGTTCAGGAGAGAAAATATCCCTTATTGGTATTGATTATTCGCTCTGAAAAGGCAACACTATTAAGTAAGAACAGCAAAGATCCCGAGGTTGGGTGGAGCCCCGTTAAACTTTTTCCCAGTTTTTGCCGGGAATCCTTTGCTGTAGCTGATAAAATGAAGGAAGCAGGAGGAGGCTCCCCTCTCTGCCTGCGCGTGCTTTCACAAAGGCTCTCTGATGAGCGCTGTAGAAGCCTGAAAATCTCCAAAGCGTGGCACAAAGCCCCACGTGTGCCCTCCAGCGTGGCAGGCGGAGAGGTGCCTGCGAGAATCAAACGCTGAAATTCTTGAGAAAAAGAAAACCCACCCAAAAACCCCAACCAACCTCAAAAAACCAACCCAATCAAATTACTGTTTAGCACTGTCTGATTCCATGGGGGAATTACATAAAGATGGATGCATCTGACATCCATTTTATTAATCAGGCTATTTTTAGTAGATAAACCAGTCAAGAAAACAGCAGGAGTTTAATAAAGTGTACATTAGTAGAACAATTACAGAGTAGTTGCAGCAGCCTGCTCCCTCTGATAGGGAACATTGTTCAGCTGGAACACAATCTTGCAATGCAGTATTTAAGTAAATAATGCATTTCACGGCGAGTTAGGCTGTGGGTTTTATTCTGCCGAGGGGTTATTTAAAAAGTCAGGGAATGTCTGCTGTATTTCCATTTTCCATCCAGCTTTTCAGTACCACATTTACCAGTCAAGGATCTTAAAATCATAGAGGGTTTTATCATCTTCCTCCAGTAGAGGGAATTATTAATATAGGTGTTTGGCAGGCAGAGGTACAGTTTAGATTTCATGACTTAGCCAAGTGAGGATCGGAGCCTGGGTGGCCAAAGCTCCCCTCATTTTGTGGGACCAACCCCTGCTCGACACACTTGGGCTGAAACGCCCAAGATGGTGCTTTCCAAGAGAATGAAAACGCAAAAATAATCAGGTATTTCCTCAGTGGCAAAGCAGAGCATTACAGAGCCCTGCCAGAGAGTCCATTTCAATATCAGACCCCTTCTTAGCTCCTAAAGGGCTGAGAGAAACTGCAGAAATCCTGAGCATATGACAGCCAGCCCGGATAATTTATGTTTAAGACACTCGTGGAAACAAGATCTTTTCAACTTCCCACTGCCAACAGGGCCCTGGCTGGAAGTTTTAATAACTCTGGTGTTATTCCAGCAGCCCCTGAAGATAATGGATATCCTTTCATTACCACCAGCTCGTCCTGGATCAGTCCCTACAAACTCAAGTGTTTGCAGATGTCTGCAAGAGATGGGGGAAAAAAAGGATCTTCTCTGGCTGGGACACTTTGCTCCCTTTGGTCTGTACATTTTGGGAACTGCTCCCTGTAATTACTGAGCTACAAATAAAATTAGCAATTTTCTAAAGCAATGCCTTGCCTGCCGTGTTTTTCCGAATAACTCACAGGAGCTGCACTTCCCCTGGAGCCTGGCCCGTGGCAGTGGCAGAGCTGTCACACAGGGTGGGACAGAGCACTTGGCACCACTGCAGCTGCTTTTTGTGTGTGTGTGTGTGTGTTTTAGCAGCCTGCAGCCTCGTGCCATCTTCATCGGTGTGATCGAGAGGGATAATAATGCTCCAAGCGAGGTTTTTGTCCCCCGTGGCATCAGTGGCAGCTCTGCTTTGAGGCTTCCCTCCCATTTTTTCACTCTGAATATCCAGCAGCTCCAAATCCTGTTCCAGTCCTGGAGCAGGGACAGGCTCTGCAAGGCACAGCAGGTAATAAAAGTGCTGGATCGGAAACCCAGAGGGAATTCAGCACGATTGTATTTCCTGAGGAATCGGGAATATTTTCCCTGCCCACCTTCCCAGCACAGCCAGAGACCCACAGCAGCACAGAGAAAGGGGAATTCAGGGAAATTAGTGAAATGAAGGAATTGTTTCAATCCATAGCCACACAGACAGTGCCCAAACAGCTCAACAAATCCATCATCTTTTGGGTCTGTGACCACAACTGGAAGTGAGGGTGTCCCTGCCCATGACTGGATGAGCTTTAAGGTCCTTCCAACCCAAAGCATTCCATAATTCCATTAAGTGTTAACAGCCCATAGACAGTTTGATCAAGCAGGCCAGGCTTTGGGGAGGGAAAAGCTTTTCCCTTCTAAAACAAACAGTGAAATTGAATCTGAAATGTATTTCTGGTCAGATTAATCAACACAGCTACTGCTGAAAGCTGGTTAAAAAAAAAAAAACAAACCACCATTATCACCGATGTCACTAAACTAATTTTGTTAAAACGTGCTTTAGAAGAGAAAAAACACCCTTGCATCTTACTATACCTATCATTTTCATAATTACTTTGATTATACACCACGTGTTGGGGTGAAGTAGATGTGGATAAATATCACTGCCAGCCTGCAGGTTTCTGCTCCTTAAGGCTGCTCTGTGTGTCCTGCTGAAATTCCGCTGTGTAAATTCCTTTAATTCCCCGGAGCTGCTGGCCAGAGCCACAGGATGTGGGCAGAGCTGAGCAAACTTTGCTGCAGGGAGGAAATTCTTGCCAGCGGTGTCACAGACAAGAACCCCAGGAACAACTGAAGCTCGGGAAGATCCAATGTCCTGTTGCCGTAGGCACGGGGGATGTTGTGGCTGGTATTTCACCGGTGCTGACAGGATTTTCTGCCTCACCTGCCAGCTCACCTGGACCTGTGGTTGCAAAAGTTCTCAGCTCCGTCCCTCTGCCTCCTGGCCCTCTCCAAGGAAAGAGCATCTCTCCCCAAAAGCTGGCTGGGAATCACAGCACCTTCAAGGAGGTTCCCACTGCACAGACTGGCTGATCTACAGCAGTTACAAATCACTCCTGATCCTTCAGCTCGACAAAATTTCCTTCAGAGTATCCTTCCTGTGCCCTGTTTTTCCCCGCTCCATTTCCACCCCAGGCACTCAATGCTCAGTTGAAAGATGATCCGGTTTTTCTCAAAGGCAACATCTCCCCAGTGGTTTCACCACAGCTGCTTTTCCCTGCTCCTTATTCATATTCTTTCACAATAAATCTTAAAAAAGCCCTGCATTAATTGTCCACACCCAGCTCAATCTGGTGGATATGATGCATTTTATCTCCTCAGCATGGAGCAGGGGGTGCATCAGCAGAGGGAAAACTGAATGCTGCTTTTTTAATTACTATTTTTAACAAGGATTCATTGCCATTTTTGTTAGAGAACCAAGCAATAGCTCAAGTGCAGCCTGTGGTTTAGCCAGGTTTGGGCAAAACTTGCATTTCCACACATTTCTGTGTAACACACCTGGTTTTGTTTGTTTTTGCTCGTTTTTTAAATGCCACTGTTCACATGGAGGGCGTGAGATTAGAACAGTTGTGAAAGGATGTGCTGGTGCTTCACAGTACCAAAAATGAGACACATCTCACCCATCTATTCCCCCCTAATGTACAGAAATTAAACTCCGTTAGCAGCTGTGGATCCCTAAGAATCCAGGAGAACTGCAGAGGAGATCAAATCACCCCAGGAAAAAAATGGCCTTGACAGGAGCAGCTTTTTTAGAATGTCAGAATGAAGTACAAGGGAACTGTGACAAGAGGGGCAGTGGAGCAGTGAGAGGGTGATGGATGAGGAAAGAGCCCTCTGCAGTGATCACTTTGATAATAGGGGATCTCGGAGTGCTGGGCACCAGCAGAAAATGATGTTAATTTAAAGCAGAGCTCAACCTTGTGGGGAGCACGGTGACAGCTCTGCCTCCAGTGATAGCTCTGCAACCCGTGCCTGTCACCCAGAAATACAGATAAAGGCACAGCTTTGGTCTGTTCTTCAGCTGAACTTACGCCCTGGTGCGGGGGAAAAAAAAATCCCACAAGGCTTACCTGGAGAGAAAGTGAAGGTTGTTATTTTTAAAATGCAATAATTGGGTTCTTGCTACCCAAACACGTATCAATCTTAAATACAAGCTGCATAAAGAGAAGGCAAACCACAAGATGATTTGATTTAATTAAGATTCTGGGCATAGCCCCGCACTTATTTTTATTCATGCTGAAGACACTTTGCTGAAGACCTTCCCTGCTGCCAGGATTTCCAGGGCTGCGTGTTCTCTTCAAGGCAAAGCCCAAGTTTTGTATGCAGGCTGCTGCCAAGGGTGGGGGGCAATATTTGTTAATCGAATGCAATCACTACTATCAAAGTAATTTGAAAACATGGCAAAAATACAAGATACTTAAACTGGATTTGCAGCTTATCCACTCTGGAAAAATAGAATCAACTTAGTTTTAGGGCAAGGGATGAGATGAAAGAAGTGGCTTTTCCAGGCTGATACACAGATTCTGTCAGAAAAGAATTTAACTCAAAACTTCCTTGCAGAGCCACCTCTTGTAGCAGGTTTAGGGTGCTCTTCCCAATTTCCGCTCATTTTTGAAGAGTCAGTTTTCCTGAGCTCTGCTCCCAGGCAGGAAATGGGGGGAAGAAAAAAAGAAATCTCTTTTATTTGGACAGTAAGAAACGTAATAATAACGTGGACTTTAATCTTTACTAACTCATCATCTAACAGCCAGTATTGCTGCTTTTGAGTCGCCTTTGCCAGCCCAGGGGAGCCTGTGTCAGTGGTGTCCTCTCACTGGACTTCTGTCTCGGCGTCCAGCCTCTCCTCTCGCTCAGTTCTCACAGAACAGGTTTTCATCATTCCCTAAAGGGATGAATCAGTTTGGATCCAACCCTTTGGAGCAGCAGGCAAGGAGTGATTGCAGGGGAAGGGAAATCAATACTATTGAAAGGCAATTAAGAGCATAATTAGACTCACAACTGCCTGGAGAGATGGGATCAGTAGTCTTTTTTAATGTCATGAAAAGCAAGATCAGAGCATTCCAAATTCCTCAAAGCAGCCGCTTGTCCCAAACCTTCCCTCAGCTCTTGGAGGGGACTCAAGGTGTAGCTTTTACAGAGTTGTAAATGACTCAAACTCCAAGTGGGAACGAGTTACAAACATTTTATTGAGTACTAATAAAAAATCCACGAAGCAAAAGAGACAGCGCTGGGAGTGTGGCCAGTGGCCGGGGGTTCATGTACAAAAGGAGGCTCCACCTTTCATACCTCTGGTGTTGCATCAGCCAAATATGTTTTCATAAGCAATTGTAGGAGAAGGGAATACAGGTGACCTCACCCCTGATAAGTAATAACTGTGTTAATTACCCACTACAGCCCCTGATGAGTCACATCTATATCCAATAAAAATAAATGTGATAAAAGGGAGTGGGTTAGCTGAGGGGGGAGGATCACGAAGAAGAAGGATCCTGTGCAGACAATCCCTGCTGTGAGGTCAGCGTGGGGCTGCAGTCAGAGCCTGTTGTTGGAACCTGCAGCCACACTCTGCACACCAATCCCTGCAGTCACAGTGCAGCTGGGTAAAATCCTGCAGTCACACTCTGCACACCAATCCCTGCAGTCACAGTCTGGCTGGGTAAAATCCTGCAGTCACACTCTGCACACCAATCCCTGCAGTCAGAGTGCAGCAGGCAATAAGCAGCAGTCAGAGGCTGCAAGGGAAACCTCCAGCAGGAGCTTGCTGCAGCCAGAGTCAGGGAATGGTTGGAGGAGGATGGCTGAGCTGTAAAGAGGAATAAACCAGGGCCCTTTTCATGCTGGGATCAACAAGCAGTCTGTGTCTGCTCATTTCTACCCTCGGACAAGAGGGATGTTAGAAAAAGTGTGAGTGAGCAGAGGATATGGGAAACGGGAAAATGAAAATTTTGATCACACGGTTTGTAAAGAGAAGTTCTGGGGAAAGCAGCACTGAGAGAGGCACAGAAACCAAAGGGATAGGGAATGAAGAATGTAGGAGAGCCAGAGAAATCAAAAAGCTGAGTCATAAACAATAATTTAGTGATATCCCAACCCTTAAAGGGTGATGGACAAGATAACATTGATTTTATTGCCACTGCCTACCCTGGGTATCCAGGAATCCAACACTGCCATGGCTTGAATAAAACTGAATCCTAAGAAGAGACTGGATTATAAAAACTTAAGTTTATTTGTAGAAACTGAAATTTTTGGACTGAAAAGCCAACACAAATTGAAATTAATCAACTGTTTCTTTTCCTTCTGCGAATTTGGCCCTGAATAAAAAACATGGCTTCATTGCATACATTTGGTTCTTGAAAGAATCTGTTCTTCAACATAATTAAATCATCAGTCTTGAACCCATCAGTGATTGAAATCAACATAAAATCACCAATTTTTAAAATCAGTTTAAATTCACCAGTGATATTTAAATTGTTTCTACCTTGTTGAATATTTTCCTTTAAATTAAGGACACATCACCAAATATCTTATTTCCTTTTTCTTCCCAGGAAAGGGGACACTGCATTTGAGCCACAGCGATTGCAAAGACAAAAATGACAAATTTTTAAAATAATCATAATACAAAGGACTATAAACATGTGAGCAATATGTGAATAATCTGAAAGATGTAATTTAGCAGAAAGAAAACTTGTCATTTAAGAGAAACAATGGCAGAGAAAGAAAGCCATGGTGTGGTGGGAGTGTGCCTCACACTGCTTGGTTTGTATGGATTACAATTTATATTAAAAAAATTAAAACTCTGGAGGATTTTTTGATGTGACAAAAGCTTTGATGACATTTAAAAAAAACCAGGCAATTTACCTCAAAACGTTTGTATTATATCACATTTGGTTATTACGTACATTTGTGTTTGAAAATGTCCTCTGAGGAAATAAATGGAGTTTCTCCAATATGAAGCTGCTTTTAATAAACGAAATCCTGCTGTGCAATGAGCAGGACCACAAATATCTATAATTAGCCCATTCACTGAAATAATCAAACACTTGAATTTTCAATTCACAGACTTTTAAGTGCCTCCCTATTTTATTACAGACACACCTCAGAAATGGAGCTGCTGGGGAAAGAGCTCTGCCTCGTGAAAAAAAGTAAATGTTGTAAGAGAGTTTACTTCTCCCCAAAGTGAATAAAAGAATACAGATTTTTTTTGTTTTGGTTTTTTTTTTTTTTTTTTTTTTTTTTTTTGAATAAGGGCTTGATGAGCTAAGAAAGACAAATGCTGCTATGAAATAAATACATTTCTAGGAGATGCATCTACTTTATAAATATATCCCCAGCAGCGCTGGGAATCTCCACTGCCCTGCGTATCCTGGGCACAAACAAAGCCGTCACTGAGGCGCTCAGGAAAATTTGGAAATGCTGGAAAATTCCGTGTGAATCCCACTCTGTGGGAACACGGGATGGGGTTAGAAATGGAGTTTGAAATACTTTGCTCTAAGACCTAATGAATGAGGTGGCCTTTGCACAAGCTCGGGGGGATGCAATTACCATTTAGAAGTTGTTTTAGTTCTTCCATCAGCTGCAGCCATAATGAGGAGACGTTTAAAACGCAGTAAGAACAGGTTTGAGCAGTTGTTCTGTCCAAGTTGGGCTGTTTCAGAACCACCTTTTCTGCTCCTCTTGGTGTAAAACAGCAGGGACAAGTCTCTCCCAGCCCTTACCTTGTCCAGTGAGGCTCTGAATGAGGATCAGAGTCTCTGGAGAAGGGAAAAAAATGGATTTTCAGTCTTATGATATCAACCCAGAGAGAAGATGAGCCATCTCAAGAACACATGAAGAGGCCACAGAGTATCACTGATGTTATTAACCCTGAAATACAGGCAGAGAGCTAATTACACCCCAAATTCAGGAATAGTCACGGACAGGGGAGTTACCTACAGGTTGCTCAACACGGCATTCCCAGAGTTCATCTGAATTTTCTCTTCCTGCCAATGAATGTGATTCTAGTAACACTTCAGTTATGCTCATCCGAGGAGGAGGGAGGCGTATTTAGGGAGTGATCTAACACCAGAGACACTTTTGGTGGTATTTGGTGGGATCTGCCTGACTGCAGGTCTGAATCTGGTCTTTAGAACCTCAAGAGCTGCTAATGTAACCCGAGCTCACAGAGGTTATGCTGGAACCTTCTCCCACAGCCTCCAGCCACAGCTCTCCTCCAACACCCCTTCCGCTGGGACATGTGGGTAGAAACTCCTGTGCTGAAAAGATAGAGCAGAGCCCCAAAGCCATTTTGTTTTTTATATTTTTTTCTACTTTTGCTGCTTCTTGGCACTGCACTGCATCGTTAACAAGCTGTGCCCAGGGTACCCCAGAGTTGTCTCACGGGTAATTCCTAGAGGTTCTGGTGGGGCTGGAAACGTCTTGCTGTGATCACTGCGTGTGAGAAACAGGGAACATGGGCAGCAGCAGGCACGGAAATCCAATTTTACTGTCAGATTGATGCTACGAAAATGCCGCCTCAAAAGCGTGGGAATTAAAATGCACTAACAGCTGTAAACCCAGATACTGATAAAAATTACTGTAAAACACCTGGAAAATTAGTAGATTGCATTTTCCTTGATCAAACTGAGTTGTTGAGTTGTATCTCTGATGTAAAAACCAAAGAAATCTTCATCTTCTTTTAGGTGGTGCGGAGCCCAATCACTTCCCCAAATGGCATTGAAGGAGTGGCCTCCATTCCCACTAAGCAAATGAAATAAAGCATTTTTCACTTTTCCACTTTAAGTATTTAAACAAATCCTTAAACAAAACAAAACAAAAACAAAAAAACAAAAACAAAAACCCCAAAACCAACCAACCAACCAAAAACAACACCAAAAAAAACTCCAAAACCTGTTTGAAGGCAGTTTGAAAAATGTTGAGCTCGTTGAAGGAAAAATACTGTAAAGCAGAACTCCAAAAACTTAATCTTGTGTTTTATGTTTTTAAAACAGGGGACAACCCCTTAAATTTAAAGCTCTTAAATAATTAAATAGCATTTGATATCAAATTAAAGTCCCTCACCGGTAAGCAGATCTAATTAGGTTAAACAGTGAGCGCAAATGGATTGGACTGGAGATGATTTGGCTGGGTTAGACAGCGATTAATTGGTTGAGCATTTTGTTATCTACATCAAAAAATTCCCCATTAAACCTAAATATTGCTGAAACTGTCCACAGGTACAGAATCCTGGAATGGTTTGGGTTGAAGGGACCTTAAATTCCATCCAGTGCCACCCCTCCCATGGGCAGGGACATCTCCCACTGTCCCAGGGTGCTCCAGCCTGGCCTTGGGCACTTCCTCCTCTGGGCCTTACCTTCCTTGCAAAAAAAACACCCCAAAAACAAAAACAAAAACAAAAACAAAAACCAAAAAAAAAAAAAAAGACACCCAACCCCCCCAAAAAACCAAAAAACAACAACAACAAAAAAACCCTCAAACCCAAAAAACCAACAAAAAACCAAAAAACAAACCAAAGCAAAACAAAACACAACAAAAAACCCCAAACAACAACAACAACAACAAAACAACAACAAAAAAACCACCAACAAAAAACCACCAAAGAATTCTCACTAAACAGCATGTTATTGTAATAAAGCTGCCTTTCCTGACCAGCAGCTTTAGTAAAAGCAATCCCAACACACCTCACTATCCAGTGATAACACTGGTGCTCAGAATCTTGGCTGGGAACGTGGGATAACAGGATGGAATCTTTATTTCGGCGTCATTGTCTCCCAGGCGTGTCAGATGCGGGCCCGTAAGGAATTCCTAAAGACAGGGCATCTTTTTATTTCTCCTCTGTGGCTCTCAGCAGCCAGGTTTTTAATTTAATTGCATTCCCTAGCTCTCACCTTTGGACGGAAGTGTGTAGATTAATAACCTGTATTCATGGCAGAGCTTTGAATAACCACACGGGAACAGGTGGCAGAACAACTCAGCAACTTCCCAGCCCAGTAAAATACTCTGAGCTGTGACACCTCAGTGGCAGAACAACCTCGACCTTCCTCCCCTTCCTGCCCACGATGGATTTATAAAAAGGCCATTGTGCATGGCTGCCTTTGAGAAGGAGATGGCTTGAGGGGACTAAAAGGTACAGAACCTCTCTAAATTCACAGGGTGAACCAATTATTCGGAGATAAAAAGAAAATCTGCTGTAATTCACCCACATCTCCTCTGTGCTACAGAAATAACTGAGCACTGCTGCTCTTCCCATTCAGTACTCAAAGGAAAAACACATGGAAAACCTCTGGAGGATCAGGCAGGGAACTGGGAGCTGAACAGGCAGCAGGGGAGTTGTTGGTGGGTTTTATGTGCAGGAAGGTGCTGGACCAGGGCAGCCCCTTGTCCTGCTCCAGAGTGGCAAATCTTCCTAATAATAATCTGATTTACCACCTGCTGTCTGTGCTCCTGAAAGCTGAATTAACGAAATATCCTCCTCAAGGCTTCACGGTATCATTAGTCCACAGGTGTCTCTACAGAAAGTCCAAAATCCCGGAACAGTTTGGGTTGGAAGGGACCTGAAATCCCACCCAGAGCCACCCCTGCCACGGCAGGGACAGCTCCCACTGTCCCAGGTGCTCCAGCCTGGCCTTGGGCACTGCCAGGGATCCAGGGGCAGCCCCAGCTCCTCTGGGAATTCCATCCCAACCCCTTCCCACCCTCACAAGGGTAAATTTGCCCCAGATTCCCACCCAACCCTCTCACCCCTGTCAGCAGGAATCCTTATGTTGAAGGGAGGGAGATAACCAACAGGAGCGGCTGCTTTTCTCATGGAATCGACCCAGCTGGGGTTTTAGCGACATTTTTTAATCGTTTCCCAGTTGGGAGCTGGCCCTGCAGCATTCTAGGCTGCTTCCAGGACTAACTCTGGCCGATTTAGAGTGCAGATATCAACAAGGCCTTAGTCATGGAATTGTTAATGCACTGCTACAGTAGCCCCAGAAACAGACAATGATTCTTATTGGAACACGCATATTTCTTCCAGACAGTTCATGACATTTTATCAGATCTGTTTCTGTATGGAAAATTTTCATATTATAACCAAGCCGTTTTACCGTTGCTGTGGTAACTACAGAACCAGCTTTAAAAGGTAACCACAGAATAAATGCAATTGCTGTGTAAAACCCAGAGCCAAACTTTCTTTACTAGTTAAACAAAGAAAGCGTAAGGCTAGAAATACAAAATAATTAAAATTCAGCAGCAGAAACAATTGGACACCAACATTAAAGCTCAGCCTTTCAATTCATTGTCCAGCATGCAATTTTCATTTTTGAAGTCGTCACCTGCTTTTTTCATGCTCAGAGGCCTCAGCTCCTGCCAGCCTCAGAATTTCACAGCCACAAAACCAAATGGCCAGTGATGCACATGAGATGGATGGGTTGGATACTGCTGTGGTTGGAGGAAACTCCTTCCACTGCAGGATGATTTTCTGTGGCTCAGTTTCATTTCAAAAGTTCCTGGCACTCATTTCTGTATTTTCATTCCCAAATCTCAGAACACTGCAGGACGTGGGATGGGATGCTGTGCCTAAACTCCTGGCTTCATCAAGGCTTTTTCCATCACCTTCAGTGGAGCCAGTATTTTCTCAGATTTACAAATTCAAAGAAATAGCAAGAAGCTGCAGAAGTTCCGTCAGTTTATCCTAAACCCAGTGAAGGGCAGTGCTTCAGTGCACCACCTGCTGTGATTTTAATATGTGTCCCGTCAAGAAAAGCTCAGTCTTTCTTAAAGAGCCCGGCTCCAAACAAGTCTGGACTGCCAGGGTGAGGGTGGATGTTGGAATAACACCTCCAGCTGGGTCACCAGAACTGCCCTGAACCAGTGACCAGGAGGACCTTGCATGAAGGGAGTCCTGAACTCAAACCTGCCAGCCTCGACTTGTCAACCCAGGGTCTGAAAGGACAGCTGGGACAGAGCAGGGTGGGGAAAGGAAGAGTCAAAACACACGGGAACTTTCTCCAAGGAGTGGAGAATCCTTGGAGCTCTCATGGGTTCTCAGCACGAGGAAAGGGCTGGGGTGAGTTTTCAGGAACATTGGAATGATAACAAACAGAGCTGCTCACTCAGAAATGCTCCAGCCAGACTGAGAAGCCAGTCTGGAATCATCCCATGATCACACCGGCCCTCAGCTCAGCAAAATTTATCCTGGGGCATTAATCTTGAGGAAGGAAAGCTGTAGAACAGCAGCACCCACTGGAACCAGCATCACCTCCTTTAATCAAGGGAAGTAACATTCATAACTCACTCGGTGTTTTAACTGATTTGATAACAGTGATTACAGGCAGATGAATTGTTCTCAGGGAGAGTGACAATAAATATTGCATAGAGAAGTCTGAGGTTGCTCCCCCGTCCTCGAAATGAGATGGTGAGTATGGTTATACACCAATATCTGCACAGTAGAGCCCTCGAGACAAATGATGTTACGAGCACAATTCAGCTGAATCTTTCTCCAAAGCTGTCGTTTGTCCCCTCGATCTGCGAGATCTCCTCAGCAAGGTTTGCCCACGGTAATTAACAGCAGCTAATTGCACAGGGGCTGAAATAATGCATGAGGAGCTGGGGATGAGACCTCGGAAAGGTCATGGGCTCACTCATTATCTCTTCGCTCCCTTCTGTTTCTGTGCTCTGCCCTTTCCCGTGCCGAGGATGTCTCTGGATGCCACCCCCAGCCCCTCTCCCGTCGGGATAATTAGTGGAGGAGGCAGAACAAACACCCCCCGACACGGGTCAGGGAAACCTGCCTGGGCACCCAAGGGAAAGGGGGCACAGCAGGAGGATGCCAAGGACCTAAACAGATTCCCAGAAAATAATAAAATACAGAATAGCTGGGAGCAGTGGCACGTAGCAGATGAAGGCAGCGTGCCTGTGGCTGGCAATGGGTTATAACGTGGAGTCTCCTCCTGGGAAAGCTGCTGGAAACCAGATGGGTTGAAGGTCTGAGGCTCTCCACAGGCAGTGAGACTTTGCCTTAGGGCACAACATGTAAGAAATCATTTATGGCTCGTTTTCACTTTGCCTTCTGCCTTGCTCACCGTCAACAAGATTGACACTGAAATATTTTCCTACAGGTCTGATATGTCCTGGACTTTAATGGTGCCTGCAAACCCACTCCAGGGACTCAGCTCTCTAGAACAGAAGTATTAATTAGTTTGCCTTGATCCTTTTACCCGTAGACACATACCCAGATCGCAAAATAAAACTAATATAACCTTTAATAATATAGAATCTTTCTTTTTTCATCTCCGGTGGCGCAGTCGTGCTCCGTGAGCAGAACCTCACCCAGCACCTCCGTGATAAATGCCATGCCCTGGAGGGAGAAAACCTCGCTGGTTCTGACAAATAGAAGCAAATTGCTATCATTGCTGACATGATGTTTGTCCTTCTGGATCCCTCCTGGCTCACACAGGCACCTACAGGAGCTCTTGGTGCTGCATTTTGGGTTCGTAAATAGGAGGAGAAACTCCCCTGGGTCTGAAGTAACCCTGCAATCAGAGAGGTGCCCTGATGGGAGGGCTCAAAAGCAAAATTCTGGGAGAAAAAAATCCTTCCCCAGAGAATATTCTCTTCGAGGGAATTTGGAAAAGTGACAGGACAAAGGAACAGTCTCAAACTGAGGGCATAGATTGGATATAAGGAGGGAATCCTTCCCTGTGAGGGTGAGGGGTGGGATGGAATTCCCAGAGGAGCTGTGGCTGCCCCTGGATCCCTGGAAGTGTCCAAGGAAGGGCTGGAGGAGGCTTGGAATACCTGGGACAGTGGAAGGTGGCCCTGCCCAGGCACTGGATGGGCTTTGAGGTCCTTTCCAACCCAGTTCCAGGATTTCATGATTTTTACACAGCCACGCCATCATCTTGTCCTTTCTGCATAACTCAGGGTAATTAAAGCAGATCTCCCCCAGGTCTGGCTCAGTCAAGGAGGTCACACAGGTGATCACCGGGACCACGAGGGAAACAGTTAATGAGGAAAAGTGCCTTAACCGGGTATTTCTTCCCCATCTATTGAGTCATTACATCTGAGCACAGTATAAAGTGCTTTTAATTTGGCAGCAGTTCAGGTGCTCATTTTCTCAATGTATTAACCCAAACCGCATCTCTACCGTGTTGTGTAGATAAAATCATACACGCATATGTGTTTATTAAAATTATACACACAAATGTGTTTATTAGCCCAAACCACATATAAACCTTATAATGTCAAAAAAAAACCCCAAAAACCCCATAAAAACAAACCCCCAACATTTTGAACAGAGACTTTTCCCAAAATGTAGCTGCAGGAGGAGTGTGCACGGCTCTATTTCATGACCTGAGGGCCAATAAAAACCTCAACATGGACATTATTTTACTTTCTATTCATCTCTCTGCAGAGAGAAGGAAAAAATTGACCTCAGTGTGCGAGGAAAAAGAAGCCGACAATAAGAATTTCATGTTTTAAATCTCTCTGAGATTTAAGAGGATGTTTGGGGAAGCTGCGCTGATTCCTGGCTCTCTCATGTTCCCCCTGGTATTTTTAAATAGAAACTGTAAAGGGAAGAAACGTGTTTGCTTTGTGCTGTCGCTGTATTGATTCTCACATCCTCTGACACAGGAAGAACATAGTGCCGTTGATGGAGTGGAAAAAAGCATATTTGATTCCTTTAAATGTCAATATGGTCAAAATGCTGCATCTGCTCTTCTGTCAAGGAGAGCCAAGAAATTCCCTTCCAATGCCTCAGAAACTGTCCCAACCAGGGGAGGGGAATATCTGCTTTGGAGGCCAAATCATTGAGGAAAAAAACCTCTGGAATGTGAAAACCTGAAGAGGCAGCTCTGAATTTTGCTGTCTCTCAGACTGGAACAGGCTGGCTGAAGTTGGAGCAGCGAGAAGGAAATTGAGTTTGAGGCAGAGAATGGACAAAGCTGGAGCTAAATTATCCTGGCCAATGGGAGAGCCTCCGAGAAAGGAAGAGTTAGTCCTTGAAAAGAGACAGGATTTTTAGAAAGGTGAGAGATCCAAGCCTTTTATCCCCTTTGGACACAGGAATAGACCAAGAGCAGGCAGCAATTTCTGCTCCAGGTGTTTTTTAGGTACCAAACCCCACCACAGCTGTTGACAAAACACTTTTTCTTTTTTTTTTTTTTTTTTAATTGAGAGATTAATTTTCGTTTGCAGGGTCAATATTAAAAACAACTTTTAGGCCTCCCTTGAAGCTCCATTAGGGTGCTTTGAGATGTACAGGACTTGCAAAGCCCGAATTGTGTAAATTTTAGTGCAGGGTTGTGTCCTGCTGTGGAAATGTGGCTAATCCCATTTAAAATAGTTTTTCCTGTCATTTCCTCTGCTGTTACTGCAGAGGCCCACATCTCTATTTTCCACGGCCAGAGAGGCTCTAGCCCAGCTCCTCAATAAGCTGAGCTGCAGGAATTTATTCCTTCCACTCAGAAAGATGCTTTTCAGTTCCAAACAGAAACGGGTCTGTCAGCTGGACGGATTTGATCGTTAGATAAATGTGTTTCATCAGCGGAATGGATGGGGCTGTTTGCATTTTGTCACCACCACCTCAATCTGTCCTGCCAATAAAACGCGTTCCATCAACGCCTTGGGCCGCCGCGCTCACGGCGCGTGCTTCGTCAACAGCCGAAATCCATCCTGTCAACAAAATCCATCCGGAAGGAGAAGAACTCAATCTCCCCTGTCAACATCAAGAGGAAGCTCTTGGTGTTTGGAGCGTGGAAAAAAATCAAAACCAAACCCCACAGTCAAAGCGCTTTCAGGACTAAATGAGAAAATCACAAAATATCCATTGGGCTTAAGATAGGTAAATTATGACAGTGAGAAAATTTAATAACGTATTAATATTTCCTGGTGGGTTGGGGGTGTGATCCAGGAAATTTCCAGGGTGATGCCAGAAGTTTCCACCACCCAGAGCTGAACTGAACACCTGGTTCCCAGAGGTGCTGGATACTGAGTTTTGTATTTCTTAAGAAAACTCAAAGGCACAGAAGGCAAATTACAAAACTTCATAGAAGGAGAAGACAGAGGAAGCTGATTTCTCTTGCTGACAGAAACATCACAGCAGTAGAAACATAAACAAAATCTATCGTGGCCTCCTGGAACTTGAAAATTAAAAAGATTGATCAGCTGTTCCACTCAGTCACAGTTATTCCCTCTCTGCCTTGGTTTCCTGCAGATTCCTGCAGATCCTTTGTACAACAATGCCTTTCCTTCCCCCTTTTCCCTCTCCATAATATAAATTCATCTCCTAAATATATTAAAATAGCCTCAAAGAAGATTGCAGAGGGTAACGTCTGATGGTTCTGAGTCCCTTGTTCACCCCAAAGTCTCACTGGTCCCTCTCACAGATGGGGTGTCACTATTTACAGAAGTTTTTATTTCAAGTCCTAAACCAATAAAGATTGGCTGTTTTCATGTAATAAAAGCCAAGCAGAGTCTGAAAGAAGACTTAGGATCTTTGTATGCCCACCCTGAGATACTGCAAGGTTTTCCTGAGGTATCAACCCCATGCTGCTTTGAAAAAGATGGATTTTTTCAATAATCTCAGGCTGGGCATACAGAATCAAGCATTTATTAAGATGTTATGTTCTCATTTTTTTCCTCTGAAACTGAGTGTAAACCCCTTGTGCTCCACATGTATGTGAGGGACATACCGGAGTGCTTGAGGGATTTCTGTAAAACACCGAGTTTGGGCAGGATGCTTTGGTTTTAAACACATTAAAAGCTGTGTCCTGGATGCAAAACATCTAATTAATGTGCTTTTATGGCTCTCCGAATATGTGATTTTATTTTTTCCTTTTCAACCCTCAGCTCACAGAGCAGCTCTAAAAGACAATGAAAATCTGAAGTTTATTTTGAAACAGGATGTTGGTTTTCTCTTGTCTGTAAGGGAAGATGGACCAGTGTGGACCTCAAAGCCTCAGACATCAAAAGGCAAAAGAATTTTTGAAAAGGTTGCTTGACTGGAGAGTCATGTGACCTAAATCCTCTGCTTGGTTCTGTAATTCCTGGCTTTGATAACATTGGAATAGCCTTAAGCCAGGGAAGGTCGGAGAGGAGAAGGAAGACCTGTAATAACCAGAAGCACGTAAAAATCAAACAAACAATTTATTTTTCAATATCTAAACAGAATATGCAAATCCAGAATCCTGGGGCCATTGCAAGACAAGTTCTATTCTGTCCCAGCCCGTCCCTCTCCTGCTGCAGGAATAAATAAAGAGATAAAGGCTCTTGTGGGAATGATTTTGAGTTGTGCAGTGTCAATTAGGAATTCACCTGGAGCACCAAGACGTCACAGTGATCCCTCCCAATCAAGGGAAGGCTTGATTATCAAATTTTTCCAATTTCTTTGTATTCCTCCACTTCAGATGAAGTTCCTGCTATTCTGAAACTGTCTTTGCCTCTTATTATATCCCCTTATTATATCCATCCAGGCTCTGCCAATGATCAGGCTGTTGCACTGCACTGGTTGGGGATGTGTTGTGAAGCACAAGGATTCATTTTAATCACAGAACAACAAAAGTGTCTCCAGGGCAAATCCAACAATGGGCTTTTTGCACCTACAAAATAGTCTTGAGTGTTTCATGATTTATTGACGCAGTTGCTTCGGCTTTCCACGCTTTTCCATTTTGTTTAATAGGCAAACTATCTCCAGACCCTTCGTTTCCACTCACCTCGATCATTTACAGCATCATCTCAGCAGCCCCAGCTCTGTTTCCCCACACTCGGCAAAGGGATACAAACAGCAGCAGGGATTTATTTTTTTCCTGTTAATAGAGGGCCTGGAGCTTGCATTGTGACCCTTGGAAATGGGATGCAATACCCTCATCCATAACAGGGCTAAGTTATTCAGGACAGGGATCATCTATTAATTACCTGTGCAGAAATTCCTATCTCTGCAGAAATGTTGTCTTCATCTGATCAAAATAAATGGCTTTTCTGCCTGCCAAATTCTCCTCTGGGTCACACAGGCACTAATGCGTTGGCAGTTTTGCAGAGTGATTTCTACTGTCTCTCATTAAATTCCTCTCTGTGTAGATTCTCTCCTCCTCCGTAACTTGTTAAATGGGATTTTGTTCTGATCCAGGAATACCAGAGCTGACCCGGCCAGGAATCCTGAGCTTTACTGGGGGCAGTCAAGTGCTTCAGTTGTACTGAACACATGAAATTAAAAAAGAAAAAAATCCAAACTCGAGGGTACTTCAAGGGATGGTGATGAGCTGTCGCTGCTAAAATGCAGCGTCAGGGGCAAAGGAGAAACCCAGGAGGAGAAAAGTGCATGTATGTATATTTATATGCTTTAATCTAATAGATAGAATCTACATACAGCATCATTTCTAAAACCAAATAACTGCCGGGGCACCGTGGAGAGAACAATTCTTGTGGCAGCTCCAAGCCTTGTCGTGCTCTGAGGGGCGGTGAGGGAGGACAGGGACGGCTGAGCATTGGACACTTTGTTAATCAAAGAAGGTGCTAATTGAAACCTTGATGAGCTGGGTAATTCTGACAGCCCAGCTGATGCCTCAAGCTTTAGCTGCAATATTTTCAGATCCTGTGCTGCCCAGGGGTGCAGCTCTGAGCTCACATTCAGCGCTGGTAAGCTCTTTTCAGGAGCAGGGACACAAAACAAATCCTTTTCCTGCTGGAGACCAAGGGCAGCTGTTACAACTTTCAGGCCCAAAAGCACAAACAGCAGTGGCTGAAGAGAGAAACAAGAAGGATGAGACCTCACAACCTGAAGATGTAATTGGACAATTAAACACCAATATGCAAATGGACCAAAACTTATAAAAATGTAAGATCTCCTGACTGGTCAGCCCCTTTTTGTGACCATTTTATGTCCACCTTGGGTGTAGCCCTGGCCAGGCTCTTGTACTGCTCAAGGTGGATCCTGGAGGCCTTTCAATAAATATCTACTTTATTTTTAGCTCTGTCCAGTCTCTGTTCCAGGTCAGCCTTCCCAGGACATCACAACTGATGCTTGTCCTCTGCCAGAATGCAGGGATTGTTGTTACCCTGGTTTTTCTGAGTTTTTTAAAGCCTTTTTGAATTTTCATAAACGGAGTCAGATCTTTTTAGTTACTGTAGAATATTAGAGCAGCTTTCTACCTTTTTCCCACAGATGTAACATAAACAAATCCTTTGTTTTTCATTCTCTGTCCTTTGTTTGCATATTTCTAACCTGAAAACAATTGTAACTGACAGTTGCTTTAGCCTCTTGGCTGAAAGGTGAAAAACCCCAGAAGCCAATCTTCTGCTGGACCCACAAATGTATAAAAAGTCAGAAATAAAACAAAGAGGCTCTCTCTCTCTCCGCTGGACTCAGCTTGAGCCGGATCAGAGGAACCTCTGCTCTGAGGAACCTCTTGTCTGCGTGTGGCTGCTTTGTGTGTCTCGGTGACAGATTGTCTCCTTCCCTGGTCCCCCACACTGATGGATCTCAACCCACCCAATTCCAAACCAGTCAAACTTCATTTCCACAGGCTGCATTTCCAACAGGATTTGTAGCACAGGGAGTTTGAAACTCTGCTGGATTTTTCATCCCTCCCATCCGGAGCAAGGAGACAAACCCATCATCCTTGCCCAGCTTGTGACTCACATTTTCCTCCCTGGCTGCACCCTCAGCTTCTGGCACTTTTGCACAACACTTTTTGGGCTTGGTGCCTCCGAGGGACTCCAGGAACCAGGGGGTCAGCCCTATGCTCCTGGCCGCAGCTTTATTTTATGAGGATTCGAGTCTCAGCCAAGGAAAGGGGAATTTTTATTTTCTCGGCCAGCAATGGGCTGTCGCTCAATGCCTGCCCTGCAGTCAGGCCCTGGGTGGGTGTGACACCTCTGGAATCTCTGCTGGAATGTTGGGATTTGCAACCATTAGAGGTGGTTGAATATGGGAAAAGACACCAGACCACGAGTTCAGAAACCTCAGCCCAGCCACGGCCCTGCTGTTCCTTTGGTGACTCCTCCCATTCCTCTGCACCCACTGATGTCTCTCCCATGCTTTATTCCACATTTAATATCCGGAGTGAAAACTTTCCCAGGTCAGAAAAAGGAGCCTTCATTCCACTTGGTTCCTTTCGGGACTGAACATCCTTCAAAGTCCAGCTGCAATTTCCCCACAACCACGTTTCCACAATATTTGGAATAAAAAAGCCCCGCCCGAAATACCATATGCATATTCATCATCATCCCGGCCAGAACAAGTAGATTATTTTACTTTTAAGCACTAACTTCCAGCATTTCTAGTGCAGGATGTCTGCATTTGCATTTTTATTAAAAACCTTATCAGGTCTAATGCTTCGATTTGTCATGGTACAATTACATGAAACTGGAGATCAGGCAGAGTCTCACACATCCCCCTAAAACAGTTTTAGGTGTTTTATCGTGCCCTTGTAGCGATGGCATTTATCAAGTCAACGCAAATGCTCTCCTCTGCCATCACATGTACTAATGGTTTCCTTTGGCTTTTCCGTGGATGCTCCTTGATGAAATGCCTCTCCCGAATGTCAGAGGCACCACTGGAAAATCAGCCAGGCGCTTTGCAGAAGGTCTGGGTGGAACAGACCCCTGGCTGAGGTGAACTCCGACAGAAAACATCCAGACAAGGCACCAGAGGGATCCCTCTGAGCCTTTAATCCCAGCAATTCCAAATACAGAAGCAGCAGGTGTGTAATTCACGGAGGGTAAAGGATGTTGTGTGCCCCTGCAGAATCCAGAGCAGTCATTCAGCGTCCTGAATCATCTCAGTTCAGTCAAACATCCTTTTTTTTTTTTTTTTTTTTGGGGTTGGGGGGATTAAAAAAAAAAAAAAAAAAGCTCTGTGACGCTCTCTGCTTTGTGGAAACAAAAGGCTGTGTCTGTAATGCCCTCCTGGAGGAGGGAGCTGGCAGCTTAAATTCATCCATTAACTAGGATCCTGAGCTTTGAAACTGTCACTGCTTTCTGTTAAATGCATTTCAGCCTTGCTTGTCAGATCCTAAATTAAAAGCCCTTTAATTTAAACTCAGCACAGGCAGTACCTAAGCTGAGTTCCCTCAGTAAATTTGAAGGGTTATTTCAGCCTTCATAGCACCTCCCATCACTTCTGTCCTCTCTCAAGGCACCATCAGTGAGGAAATGCAGGAAAAGCAGGCTCAGCACCGCAGTGTCAAGCTTTTATTTCAAATTCTAATGCCATTTTTAATCCTCTGCTGCCTTTGGGCCAGCACAGAGCGTGACTGGGAGCTGCACTTCGGAAAGGGAGAGCAGAGACAGAGCTTCAGCTGCCATCCCATAATGTACAGGCAGTCCAGAGACTCATCCACCCTCAGAGTCCCATCACCAGACACACGGCAAAAAAAAAATCAGAGGTAAAAATGAATATTAACAGGTGGTTTTGATGGTTTTAAAGGCCTTTTCCAGGCGAAATGGCTCTGTAATAAAAATATTCCGGCCTGATTGGGAAGCTGTGGCTGCCCCTGGATCCCTGGAAGTGTCCAAGGCTGGGTTGGACAGGGCTTGGAGCAGCCTGGGACAGCGGGAGGTGACCCTGCCATGGCACTGGGTGGGCTTTAGGGTCCCTTCCTGTTGGAGTCCAGGGCATTCCTGGATCCTGGAGGGTCAGGACCTGGGCAGGGGGCTCTGAGACCCCAGCCCAGAGCTCAGAGAGACACTGGCTTTGATCTCAGTCCATGGGAAAAACTTCCTAAACTGAGAGAGGGTTTGCAGGCCACGGGAGTGTGAAAAATAGGAGTTTAGTTTATCATAGAGTGAAAAAACAGTAATTTTAGGTTCCTAGCATTGGAGTGAATGGGGACAAAATGGAGAATCTGGGGCGTTGTCTCCTTCCTTCTCCTTCCCTCACTCCATTTCTGCAGTGACGTTGGCACAAAGGAGTTTGTGAGGATTGGGTCAGTGTAGAGATGACCTTTTTAGTAATAGTGATGGACATTGGTAAGAAATAGTAAATAACGAACACGTAGTAATTAGTATAAAAGATTAAGCACAGCCCAGCTCGGGGGGAGACGTGAGAAGTCCATGCACCTGCAAACATCTCGTTGGACTGTGAGAAATTTGTGAGACAAGAAACAATAAACGAAAAATGCAACCTTGAAAAAACCAAACCTGAAGACTCCGTCTCTTCCTTCGGCTTGGCTCAGAGCTGTGCAGGGGGGAAAAGACCCTGAAACCACCTGAGTGTTGGGGAAAGCCCCCTGACAACTGGCGTCCCTGGTTGAGCAGAAACACCTTCCAACCCACACCATTCCACGATTCTCTGACTCACACATCAGTATTTTTACAATAGAAAATGATCCTCGCTCCCAAGGCACACGGCCGTGGTTTTCAACAATAAATGCAGAGGGTTCCTCGCTGACCATCCCACGCCATCAATTCTGGGGAAGAGGTGTCTGGGTGTTGTGATAAACAAGCAGACAGGACTTGGTTTTTTTCATGCAGAAAAGCCAATTCTTTATATATAAAAGTTATATTTATAGGAAATATTAAAGGCAATGTTAATATTAAATATTAATATTAATATTAAACTGAATTGGTCAGCAATACAGTGAAATTTAGCTTATTGGTCAACAAGGGCTATTGTATATGTTTATCAAATTTTCTCTCTGTAGATATGTTTACATATTATTTTTACTGATTTACATGGGACAGATTCATTGTTCATACAGGTGAAAGCTTGTTTTTCTCTCTAAGAATATGTTGTGGTGTTCATTCTCATAATTTCTCTTTATGGGGAACTTTCAAGCTACTTTTAGCCTAGCTAGAGTAGCAGGGCCTAAACCTTATTTTATAAAGCCTTTCTTTTATAATACCTGTATCTGTCTGAAATGTCTGGGTGTTCCAAACACGTTTGAAAATCTACCCATCAAAGCAGAAGAGGAGGCAGCCGTCAGGTATCCTCAAAAGGGAAACTTGGGACCAGGTGAGGTCCGTTCCTTGAGGACTCACATTATTAAACTCAAACCGAGTACGACACCCTGAAGTCTCCCCTCCGTGTGAAATCAGTGGGAAAGTTTGAGCTGGAATTGTTCAGGGCTGAGCTGAGTGGGCCCAATTTCCCTTTCAGCCTCCATTAAAGTGAGATGAGGAATTCCCTGGTGGATGAGGAGCTCTCTGCATCCAAGACCTGCCTGCCCTCACGGAGCGTTGTCAGCAGGTGCTAAAATAAGGGATGGCATCATCTTGCCCTGTACTGGAGCTTTCCTGGCTTGCTCCCGCTTCAGAGAGCAAAGATCTGCATTTCCAGCAGGTGGAAATTGCTTAAAAGACTAAATATTTCAAAGTGGGCCTGTGCAGGTAGAGGCATCATCTTTATTTCTGAATTCTCTGGGGATGGAGCCAGCTCTCCCCTGAGCTGCTATCTGAGCTTGATGAAAGGATGAAGCGGAGGGGGGAAAAAAAGGAATGCGCCTGTAGATTTTTAAGTATTCTTTTCTTCTTCCAGTGAAGTGCATAACAGGCCCAGAGCAGAGTCACAGAGCTGCAGTAAAATGACGAAGCCGCCACCTCCTCTCCTCCCTCAGTTTCAGCTCAGAAAGCGCCTTTTCACTCCATGCAGAGGATTTTTGGGATGGAGAAAAGATGCAAATGTGTCCAGGGCTGGCAAAGAGCTGCCGGGTCTTTGTTCCAGGCTGATGGGATTTGGAACAATGGCAGGGTGACATCTCCTCTGTCTCCCCATTTCAGCTCCGAGCAGGCTGCTATTGCACTTTATTCACCCGGGATTAATCCACATTCCCCTGAACCCCATTTGGAAACCTTCTTCCCTAATTCCCACAACTAACCCAGCCCTCTGCGGTTATCTGGACATCTGTAAACGCTGTTACACCCCCCCAAAAAACAAAAATCACAAAAAACAACGAGGCAGAGGCAGGCTGGTGGTGCTTGGAAATAAACATTTGGGGAAAAAAAAAAAAACAAAAAAACCCAACCTCTCCTGGAATAAAATTATGATAAGCAGCAAAAGCAGTTTCCAGCAGCACGGGATGAAAGAGGCTTAGCGGGCCGAGCATTACACTCCAAGCCCCGGAAGAGCTGGTCAAATAATGGAAAAAATTTATGCAAGTCCAAAGTCATTTGGTGCTAGATGGGGGAGGATTAAGCCCTGCTGAATAAGTTATCCTCTGCAGAACGGATTCCAGCCCGGCCACACTGCCTGACAAATAATGAGTGGATTAATTGGCTGAAACTCGCGCGTTTTATTGTTCCCCAGTTTGTCAAACACCCCTGGAGCACGCACAAAAAGAGTGGTTTGTTGTTGTTGTTGCTGAAACAAAGTTTGCTGAAAATTCCTCCCCTCCACACACCCAGGAGCCTTTATCTTTACAAATGAACACAATGAAACTAATCTGCATCGGGGCCTAAAATGGATTTATTAAACTGCATTAAATCCCCAGAAAGACTGTTTGTTCCGTGCACTTTAATATCCTTCAGAAATGGAAGGCGACAAGTTGACCTAAGGCTACTCGGAATCTGGATGAGAATTAAAAATGTGCTTTAATTAAAAGTTCCAAAGTAAAGATTTCTGCTTTTCCACTGGGTTTTTTTTTTTGAAGTCTAGGGTAGTTTGTCTGCAATGTGACAGCCATGAGGCTCAGGGGAGCTGCTCTTAAATCCTTCCCGTGTCTGAGAACTTCAACTTTAGCACTAAATTAATTCTTCCTTATCATGGGACAACCCATTTCCTTGTTGCTCAAGATCTGGTGCAAAAATGAGCCCTCAAATTTTAGATGCAATCTTCTGCTGCCTCTAGAAACTGATGTTTTTACATAGATGTGAGGTTATGAATCAAGGATAATTTCTGTTTCTAAGCATTGAGATGAGAAGCCAAGAGATTTATTTCCTTTCATAAAGACACACAAGTGAAATCCTTGTTTCAGGCCACACCTACATTGATTTAATTTATTTAAAAAAAAAACACCTCCATGCCTGCAATGTCCTCAAAACTTGGTTTTAGTGATGTGTCTCACAGGGCTGCATTAATACATTTTTAACTTCAGATGTTTTCACTGCAAGGCAATTTACACAGGCTTTATTCCAATTCCTCTTGCACCATGGAATATATTCACATTAAAATCTTTGTTATACCGGGATGGAACTGCCTCAATAAATGATCTCACACATCTCACCGGAGTCCTCTGCTGAAAGGGAACTCCAGTAGCATCACTTAAATTTCCAAAAAGGGAGCAAAGCCATTTTTCTTCCCTACCTGTCTGCTTTCTCCTCCCAAATCAAAGACGTCTGAGATATCTGAGTGAACTGAAAAGTGATAAATCCTCACCTGAGGAATGGTAGAAGTGCAGAGCAAACACTGTGCTTAAATAATTTAGAGCAATGTCCTGCAGTGGTGTTACGTCCTCTGAAGTTCAGGGATTTATTGGAGTCCTTTCCTTTGGGCTCCGATCCTTCCATGAATTACATCAGCAAAGACATCTCACGTTGGGATTAGAAGTTCAGTGAATAAATGAACCTTTAAAAATCCCTCATGTGCCTTCCTGGTGGCTGTGACACCTTGAAATGGGAATTAGGAGGTCTAAAGAAGCAAAGAGAGGCAACATTCCCGCAGTGCAAGAGTTGGGAACCTTCTCAAAATGCTCCCCCAAAGCTCAGCTCAACCCCAGGGCGACACAGCCCCAACAGAACTCCAACAGGAGCAACTTTCATCCAGAGCAAACCATTCCAAGCCTGGGGAGCCAGGAGGGCTAGCTGAGCATCACCCACTCTGGGGCTCATTACTACAGGTTTTATTTGTGGGAGGTCCTAAATCCCAACATCATCAAAAGGAGGCAGGGATCGGCTGAGAGAGAGGTTGGGGCACCACGCTGATCCTCACCCAAGGGATGTCATCACCTCCAAAGCCAGGATGAAGCTGAATAAGAGGATATTAAACCAGATTTCAAGGATGGAAAGGTGAAAATTTTCTGATTTTTGAATGAGGAAAATAAAAAAACCAAAAAGAAAACCACCCCAAAACCCCACAGGCAAACAAACAATACCCAAAACCCCACAACAACAACAACAAAAACCCAAAACAAAACAAAAACACCCCCCGGCAAAAAAACCCCAAAAAAACCCCAAGAAACAAACAAAAAAACAACAACCCCCCCACACACACACAGAAAAAAACTCCAAACCAAACCAAACCAAACCAAACCAAACCAAACCAAACCAAAACAAAACAAAACAAAAAACC
>JANEHK010000094.1:711893-742228 GCA_025960845.1 Tachycineta bicolor | reverse complement strand
GCAATTATGGTATTGAATACGGGGTGTGGTTTTTGATGGGAAATTATATGGGATTTCAAGAGAGAAAATGTAATTCTTCTTTCTTTCTTTTTTTTTTTTTTTTTTGGAGCAGGGCGGTGTCAGAAAAATCTTCAAATGACAGAGGTTTATGTCCATAAAGGAGTCACCCAATTTAATTTGTGTTGCAGCAACCCTCTTGTCCGAGGGTAGAAATGAGCCGAGGCACAGACTGCTTGTTGATCCCAGCATGAAAAGGGTCCTGGTTTATTCCTCTTTACAGCTCAGCCATCCTCACTCCAACCATTCCCTGACTCTGGCTGCAGCAAGCTCCTGCTGGAGGTTTCCCTTGCAGCCTCTGACTGCTGCTTATTGCCTGCTGCACTGTGACTGCAGGGATTGGTGTGCAGAGTGTGACTGCAGGATTTTACCCAGCTGCACTCTGACTGCAGGGATTGGTGTGCAGAGTGTGACTGCAGGATTTTACCCAGCTGCACTGTGACTGCAGGGATTGGTGTGCAGAGTGTGACTGCAGGATTTTACCCAGCTGCACTGTGACTGCAGGGATTGGTGTGCAGGGTGTGACTGCAGGATTTTACCCAGCTGCACTCTGACTGCAGGGATTGGTGTGCAGAGTGTGACTGCAGGATTTTACCCAGCCAGACTGTGACTGCAGGGATTGGTGTGCAGAGTGTGACTGCAGGATTTTACCCAGCTGCACTCTGACTGCAGAAACTCAGGCTTATGCAGTCCCCTGCCTATCTCAGGATCCAAGCTGCCTGTGCCAGGTAAGGAGCCTGCTGCCCAAAGTTTATAGGGAAATTAAGACCCATTTCAAAGACGTTGACCTCCATACTTCACCCATCAAATTGTTTGTAGAGACATTTTCACCACTTCTTTCCCCTCAGTGGGAGAGTCCACTGCTGGGCTCTGGGGTCACCAGCATTTGTGGGGCACCCCAGTGGTGTGGATGCTTTTTGATCCTCACGACAGATTGCCCAAGCACTCATCGATCCTTAATTTTGCCTGACCCAGCAGTTTGTGCAGGGGCACAGCTCTCTGCTGCAGCAGAGGTTTGTCACAGGGCTGGCAATCTACAGCTTCTTGAGGCTTCAGAGGGACAGCAGCATCAAAAGAGGTTTCAAACCAAAAACTGTTTTGCTTACAATACTCTGTGGGAATTTTCTACAGCTGAAATGTACCAGTATCCCCACTCCTCTGGCCAGCCTCCAGCCTCCCTCCTGTTTAGCATTATCAGTCCCAATTCCTCACTGCTATCTCTGGCTCTCCTTCTCTTCCCTCCTCCCCTTGCCGAGAAAAAACACCTTAATCTAGGGGCTTATCTGCCCTTGGAAGTAAATTCAAGGTTAAAATCAAGCTTGAATTTGAGGAGAAATAGATGTTCTCTAATAACCACACAGAAAGTGCAATTCCGGAATAAAAGGGCTTTATTTAGTTTAATACACTTTCTCTAATCACTCATCTTTAACAGGTGATTAGCTCTTTATTACACGCTGAAATCAGAGCTGAACCCTTCAAGAGCCATTTCTCAGAACTCCCTGGATAATGAGGGTGCCCCTAATTACGGTGGGAGAAGAGTGGAGATTCGCTTTGCAAAGCCAAGCTGAGGAAGGACAGGGGTCGGGCTGGAACCACACTCTGAGTCCCGGGGTCAAATCATGTTTCTCCAGTTAATAACTGCTCTCTGGATGTGGGCAGACACCTCAGAAGTGCCGGCTGAACTGCCTCCTGCTCTATTTACACATCCAGGAGAGCTTTGGAAAGGAGGTTTTTATGATGTGTTATAACAACCCTCCAGTGCGGAGCCTTTGCAACCAGAGATTTCAATTTATTTGCATTAACATTTAAGAACGAGTTGTCCACAGCAGAGCACCTTTAGAGTGTCATAAATAACACACCGCTGAGCGAGGAGCTTTGTAAGAAATGCCTCAGCAGGGAGAAATGCACAGAAACTCCAGAAATGCAGGAACTACACAGGAGATATAACAGAGATGGCTGATATTCCTAAACTTTCACAAGGGACTAACAGCATTTTATTCCTGGGGGATTTGATCCTTTTATTTAAGTTAGAAACCTGGCTGCAGCAAGCAGAAGTGTTCTCACACAGCCTTGCAGGGGGAATAATCCCATGGCAGAGTCTCAGAGGTCTGATCTTGGCCCTATGATGCCCTAAGGAATCAAGTCCCCTCTTCCCAAGTCTCCAAAAAAAGCCCTGAAGTGTCTTTGAGGAACCCGTAAGAGGAGAGATTTGCAAAAGCAGTTGGGTCCAGCATCAACTTCCCAAGGACCTAAGGACACTTTTGGAAAGAAAAGCACAAAATGTGTGTTACCCTCTTGGTTTCTCCACTTCCTGGGGTGTTGGGAAGGAAAGCACTCCAATGTTAGAAAAATATTCAGGTTGTTTCAATGCCAGGAGATCGATTTAGTGAGGGAAATTCAGGCTTTCCCAGAAATCATGGTGATTTAACTCATCATATAGATTTCTTTAACTAAAACGCAATTATCTTTTCTTCACCATTTCCACATTAAATCATGGAAGAAATTAAATTAGGTTCAACACAGCTTTTAATTCTGACTGTACAGAGTCCCCCCCCAAATTCCAATAAGGAGTTACTGAAGTGGATACTTAAAGCTCGGGGGCATTTGAAAATCGAATCCATATCTAAAATCATCTGTATTACCTTTGTAAAGCAAATTATTAGAACTCTGGTTTAGAAGCAGTAGGTGCCAGAAGAACCTCTTTTTTTTTTACATATTCCACAATGAAAAGCCCTCCTGTTGATCTGCGTTCCAGGGATGGATATTTGGGATTAACACCCTGCGCTTCAAAGGTGCTCAGCCAGAGAAGGTCTGTGAGATCACACAGCACGGGGAGCTCTCTCTGTCTCATCCCAATCGCTTAATCCTCCACTTAGAAAGCATTAGTGTGGTTTTAAGAGCGTTCAGACCCAGTCAGGCCCTCTCTGTAAAGTCTGGTGTCATATCAGGTTCGACGAGTTGAGTACGAGGCTTTCAGAGGTCTGAGGTCGGTTTTGGAGCTCAGATGCAGTTCTGGAAATGTAAAACAATTAGAGCAGTATTTATGTCCACATCCATCTCTAAAATCAATAAACAATGAAGTCCTCGATTGCAAATTCGTTTGGCGCGGCGAGAGGATTGCACAGTGTGATCTGAGGTCAGGCTGAGGCAGCTCATCTTCATTTAGAATTTCCCAGATGTCCCCGTTAGGCATTCATGGACAATTCCAGGAATGCCACAAAAACCTGGAACGAGGGGGAAGCGCTGAGCTTAACCACCCTCACGTGAAAATTTAAGAGTTTTTGTCTGCTGGATGAGACAAATTTCCTTTTCAGAGGGTGGAGAACGCCGTCAGCGTCTCATCATTGTGCTCGGCAGCTTCAGGACAGCAGCAGCACCATCCCAACTCTCCAGGGGGATTTATATTTCCTATACATTCCCATTTCTTTTACAAAAAGTTAGGAAATATGGAAGCTCAGGCAGTATTTTGGACACTTGGACTGCAAAATGTGTGCTCAAGTGCCCACCTTAGTACGTGACAGGGACACTGCTCCTCTGCGTGTTCAGAGGAATGATGCGAATATTTTGTCCAATAAGAATGTTTTTGTTAGATTAAAAGTTATTTTGGGACAGTGGCCAAAACATGAATATATGATGCAATTATGCCCTGAACACCCAGGAAGCAGAAGACAATCACTTAAGTATTTAATATTTCTCATTATTTTGGGAGGCTTGGATCATGATTTTCAGATATTCGGAGTTGGCAATGAATACTCAGGTGCTCGAGATATGAACCTAGGAGTTTAACCTGAAGCTGAAGTTTTCCAGACTTCAGTGTTTTATAAATCTCCTCCTACAGCATCAGCTGGCCAGAAACAGAGACAATAACACAAATAAATATTAAATTTCTTGCCCAGGGCAGCTGAACATAGACTAGAGCAAGAGGAGTCAGGCAGGCTCAGGGTGTTGTCCCCATCCCCAGGATCAAAATGAACATGAGGCTCAGGCACCTGAACTCATCTTCATTAAAAAAAGCCCCTTGGGGACTGCAAAGAATCTTATCTGGGCTTGTAAAATTCCCTGAGGCAGTGTGTAACAAAGCTGCTTTCACCAAAGAGGTGCTAATTTCCAAGTGCTGAGCACTTGGATGAGCTTTAATTCTTCACTTCGAGCTCGAGAAGAGCCTTTCCAAAGGGACTTGGTCTTCAGGCTGCGCCGCTGGAATAATTTCTGGGGACCAGTGCTTGAAAAATCCAGTAAAATCTGGGGCTCCAGAAGAAAAGGATTAGTGAGGCAGCAACGGGGAACATCAGTTTGGCAGGAATAACAGTGGCTCAGCTCCAGTTCATAGAGCTGGCCACAACAACATCACCTGTATGATGTTCAGGGGAAGATCTCAGCCTCTGCTCTGATTTTCCTTTCATTTTCCCAGTAGGAATAAACTTAATTCAGTCAGTCAGGAGCAAACCTGATTCGGGACAACACATCTGCTTGTAGGATCACAAGAAAACTTCAGTTCAAAGAGGTAGATTGGCGCAGATATAATGTGAAATTAATAATTCATTAAAAGCCTGGTCAAGCAGTTTGAACTTCGCAAATGTTTAAAGCTAATAACACAAGCTCTCTCGCTGCTGTCACTCAAACTGTTCTAACGAGCTCACAGAGCACGAGTTGCAAGATGAATCTTGACACAGTCGAAGCAAATTTGTGGCAGCGAGAGCCATGAGGTGTTCGCACAACACGAAACGGGTCGGGAGCCGGGGAGGAAACGCAAGGGCAGCTCCCAGCACCGCAAGACACCAATTTTGTCCATTATTCTGAGATATTCTCTCACAAAACAAGGTATTGAGTCCAGGGGGAAATGTTAAAAAGTTTACTACTGCAATTAGCACTTTCACAGCATGCTTAGCACCCTGCAGTTCAATTAAAAATAAATAGGTCAGGCGGATTGGATGAAAAGGCACTAATTAAGGCTTTTTTTTTTTTATTTTTAATTTTGCCTGTAAGAACTGAATACTGAACTAGTATTTTTATTGAAGCTACCTGATTTATACGATGCTGGATTAATTAATTTTGAATCACTATTTGATCTTTTACGATATTGCCTTACTTTCTTCCCTCCGCTTGCAAAGAATGATTAAGCCGTGCCACTAATGAGAAACATTAATTTAATAGTTTTTAAATACATCATTAAACTCATTCCTCAAACACATTAATGTTTCTGATTTATTTGAATTCAAATCAGAGTTTTCTCCCTTTAAGCCATGAAAACTTCACTCTTCATTTTTAATGTGATCTGTTGAAGGTGTGGGGGGAGTAATTGTTCTGCCTGGCCTTGTTTCACTTTATTGAAGCACAGAAACTGCTAAATTCGGTCACACATCTGCTTTTTCTTCATGCTGCCTGGAATTAAAAAAACGTTTAAAAACGTAGCAGAAATCCTAATGTGTCCTAAACACCTAAATGCTCCTGGACATAAAGAATATTGTCTGTACTGGAGATCCACGGAGTCCCTCTGGATGAGGAAACTCGTCGATCCCTGGGAGAATCAGTGCTGCCACAATTTGCAGCTCTGCACGATTTGGGTTTGAATAGTGCCGAGAAAGGTATCAGATCCCTGAAGAGCATGATGGGCCCAATGAGAAACTTCTTAATTTCCATTAAAATGGAAACGTGCAACCAGCTCATGTTCAGCTTTTCTTTCTGCTCAGCCACCACGGTTTTATCACAGAATGGTTTGGGCTGGAAGGGGCATTTCAAGATCATCCAGTCCAACTCCTCTGCCACGAGCAGAGACATCTTTAATTAAACCAGGTTGTTCCAAGCCCTGTGCCATCTGTCCTTGGACACTTCTGTGAGTTCTACAGCACTTCTGGCTACCAAACTAAAAATGGAGACCTCTCTCTCTCTCTCTCCCCAAGGATAAACCGTCCAATTAAGAAATGACACCACAATTATTTTTATTTTTAACCCAATAACCAAACACCCCTGGCCCCCAATGCGGATTTTTCTCCCCAATTCCAAAATCCCACCCAGAGCCGTGAGGAAGAAGGTGAAAAAGAAGGACTCAGCCTCCGCCCTCAATCCTCCATCTCGCTTTATCTCTGTTGCTGTGTCCTGAACCCTTCAGCTCTCAGTTTTGCCCCCTGTGCTGTCACACACTTCTATCCAAACCACACCCCACAATCCCAGCGCTGTCACTCCATTCTGGAGCCTTTGCCACGGCCTCAGGTCAGGGCAGGGTTTGCTGGGGGGTCAGAGCCTGGCAGCACAGAAAGTTCTGGAATTCTCCGTGCCCAACACCTTCCCACTCAAACCATTCCAAGGTTCTGTGATTCTTTTCCCTTTTTAAAGGGAGTTTCCCCGTCTCTTCTTCCCCCTCCCTCACCCCCCGAGTTATTTAAAAGCATTTTAGGCAGGGAGGATCATCTTCCATCTGTGCCTCCAGCTTGTCCCACCGTGGTGCCTCAGTGTCCTTGCTGCGATCAATAATCAGCAGCAAAATCTCTTTGCAAGATCAGGCCCAGGTAGGGTGAGATTTTTAATGCAGATTTAATTTCTTGGTGAACAATAATGGCTATAAACCCAGTCATTTCAAGGTTAAGGTGCTACTCCAATCTCCAGCAGTCAAGCTGAGTGAATAATCCATAACTAATTGCTTATTTAATTGCACAGCCTTTGTACAGGAGGCAATTGAAATATTCCTGACAGCTTTGGGTTTTTCCGGCTTTGAAGTAACCGGTAAAATTTCTATATCCGTTCTGCCACGTGTGCACTCTTGTTGCTTCACTATTTCAAGCAAATGGTTCTCCAATTAGATTATGTCTGTGGCCATTAATTAATGGTAGTAGCTCATATATTCCCAGTTAAGCCAAATTAAAGCTGAATTCTGAGCCTGCTTTCAATCATTCCATTGTTCATTGCTTTATTTTATTTTTTTAATTAAATCATCATTTTCCTTCTTGGCATTCCAAATGTGTTAGACTTGTGAAACTTAATGGCTTAATTAATTTATTAATTTCACACATAGGGACATCAAAATTTCTTAGTAATATTTTTTTTTCCCCCTAAAATGGAATATCCAATCAACAGATGTGACTATTGATACTGACTCAAATCCCTCTTGCATGACAGAATTTCCTTAACCTGGTTATGCCATTATTCGTAAAATATTCCTTAGGAATGGTCCTCAATATCATTTGTGCAGGAACTGCCTTAAAAAGAAGGAAATTGTATTATTTAACAATGTGATTGCATATAATTATTTATTGATTTTTATCTGTACTTTGGAAAAGAAAAGGCTGAGTTGAGGGTAAAAAAAGTGTTGTAGTCTTTCAGATTACCTCCTGCCATAATTTATTTTTAAATCAACACATGGAATAAAATTTTCCTTATCAGACTATCCCAATTAAGACCAAGGGACCCTCAGCCTGCTGCTGACATCCTCCAAGTGTTCATGGGAAATTCAATTTAAACTTTATTTGCTTAGTAAAACTTCCCTGCACTCTGCTGCAACCACCCAAAATTGAACAGTTCTCAACAAAAAATAGCCCAGATTCATTTATTCAGCTCACATTTTTATTCAAAAAAATTATCTGCAGGTTAAAATACACACTAAATCCCTGACTTAGATTCCAACCTCCTGGAGAAGAAGCTGGAATGATTTAGATGGATGCCAATTTTGGCAAGCACGGTTACCAGATCCTGGGTGGAGGAGGGAAGAAAAAAAGAGATACAGGAACTTTTATCAGTGATCAAAGCTTGCAGGGAGGATCTGAGTATTAATAGTCAATTCTGTTGACTGGATGTTCTGTAATAATCCTTTAGAAAATACCAAAATATTCTCATTAAATGTTGACGTTCCCACGTGTTAATGGGAAATTAATTGTTAAGTTTCACATGCCCGTGCTTCTGCTCTTTGAAACCTCAATGCAATGGAAGATCAGCCATGAAAATAAAAGTCACACGCTTAAGGAAGTTCTTTGTGTGAATGGAAGATTTAATTAGCAGCAGATCCAGTGGGTGACCTTGATTTATCCTCATCACTGTGAGTTTTGAGGATGAGGAGGAGGCGTTGAAAATCTGCACAGGCAGCAGCCCCACTCCTCATCCTCATGCCAGCTCTTCATCCCCTCCAGCTTTAGCTCAGTCACAGCTCCTCTGTCCTTGGAACAAGGAGAAGTCCCTTAAGCCACACTCTTCTCCAGGGAAGGGACCCGTTCCCAGGGACGTGGCAGTACCAGGTGACAAGTGCCACGGCAAGGAGGGACCCTGCTCTGCAACCTCTGCAAACCCTGCAAACCCTGCAAATCCTGCAAACCCTGCAAACCCTGCAACCCTGCAACCCCTACAAATCCTGCAACCCTGCAAACCCTGCAACCTCTACAACCCTGCAAATCCTGCAACCCCTACAAATCCTGCAACCCTGCAAACCCTGCAACCTCTGCAACCCAGCAAATCCTGCAACCCTGCAAACCCTGCAACCCTGCAAATCCTGCAAACCCTGCAACCCTGCAAACCCTGCAAACCCTGCAACCTCTGCTACCCAGCAAATCCTGCAAACCCTGCAACCCTGCAACCTCTGCGACCCTGCAAAAACTGCAAACCCTGCAACCCTGCAAATCCTGCAAACCCTGCAACCCCTACAAATCCTGCAACCCTGCAACCACTACAAATTCTGCAACCCTGCAACCCCTGCAAACCCTGCAACCCCTCCAACCCTGCAACCCTGCAAAAATGGCAAAAACTGCAACCCCTGCAACCCCTGCAACCCTGCAACCCCTGCAAACCCTGCAAAAACGGCAAAAACTGCAACCCCTGCAACCCTACAACCCCTGCAACCCCTGCAACCCTGCAACCTCTACAAAACCTGCAACCCCTGCAACCCTGCAAAAACAGCAACCCCTGCAACCTCTACAACCCTGCAATCTCTACAACCTCTGTGAGCCCTGCAACCCTTGCAAACCCTGCAAACTCTGCAACCTCTGCAAACCCTGCAACCCCTGCAACCCCTGCCTGCTGCCTTCCAACCATGGAATCCCTGAGGTCAGAAAAACCCTCTGGGATCACCGGGTCCCAGCCGTGCCCGATCCCTTCCCAGAGCTCTGAGTGCCACCTCCAGGCCCTCCTGGGACACTTCCAGGTGATGCCTTGGGAGAGCTGAGCTGGAACAGAGACTGCACAGAGCTGGAGAATAAAGCAGAGATTTAATGAAAGGCCTCTAAGGTAAACCTCGGGCAGGAGAAGAGCCTGGCCAGGGCTGCACCCAAGGTGGAACCAAAATGAGCACAAAATCGACACAAAATGGTCACAAAAAATGGCTGACTGATCATGAGGTCTCACATTTTTATGAGTTTTGGTCCATTTGCACGTTGGGGTTTAATTGTCCCATCCCAGCTCCAGGCTGTGAGCTCCCATCCTTCTCGTTCCTCCCTCCAGCCACCGCTGTTTGTGCTCTGGGGCTGAAAGTTGTCCTCAGTGTGCAGCAGGAGCAGGATTTGTTTTGTGTCGCTGCTGTGTGCAGAGAGCTGAGTGCCCCTGAGTGTGAGCTCAGAGCTGCACCTGGGCAGCACAGAATATGAAAAACATGAAAGTTAAAATTTAGGCATCACAGGGATGCCCACCTCCTCCCTGGCAGCATCTTCCAATGCATAAAAACCTTTTCCCTGAAGGAATTCCTGCTGATGTCAGGCCTGACCTTCCCCTGGCCCAGTCTGAAGCCATCCCCTCTCCTCCTGTCCCTGTTCCCTGGGAGCAGAGCCCAATCCCCCCGTCCCTGGAATGTCCCATCTCCTGTCAGGTAGAAAAGGGTTCATTTCAAAGCCAGGCTCACCATAACTCAGGGTTTGTGCCATTACTGTCCCTCCAGTGCTTCTGCACCGCCACGTGAACTTTTATTAACCTTTAGCTGTAAAAACAGAGCTTGGACGAACTTGCCCTGCAAATCGTGAAGACATCTCCAACTGAGGCAGCAGCTCCTGCTCCCACAGGGCCACTCCACCTGTGTAAAAAGCAGTTCTGTTCCAATTTATTTAATTATTAAGCAGAAACTTGCTGTTCAATTCTGCCAGCGCCTCCCAAAACAGCGGCTTTCGAGTGCAGGCAGAATTTCTACCATCATTTCCAGCTCACAGAACACCTTTTTCCTTCCCTCCTTTCTCCATGCCCTTTTCCAAAGTGACCTCTAGCAGAGAAAATATCACCCCCACACCTGGATTATACCCACAAGTGCTCACGACAGAGCAATGACATTTTGCCACCAGCCAGCACATGCATTTTGCTGCCTACTTGCAGCAGAAGAGAGGGGCGGTGATATATAAAAATTCTAATTCTATTCATGCTGACATTTACCGTGGAATTCCAGCAGCCGACAAAACTCCTCATTTCCGAGCCTTGCTCGCGGGCAAACATCCCCGAAAATTGGGGCGGTCGTTTTTCAAGCCCTCCAAGGGAATCTGCAAAACCGACCGCGTCCATGATAACGCTGGAATGTGTTCATGATGAAAATTAAATATTTCAGAAGCTGCGCAATAATAGGGTTTAGAAGGCAAAGTGATAACTTCCTACTAAAGCTTGTTGTGTGGGAATTTGGATGGGACAAGACTGTTGTTTTTTGTCTTTGTTTTTTTTGGTTTGTTTTAGCTAAAACAAAAGCACTTTCGTACAGCCCTTTCAAGGGGGAATTGAGCATTTTGGTCTAAATAAGACTTCTGGGAGCTTTTTAGTGCAATTCTCCATCGAATCACAGCAAGCAGCAGCAGGGTTTTTAACCCCTCGAAATGAAGATGTTGAAGTTTCTACCTGCCTCTTGGCACAGCTTCACATGGAGATGGATTATGTGGGGGTTTGATATCTAATTGTTCCGTAATTCAAAATGAACTGTTGTCATGGCAATCCCGGTGTGGAAGATGTATTATTTAGGGAAGTGCCTCCTGAAAGGAAAAGCCAGCCCAGACACCCATTGACAGCTTCAACGAGAGCCCGTGAGCCAGACTGTCCTTCCAAATGTCTGCAGAGCTGAGGCATCTCAAACCCAGAGGTCTGAAAGGAGGGAGGTCAGGGGATGGACCGGAACCAGGAGCCAGTTCTGGGTTCTCTGTCCAAATGAATGTAATTGTGGCATCATTTTCCAGCAGGGAAGTGTTCTGCAAAAGAACCATCATTTTGTTAATGTTGTTGGGTTTGTGCGTGGATTTATTTTTTGGTTATTTGTTTAAATTAATGACACGTGCAGTTACGCTGACTTCCTGATCAATTCAGACATTTTAATCCTCAGGAGGATGAATTCCCCTCTCAGTTTATCAGCAGTGGGCTGGAAATGCCCAGTTTATTCTCTGAGTCACAGATTACCATCACAACCAATGTTTGAAATAACCAATAACCAGCTTTTATGCTTTATGGAGCCATTTAGCTGATGGCTACAATAATGAGAAGAGATTGAGTCATTTGCTTTTGACAATTAAATAAATAGTACCTAGAAATGATAAAATCCTGGAATGGTTTGGGTTGGGAGGGACCTTAAATCCCACCCAGAGCCACCCCTGCCATGGCAGGGACAACTCCCACTGCCCCAGGCTGCTCCAGCCTGGCCTTGGGCACTTCCAGGGATCCAGGGGCAGCCACAGCTCCTCTGGGAATTCAATCCCAGCCCATCCCCACCCTCCCAGGCAGGAATTCCTTCCCAATATCCCATCCAGCCCTGCCCTTGGGCAGTTTGAAGCCATTCCTTTCACCCTGCACTGCTCCGTGCCCTTGTCATTACACATTCTCATGGAATTCGGTGGGATTCAGGGATGTTCTGGACCTGGTGCTTGTCCCTCTGCTGCAGCCCTGGTCCCTCACCTGCCCCCTTGGCTGATGCCGGCGCGTTTCCCAGGAAATTTGGCAAGAACGGCCAGGATGGAACAAAATCCCTTCCTGCAGAGCGTGGCAGCTGGAGGGAGGTATAAAAATGCTTGTGCACGTTTGCACTGAGATTTCTATGCACAAATGCTCGTTCCAAGTTAATTAAAAATAACACAGAAAAATAGTTAAGAGACCTTATCCTGGGATGTGGGAGCCAATTAGAGCTGATAGCAGTTGCTCCTCTTCCAAATGAAGTGATTGAGCAATTCATTGCAGGAAGTCTCTGTAGCTGAGCAGGGATGGTGCCACACTCAACTTCCACTCATTCCCACGGATTTAGCGCCGTGCTTCTCATGCTAGAGGAGAAGAGGGAAATTCACGGGGAGAAATTCACCTCCAGGGCTCCAGGAGTCACGCACTGCAGCTGTTTTCTTACGCATTCTGTTGTCCAAATAGTTAAGAAATTCAGGACAAACCTGCAGCCCCACTACCATATTTTTTTACAGGGTCACAGGTGGCATTTCTTAGACTAAACAGTTCCAAGGTGTGGGGGAAGGACAATGCCTTAGCAGACAAATTATTTGCAGACCTTCACAGATTTATTTAAACATTTAAAATGAATGTAACATTTACCTTGATCTAAACAGATCACAGCAAGTGAGTGAACACTGTGATTTTATTACTTGAATGTTTTTCATGTCCTTTCACCTTTAAATTCTCTTCTGCACTCCTTCTACCGGTGGTAATTTTAATAATTTTTAGTTGAAGCCCTCTAGATTTCCTCTAGAGCATTCCTGCACAGCTCCCAACTCCCATTGCACCCCATATATCAACCCACTCTTTCAACTCCTGCACTTCCAAACATTTAAAACACCTTAATGGCTTTTCTCACTGAACCATAAAAATTATTTATAAATTCATTTTAAGACATTCATACAACGAGAAACTCATAACACGTCATGAACTACAAATTATGTTTACTGGAGTATAAAAAATTCTTTGGGTCTATGTATATATAATGAAGGAAAAAGCCAGCTGCTTCTCCGAGTGGACTCCTATTATAAGCAATCATCAAATGCAAGGTGAGAGGATAATGAATTATTTGCTCCAAAGTACTTTTTTAAATAAACACCTTGACAGGGAAAAGCAGTCCCCTCCAAGACTTAATTTGAATTAAGTACTTTTGGTGCAGTTTCAAGGAGCAATCTCACGATTTATTTTTTTTTTTTTCCTCCCAGGATCTTTCACAACAAAGCAGCTGCAGCATCTCCTTCCCTTTGAGGTTAAAACCAACCTCAGGGGCTGTTAAACCGAGTTACTTCTGCAGCTCAGCAAGGGAAATCACCCCGAGAGTCCAGTGACACTTCAGGGGAAATGCCATTCATCAAAATTCATACATTATTTGGGCTCCAGGAGGAGAGGTTCCTCCCTAAAAAACTGAGGAAATGTGAAGAGTGGCAGCCACTTTGGAGTCTTTCAGCCACTGGAGGTGTAACCACACTCAATGCATCCAACTCAGGATGTGAAACTAAGAACTTAATTGAAAATATCTAAGGATTCAAGCTAAAGCCAAACTCTTCGGAACACAGCCTGCAGTTCTGACCTGAGGATCCTGGGCCACACTTGCCCTTGCAGGATAACATGCAGATGGATTAAAAATGAAAGTGCAGGTCGGGGAAGGTCTTTCTTCAGTTCTCTCTGGTTCCAGCCGCTCCTAAAGCTCAGGGTGCCCTTCTCAGGAGGTTTGGGCTGTGCCTCATCCCAGATGCTCAGGCTCCCTCACAAAATTCCAGTTCTTAGCGAAAAACCCTTGGCTGTGCTTCCCCACAAGGTCACTTGGTCACCTTCAGGGCATCACCTCTGCCCATTTGGTGATGTCCCACGAGTTTGAGCTCTGTGTGTAGGACACAGTGCCCTGCTGTTCGGGGCTTCCCCAACATTCAGGTGGTTTCAGGGTCTTTTTCCCCCTGCACAGCTCCGAGCCAAGCCGAAGGGAGAGATGGAGTCTTCAGGTTTAGTTTTTTCAAGGTTGCATTTTTCGTTTATTGTTCCTTATCTTACAAATTTCTCACAGTCCAACAAGATGTTTGCAGCTGCATGGACTTCTCACGTCTCCCCCCGAGCTGGGCTGTGCTTAATCTTTTATACTAATTACTGCGTGTTCGTTATTTACTATTTCTTACCAATGTCTGTCACTATTACTAAAAAGGTCATCTCCACTCTGACCCAATCCTCACAAACTGCTTTGTGCCCACGTCACTGCAGAAATGGAGTGAGGGAAGGAGAAGGAAGAAGAAGGAGACAACGCCCCAGATTCTCCATTTTTTCCCCATTCACTCCAATGCTAGGAACCTAAAATTACTGTTTTTTCACTCTATGATAAACTAAACTCCTATTTTTCACACTCCCGTGGCCTGCAAACCCTCTCTCAGTTTAGGAAGTTTTTCCCATGGACTGAGATCAAAGCCAGTGTCTCTCTGAGCTCTGGGCTGGGGTCTCAGAGCCCCCTGCCCAGGTCCCTGACCCTCCAGGGCAGCCAAAGGAATGCCCTGGACTCCAACACCCTGCACCACACATTTTCTTTCCTTTAAACACACACAGAGTGAGAGCTCATCATTATCCCCATTAAAGCAGGACTGCTCAGAGAGAGGGACCCATGCTTAGAGATGGACTGGGGTTCTCCTCTCTGTGGCAAACAGGTCGTAACATCTCTTTTCTACTTCACATCAAAGTGTTTCAAAGCAAATCTTAATCTTCCAGACCCATAATGTAGATTTTTAGTAACATCCTTTGTGCGAGGAGAAGGCCATAAAGCAGCTGCCTCGGAATTCAGATGGAAGCGCTGATGATCTAAATCATCCAGGCCTGGAATATAAACGAAAAGCAACAACCGGAGTAGGGACTGATCCCAGGAGAACTCACTGATGATTCACCGTGGAGGATGAAAAGCTGTCTATATAAACAAATTGTTTACGGTCTGTTAAACAAAAGTAAAACCAATGGAGTGCAGCAGATGCAATTCCTGCTGAGGATTCAATCTTTGCAATCTTAGCATGGGTCTGACCCTGCAGCCCCTCTCTGTAAGAACCAGGAATGAAGAAGGGACTGCAGAATTCGACATCTGTGCCCTGTCCTTATCTGATGAAAGGTGCCAGAGGCTGCTGAAGTGCTTTGAGCCGCCAGTTTCAGTGAAATGCAGTGAGCACTGGACCTCAGTGCAGCCAGAGGCCAGAGCAGACGCTGCAGCAGCAGCAGCGCTCGAGTCGTGACTCGTGATCATTCCAGGCAGACCTCGAGCAGCTCCGTCCTGCTGGGCTCAGCCTTGGCAGGTGTTGAACAGCTCCTCAGTTTTGGTTTCAGGCTTGACAGACCTTGAACAGCTCCATCATTTTGGGTGCCAGTCTTTAAGCAGCTCTATCTCTTGGTTCCAGCCTTCCCCCAGGGGAAGGCTTGATGGATATTGGAGTAGCACCACAAGGGATCAGCAGAGAAAATGGGGATTTAGGCTCTAGAAGTAGCTTAAAATCCCTCTTCCGTCCTAGCTCCATGTCGTGACAGGTAAAAGAATTCTAAAAGAAAGGCCCCATAAAATCAAGCCTGCTCTGCTGAATTGCCAAAGTTGGCCTGTCAGTTCTTCTAAGTGATTTCCAAATTTCCATGTGAAAACCGTCTTGGTATCAAAACTGGTTAGCACAACAACCAATTCCTGGGTTGAAAAACAAATGCACCTGCAATAAAAATGGATTTGTCCCATGGGAAAATATGTAAACAATCCAAGAATACAGAGATTTGATCGACTAGGAGAATAACTTTTACTAACCAACGGAGTAATTGGCAAGAAAGCTATTAACCAATTAAAGTGGCACACAAGGTCTGTACAAGCTGTATAAAATGAGTTGTGTTAATAAAGATTTGGCTTTTCCTGGATGAAGATAACGGAGTCTCAGTTGACTTATTCCAATATCTCCAGCCCACCTGCACCACCTCTGTCCCTAGGGAAGGACATGGGACACACGCCAGCTGGATCAAAGGGACACGGGTTTGGGATGGTGTCACAGCAGCAGGTGCATTTAAACACCACCAGAGATCATTCTGTGGAGCAACGTGAGAGCAACGCCCGGGTCCTGGAGAGCGCCCAGCGTCTCTGAGCTGAGGGATGGGCTTCTCCTTTGAAATTCCAGCAGCTGTTTATTCAGGAACAGGCAGGAATAAATAGCCAAGGGGTCCAGGGATGCAGAACAGAGGTTCAGGGACGCAACAGCCTTGGATAAATCCCGGGATGAGAGCAAAGAGAGGTCTGAGGGCACAGGGTTATAAACAAGGCAAATGGGGCGGGTCTGAGCGTCAGGGTCCAACAGGGACAGGAAAAATGGTGCAGAGGGGTGGCCAGGAACCAGGGGGACTGATGGGGTCACAGGGGTGGGGTACTGCGGCAAAATTAACCAGTGGGGTCCGGGGGAAGGGAGAACATTCTAGAAAGGGGTGCATATATGCAAAATTAACCCAATGGGGTTCAAGGGAAGGAAGAACATTCTAGAAAAGTGTGCATATATGGAAAATTAACCAATGGGGTCCAAGGGAAGGGAGAACATTCTAGAAAGGGGTGCATATATGCAAAATTAACCAATGGGGTTCAAGGGAAGGAAGAACATTCTAGAAAGGAATGCATATATGCAAAATTAACCCAATGGGGTCCAAGGGAAGGGAGAACATTCTAGAAAGGATTGCTTATATGGTGAGTGGGGGTTGAACAAGCTGACATAAACTTAACAAACCAATGAAACAACGAAACCTAAGAAATATTAACACGTGGCTGCAAAGGCCCGCGCGAGGGAGGTTTTCCTCGCCGTGATCTAAAAGGGGATTTTTATCCATTTGGCTCACTCCTTCCAGTGTTGAGGCACAGCTACCTGGGGGATAAACCCCTGGACCTGCACAGTTCTACCCTTTTTAATCAGCCCTGCCCAATTCCCACCAGGCTGCCTGTTTGGTGTTTATTTTCAGACATCATTGCCTTCAACCTTGGATTTCCCTGCTAACGCGAGGAGCCGGCGCTGCCGCGGCTGGAGCAGCAGCTGCGCCGCACGGAGAGCAGGCAGTGAAACATCTGCTCCTGGAGAGCTCGTCTGGCCAGATGGGAGTCCTGGGGATTCTGATAACAACCCCTGATGTGCCGCCACGCTCACCTGGCCACTCCTTCTGGCAGCTTTTACTCCCCCGACCACGTCCGCGCTTGGGTTTTAAAATTAATGAACCTTTGGCACGTCTTGTTTGCAGGTTGATGATAATGGTGACGCTGTTAGACATCAAGAAAGGATAAATACCCTGCCTGGGACAGCTCCAGGGAAGGAATGTGTGATTGCACAGCATAAATTCACAGGAAAAATAAGATTTTAAGTCCGTTCTCCCGCTCAAGATGCAACTGGGGTTTACGATTTGTAACTGCCCCACGAGTACTAATTAAACTGAGCTCTGCAGTCTCGCGCCACAAGAAATATCAGCTCTCCTAAGTGGAGAGGCTTAAGGAGGAGTTTAGCCCTGGAAAATATTCAAACAAAAATCCAATCAAGTGGGAAAAACAAGACATTGGAAATAGAAACACACGACTGATGTTAAATAGTAAATAATAAATAAAACCAGGCACTGTTTGAAGGTCTGGTCTCTCACAGGGAGAGTTTGCTTAACCCAGTTAATTGTCTTCAGAAAAAAATGGCAAAGATTATGAGATCTGTAGTATTTTCATACTTGTCTGGGATGCACACACACATAAAACAGTTGTCCTAATTACTTCTGAAGGGGATAACATTTATCTCATTAATAAATTAATGCCAACAGCAGATAGGGAAGATGCTCTGACACACCAGCTCTTAATAATCCTCAAATGCATCTTTAAGGGTATTGTCTGAGCATTCATATCTCCAGAAGGCAAAAGAGACTCATAATCACAGGACAAATCGAATGCTAATAAGCAGGAAATCATGGGAGCTTCCCACATCTGTTTTCCTCTGATTAGATTAGCAGTGGTGTCATATCCGATGTCATGCCGTCGTACACTGACCTTCAGCAGCTGAGCAGAGCTTTTGTTCTTGGTTTTAAGCACCAAGAAAAGCTTCTTGAAAGCTGCCTTTCTTGCTGGAGAACATCAGTGTGTGCATCATGTAAGGATGGATTGCTGGAGGAAGAGCTAGAACCCCGTGACTTTGGGGGATTTTGGGGACTCAGGTGTCAATACCTTCACAGGAGTCATTGCTCCAAGTCGCCGGAAGTTCTTGGAAATATTTATTGGAATTCTTTTTTGTGTTGGCAGTTCCAGAATCCAGGGGTGCATTTCTGCCACGTGTGCAAAGAATGAGCAAACTCCCCCTTCTCCAAGAGAAGGATGAGTTTTTGTTTGTTTTAAAAGCAGAAGTCTCCTTTCCCCTGGAAACTCAAACCATCCAGATTTCAAAACATCCTCTATTAGCAAGTAAAAAGCAAACAAATCCTCTGTGAAAGAAACAAAATAAACAGCCCTGAAGTACTTCAGACACATCAAATCAACCTGGTATCTTCCCTGTTAATTTAGATTACAGAAGTCTCAATTACATTTTCTGGCCTTATCAAAACATCTAATTTAAACTGGCAAATCACCAAGGGGAGGTTTTCATTAGGTTTGTATTTTCCAGGGTAAAATTGCTGTCATAGGAAGTACTCAGCTACAGGCCTTTCCCATTAGCAGAAGTATATATTAATGACAAATATTCTTGAAGTGTTTACAGCCAAAGAGGCTGGTGCTTGAGCAGGTCACTGCTGATGCCATCTGTAATCTCATTTTCAAGGCATCCTTATTTCCTAGCTTTTCCCACTAAGGTTCACAAACAACAGATTTGTTTCGTTGCCTCCTACAAGATGCAGTGTGCAAACATTATTTGTGTTGATATCAGCTCTCAACACATCAGAAACTTCTTGATTCCTGTGGATCTCAGACAAGATCGGAGCACATTTGTCAGGGACTCCCAATTAAATGAAGAACATCCACCAGCCCCCGAAGTTCCTCAGATCCCTAACGAGCATTTTTCAAACCATCTTTTTTTTGTGTGTGTGTGTGTGTGTGTGTTTAATTAACCACAGAGGGAGAAAAGGAGGAAGGGGACACGCTCCAGAATCCGGCAGGAATGATCCTGCAGTTACACCACTAAACTATTAACTTCAGGACAGCTGCTGGGAGACACAGCCAGATAAATACCTAAGTTTGCAGCAAGGAAAGCAGCAAGGTCAGGGATGGCCAAGTCAGGACTTTGACATTTTAAGTTGGCAGAGCAGCCCCAGAAAGGCTTGGGAGAGGAATGACAGATTTGTCTTTACAAACAAGCCCTGGGTCTGCTGGTAGATAAAACCAGCACCGAGAGATAAAAGAAACAATGGGAAGGATTCCACTGATTGATGGATGGGAAAGAAGATATTTGCCTTTACAAACAAACCGTGGGTTTGCTGATAAATGAATTTGGATATTGAAAGATGCAAGAAACACTGGGGAAACCCCATAAATTCCATAAGAATTTAAAATTTAAAGGGGAAATGAAGGTATTAGGCACTCTGGGAAGTCTGTACCCCTCAAGTACCTCAGCCAATGGGGAAAGAGAGAGGGAAATGAATCTGGGAAATTGGGATAAATAGGAGGCTGCGTCCTCTAAAAATTTGAGAGACCCCAGGGGAAATGCCCCATGGCCTCTCCTTTTATTTGAATAAAGTAAAAGGATTCCTCTGTCTCCTTTTTGGACGTAAACCCCTGGCGTTTGAGGATTAATTTTCTTAAGGCAGAGAAATGTCCAAGTTTGCAGACATCCTGGAAAGCAGCAAGGTCAGGGATGGCCAGGTCATAACTTTGTCACTCGAAGCTGGCAGAGCAGCCCCACAAAGGCTTGTCTGTCAGCAAGGGCAGCCCAGATTAGGGCAAGAGCTCCGTGGTGACTCGAGGGATGGAATTTCACACCATTATTGAAGCTGTGGACAGCCCCGGCTGATGCTGCAGCAGCTCAGCTCTCATCAGTGACTTTGTGGGCCCAGTAAATCCTTAAAAATCAACACCTCCTCATGCCAGGGAGCACCAGACTCGGATTTCTTCACGGGGAAGAGGCAAAACTCAGTGGTGCAGGCAGTGAATGCAGTGCTGGGTAGGGACAGTCCTTTCACTAGCAAATACAGCCAGCTGTGAGGAGGGGAAGAAGAAATTGTGTCATTCAAACCCTTCTCTAACGCTCTGGTTCCTTCATACAGGTGAATGGGTTAGAATTAAACACCTATTTATGTTATGCAATTTCACAAGCAAGGACAGCCAGCTGTGACGAGGAGGAAAAAGGAATTGTGTCATTCAAACCCCGCTCTCACGCTCTGGTTTGTTCACACAGGTGAATGGGTTAGAATTAAACACCTATTTCTGTCTTTGCTGGAGCTCCTAGAGGAGCTCTGGAGGCCTGATCACAGCATCAGTCCCTGCAGTGAAAGAAATACCTGCAAACTGCAAAACATTTGTTGCGATCAGACAGGAACACCGGGGCACAGATGGGCTTCTCCCCTCTGGGATCCTCACCAGGAGCTCCCCCTGAAGCTGTGGCTTTGCCCCAGAGGAGTCTCAGTTCAGTGCCACGTCCCTCACCCCAGCATCTGGGAGCTCTGATCCGGCAGAGGTGACACTCCTGTCTCCCGAGACTCCCACATTTCATGGTTTAGGAGCGAAATTCATTACAACCGGTGAATTATCTTCATTCACAGGAGCCCCAAGCAAAGGATACGGAGTTGGCAGAGCAGGGAACAGGCAGGGAAAAGCCACTTCAGAGTCCCATTTTCAGGCAAAACTCCTTTTCCAATAAACCCCTTTTAATCCATCCTGGAAGAGAAGAGGAGCAGGAGGAGCCCACTCCACTTGTTTTTACTGTGGCTTTTGAACAGGAGTCTTTGACACAGTTTTAAAACTCATCAATCCTCTCCCTTGTTTATCTATGCTGATGAGCATTATGCTCTGCTTCAGAAATATCTATTTCTGCACTTGGGTTATTTTATTTCCCTATTGTTAAAATGAAAGATTGGCTAAACAATTTCAGCAGTGCCTGTCAAGCACTTCCTTCCCTCTGCAAATCCTCAAGCTCTGATCCTCATCATTAAGTCACTGACAATATAAAGACAGACTTCTTCAAATAAACCATCATCAACAAAGATAAATGCACAGAAATGATACAGAAATTGGCCTGAAGCATCATTGCAGTATAAATAGAATTTTCTGAAGAGGAAATACATCCCTATTCAATACCCAGAGCTCAACACAGACAATAATGACCCGCATTCTAAAAGCCCTCTTGTACCAAGCGCTGTGCAAGGATTTAAAAGGTTTTCAAACTTCGCAGATCATGTGAAAGAACTCTCCATCCCTTGATGGCAGATTGAGCCATCAGCTCCAGCAGACAGCAGGAACAATGGGGTCATCAAGCACTTCTCCCCATGGAAGTGCAAATCCAGCTGGAGGTCACCTAACCCAGCCTAGCTGGTGTTGGGTGCTCAAAGAACAATGTAATCAAGGACAACTGTGCAGTGATTTGTCACCAGCCTCCAAAGAGCCAGAGGGCTGCATTTTGTCAGAGCTGGAAATGGCAAGAGGAGCACTGGAATGTGTCCTCCAGGAAATCCCTTAACCTTGCCTGGAATTAATCTGTATCTCGAATTTCTGCAAAGGCCCCACAGTTTAATCTCTGGTTTTCTCAAACGTTATTTCCATTTTATTTTGGAGCCCATTTGCTTTCTGATTCCTGGTGCTCCTTTGTAGACTGAAAACCAGCATCCCATGGTAATCATTCCCGTGTTGTCTTCTCCTCATCCATCCTGGTTTTAATTTCTGTCATTTAGTCTGAACTGAGAGCTGTGGCTCCAGTCACCCCTCCCGTCCTGCCCTCGCTTTCCCGGTGGTCTGGGCTCAGGAGTGGCAGGCAGAGCATGGCACAAGTGGTCAGACCACAGCTCAGGAACCACTTTTGCCCTTCCCCAGGCAGGGGACATGGAGTTTAGCACTTGCCCAAGCCACATGCTGGAATAAACCCTTGGAAGTCAACTGGGAGATTACAGTTGCTGCAATTAACCAAGTGTGAAAAGATTAACCAAGGTTTGTCCAGCTTTTGTACTCCTGTGGATGACTGCAGTGAATTCTCCTCACACCTGCAGCCACGCAGAGCCCAGGCCCGACAGCAGCTGAATTTCTCCTGCACCTTCTCCATTATTTCCTCCCTCTGGAGTGGAGCTTGGATGCCACAGAGCTGCCAGGATATTAAAATCAGGAAAAAAAAGTCAGGAATAGAAGCACGGCGTTAGGCAGATGGCTTAGGTCCTTCCTTCATTTGCTTTTCAAATTAACTAAATGTGTCCAAACGAGACACTTGATAACTGAATATCAGCTCTCCATTTCCCACGCAGCCCCAACAGCCACACTCTGGAAGAACCTGGGATTCTGCCTTCCTGTGGATGAACGAGAGGCACAAACACTCAGTTTATACTGTTTGGGAAAGGAAAGGTAAAGGATCCCTCTGAACCTGGCTTTATGGGGCCACCTTTTATGGGACATCAAGGCTTTTTAAAGCGTCTCCATGCATTAAGCACCTTTCCTTTGGAATTGTGTCTGAAATCACAGCAGGCGGATGATGCTGGGGAGGTGTCTGTGTTCCACACGAGCAGCCAGCTTCTCAAACAGCACAGACAGACCTCAGAAAGTGCGATTAATCACACCTGGAGAGTGGATTGAGGTATAAAAGAGACCATTTGGGGAGCTGGGGAGCCGAGTGTGATGTGGTGGCACATCAGGGTGACATAAACAGCTGTGACAGAACTAAAAATACAACGCGGAGCCTGTGAGCGTCAGAGCTGATCTTCCCTTCACCTCCAAACAGCTCCCAAGGTAAGAAAACAACGCGCCAGGGGAGCGACACGAAAGGGGAAAACCGTCCTCTCTCATTTGGAGGGGTCACTCAGCCTATTTGTGGAACGTCTCCTCTGTCCTTTCCCTGAAATGGACGTGCAGAATAAAATTCTTGGGGCACGGAGTGCCAGGTGAACGAAGGGCACCAAGCCAGCAGTCAGGGCTGCAGAGGTTTGGCACGGGGCAGGAACGTCCTGGCAGCGTGTGAAACGCGTTATTCAACACACTGCAGACATGTTGAAGTGACAATTTATCCTGCACTCACCTCCCGGTCAGCAAAGGCAGTGGAACAGAACGGGGTGCGCTGGAGGAGCAGGAATAAGGTGCTGGAACAGAGATCCAAGCTGGCAGCAAAGAAAACAGTTTACCAAACTCAGATGTCTCAGTCCCAAAGGGGAATTTAAAGCAGTGCTCGGAGCCAGAACATTTTAATCAGCAAACCTTTTGTGTTCAGCATGCAGACATTGTCTCCCGTGGGAAAAAAAAATAAAATAATAAAATTTGCAATCACATTTCTCAAATCCCCAGAGCTTCCTGTAGAAGTGGATTCCCAAATCATATCATCTACCACTTCTCTCGTATTCCTAATGGTCCCAAGAACCTAAGGGGATTGTCTGCATTTGAGTCCGCTCAGGTACAAAGGTGGAAGACCCCGAGTTCCTTTTGCTGTGAATGCAGGTGAATAAAGCTGGCACAGATAAACCTGGGACATCTGCCCAGCTTTGCCTCTGGGCTGTCCTGGAATAGACCAGGTGCATCTCCCCCCACATTAACCCCTCCGTATGGGAGCTGCTGATGATGCTGATCACCCACAGCAGAGCTGGAAACAAGAGAAAATGAAACAAGAGTGAGGAATGGGATGGGATTCCCAGAGGAGCTGTGGCTGTCCTGACCCCTGGGAGTGTCCAGGGCCACTCTGGACACTTGGAGTCCCTGGGGCAGTGGGAGGTGTCCCTGCCCATGGCAGGGGTGGCCCTGGGTGGTTTTAAGCTCCCTTCCAACCCAAACCATTCTGAGATGTTAGACAGAGCCGGCACCACTCTCTCAGCGCTGTAATTAAGCACAAGACCTTTTGATTTCCCCTTTGAAAAAAATAAAATAAAATAAAATAAAAAATTCTCACAGCTACCAACAAGCAAAATGTTATGAAAAACTTCTTTAAGCTTCCCAAGTGGACAAACAAGAAATTTCCCTTGTTTGATTCAGGCCCAGGAGCACAAAGGTGACGAGGATTTGGGGAGCACAGGGCTCGCGTTTCCTGTCACTACAATGGATCCTACACGGCATTAAAAGTGCGTTGGGTGCTCGGGTGCAATAAAAAAAATTAATCTACCATTCACCAAGCTTCTCATTTAGTGAAATCAGCTGTGTTTCGGCTCCATTATCTGTATGTTTCTAACGTATTTATTCCCCGTGTTATCAAAGCCGGCTCGAAGCGAGCTTTATTTTGTATTATTGGCTTTCTGCAATTCGTGCGTGTTCCTGAGAGAAAGCCACGGTGTGACAATGACACTGCCACATTGCCACCTCCAGGTGAGACAAAGAACTGAGCAAAACCCTCTCTCAGAAGCGCATAATCATGGATGGATCCTTTTAGAAAACAGATTAAAAAAGCACAACTTCTTTTGGAATACTCTCCTATTTCAGGGAATGCAGGAAAAGGGGTGCTTTACTTCTGGAACATCCCACAGCGGCACTGGGGCCGAGGTGGGTCCCGAGCAGCAGCTCAGTTGTGTACCCACAAAAAACTCCAGTGTGCTTCTGTGAAAATCAAGGTTCACTTTCTTAGGGAAATTTATAAGTTTAATAAAAAAATAGACGGTTAGGAGAGACAAAAGCAAAATACCGTTTCATGGCAGAGGATGCTCGGCACCTCGCCCGCCAGCACACCTGGGAACAAAACCTTTGCTCCTTAAATTGTCAGCCTGTTGCATATTTATACATTCACATGCATGATTCAAACGTTCCTTTTGAGTGTGAATTTCTTTGTTCGGTTTCAAGCTCCCCCCAGTCATTTTATCTGGCAGATCCATCTGCAGGTGGCTCCGTTCCGTCTGATAACACAGGTCCCAGAATTTCTTCTCCCGGGGTTTTGTTCGTCTTCATTTGGATAAGATGCTTGATAACAGAAGTTCAGTAGCTTTTTGGTCAGCAGTGTTCATGCAGGGATGAGGGATGACTCCCCCTGCCCTCTGGTTTGGCCAGTTTAGATGTTACAAAAAAGAAAAAAAGAGTCTTTTACTTTTAACACTCTGTTACAATCATTGAAAAAAAAAAAAAAAAAAAAATTCATCACATTTCTAAACTCTATTAATAAAAAAAAATACACTACAATCTCTCCACATTATACATACAGCATTCATTTTAATATTTGTGAAAAGCCCGCTGTCTAATGTGCATTTATAACAGCTTCTGAGGCGGATTTTAAACCTCCAGAAGAAGGATTTTGGTCTGTATCACCCCACAGCTGACAATCCCTGAGACATCAACCTGCCCTCCCCATGCAGCTCCTCCCAGCAGCTCTGAGTGGCAAGGACACGGAGTCACTCATTTGGGACGTACAAATTTGGTTTGAACGTCTCCTGTCGCATCAGGAGGTTAAAGTTAAAACCCATAGTCACAGAATTGTCATGTGCAGGTGCTGTTATTGAAGAGCTCTGGGAATCAGGGGCACAGACGGACCCAAATCTGACTCCGACACAGGTTTGAGATGAACACGTTTTTATACCCTTTTTGTTATATAACTGTATATTAATTATTAAACCCATACTGTTCTGTTGTATACATTGATCGTATCCAAACGTGAATTCCTGTAATTTTCATCAGGTTCCCCCAAACATCCTTTCTCATCATTCTTGTTACGATTACATCGTTTCTCATGATTCTTACTGCGATTGAACAACAACCACATTCAACTACCAACCAACCATTACATTCAACAATCCCATCATTTATCATACGATGATTATTCAGGTGCAGTTTCACGTGAACCACTAAATCAAAACCCAACATTCATTCCCAAGGCCTAGTTCCCTTTCCCAGGCCTACCACACCCAACCTTTCTTCCCACCCCCTGAATCTATTGCGCACAATTCCCACGGTTTTCAGAAACATTTTCACCCTGTGCTGTCGAGGACTCGCAGCACGTTTGAAAGGAGCAAAAAACAAGCCCAGCCTTAACTCCTGGCCGGGCAGGGCAGGGCAGGGCTGTGAGCTGCGAAGGCACAGAAGAGATGCTCTGCCTCGTTTGGGAGATAGTTAAGCTGTGGCGACTAATTACTTCGAGCATCTTGATGAGGAATGACACATGCACAGCTTCTGGGGAGTGCTACTCACCCAGCAGCCTCCCTGCTGGAGAGGGAAAGGGTCATTGAAACACAGATTAAGGAAATATTTACAGCAGGTCGTGTTTTGTTTCTTATTTTTTGTTTTTGTTTTTTTTCCCCTCAGGAATTAGCGTGGTCTGTGATGGAATAAAAACCAGGTTTGCAATAATTATAGGGTGACAACAGAGCCCGGGTGAGATGCAGAAGGAGCTGACCTTCGCTGGAAGCAATAAATATTCCCTCATTTTGCCTCCAAACGTGGCCGGTAGCTCAGCACCGACCCCAATTTGTAGCAGTTCTCAGGATCAGCTCCTGGAATTGAAATATGGCCTTGGGGGGAGAAAAAAATACAATAAAATAAAATAAAATACTGGCAGAGAAATGTCTTTCCCTGACAGCAACATGTCTCTGCAGGAGCTGGGGAAGAGACACAAGGCTGCTGACTAATGATACATCCAGAAAAACAGGCAGCGGCTCTGAAAAGCAAATATCTGGTGGTTTAAAACAGAATGAAGACAAGGAGGAAAAAATCCCGTTCCCAGCGCAGACACAGGCACAGCAGTAGATTTAACTGCTTCGGCTCTCATCAACTGACAAAACCACGGGAAAAATGGGAGTTTAGCCCAGTGGGGGAAAAGCAGAGCTCGGGCTGTTTCTGCTCTGCACAATTCTCGTGATGGAATATGCAGAGGCCGTCGAAGGCTGGCAGGAGAAACCCCCCCCCGTTTCTCCGATTTTTGGTTTCTATTTTGGGCTACGTGTTGTCTCCGAGGTAAAACTTTCATCCTGATGTGCATGAGACACGTGTAAAAGATGAATTTAGTCCCAATACCCACAGAGCATGAAACTAGAAAGAAAAATCGATTCATTCTAGGGAAAAAAAAGGGGGGGGAAGCTTGTATTTTAAGAAGTGAAAAGCTTCATGGCCCAAAAAGGAATTAAAAGCATGTTTTGTGACTACGCTTGGTTTCTTCTTAGGTGCTGCTGGTAGAGGGGGAAATAATATGAAATAATAAAAGCCAGTATTGCTGAACTCCTGGATTTTTCACCAGGTGCAGCAACATATTTAATCCCACCGTGCCAGCAACCCCTAGAGGCGTGTCTGCAGGGAAGCACAGACCCACCCTAAGCAAAGAAATCCTGGAATTCAGGTGTTTTTCCTATCATAGCAAGCACCTTGCACACTTTTGGCTGCCCTCAGAAGCTCTTGCCACGCTGCCCTGGCTCTGTGCTTGGTGAGTGATGGAAATCACAATTCAACACTCGAGGGTTCAGTGGTGTTCCCCTCCCCAGGAGATCAGGAATAATTTCAAGCGGTGGCAGCAGAATTTTCTGCCTTTTAAAAGGCAGATTTCTGTCCCTGCCCTGTGCCCCACGGCCAGACATTAATTGAAGTTATCTATGGGGTGTTAATTATTAACTTGCTCTCGTTTAAGCAGATTTGCCACTCCCCTGCTGTTGTGCTCCCAAAGGAACGATGGAGTTACCTTGTTCTTCCTGCTGGAACAAGTATTTAACTGTTAACCAAGGAAATCAGCTAAAAAGGCCAAATAAACAACAACAGCAAGCACCCAAATAAAACAGAACAAAGGAGCCTGTAGATCTGGAGATTAATATCACACTGTGGCCACAGCAGAGGAGTTCCAACCCCTCAGAGCAAGGAAAGCTCTCTGAGTCCTTTCCTGAACTCCTGGATTTACCAAAGTGAAAGGCTCCGAGTCCTTAAAACAGACAACACTTTTCTTTTAAAGACGGCATTTCGAAAATGAAAACTGATCCCTTGGTCCTTAAGTTCCAGCTGCGATTTTGAATGTTCCAAAGAGAGCAGATCTGAATGCAGCGCACGGGGAGCCAGCAGTGCCACTGATGCCACTCCACAGCCGTCCCCTCCATCCAGAGCCTGAATTATGCAGAAATTGGAATAAATGGAGTAGAGTAATTTAATTTTTGGATGCAGACCTCAGATATAACACCAGTTCTTATGCCCACGTGAACACAGGACACTGAAGGCAGGCAGACAAAGCCCACATCTGCTGTACCCTAAACCACTGAGTGATTATTATCATTTATAATCCAACTGGCACAGATTAATTGTGAGGGAATTGTGTTTGGTTAAAGCAGCTCACTCGAAATAAGGGTTCAACACTGGCTACTCAGCCTTGAATTCTGTTTTCAGTGGGGATTTATCCACCTTTCACTTCTCAGCCATTTAACCACGCTGTACATTTGTCTTTAAGACGAAAAGCAGCGCTCTCTCTGGGCTGATTGTTGCCACTGAAGCCGCAGATGTATATTAAGGGTATTTTTCTTCCCTCAAAGAATGCAAACTTAAATAATTCAAAACAACACAATTGTCAGCAGCTAAAATGCATTGGCTTGAACAGCAGCTGAAGGAATCCCTTAGTCACGGTCTTCCAAATATGAAAATCCCTTCCACGCAGGAAATTCCAGTGAGGATCAGAATTCCTGTGGAAGGGAGGTGGGATGGCTCCTCTGCCCTACGCTGTGCATTTGGATTATTGCAGAAGCACAGCTTTCCAGCACAATATTGGGGTTCTATTTCCCCCCCACAACCACTCTGCTTTTGGCGGAGGAATTCAAATTTTCACTGAGGGGGAATGAGACTGAGAAGCTGAGGGAAACACACGCACAAACATCACCCCAGTAGCTCCACACTCCCATTCCCTAAGGCAGGGCTGAACTGAGTTGCTAAATTAAATCTCCCTCCATTCACTGTGGCAAAATGTAGCAGCATCCCACCGCAGCAGCCCAGCACAAAGGACAGGGGGATCCACCAGGAGCTGCGGGGCTCAGCCAGGACAGCCAGGAAATACCCAAAAAGCAGAGCTGCAGCCACAGGTAGGAGCCAGATGACGAAGTGTCAAGTGTTTGTTCTCAGTCTGAAAAGTCTGGGGTGTTTTTTTCCCCCTCTCAGTGCTGAGCCGAACTCTTCTACCAAAGCAAACAGTTGAAAATATTGCCAAACATTTCTAAGCAGGGAATTCAGGAGCAGAAAATGTGAATACGAAGTTAGGACAAAGTGGTGGCAAACACGATGAAGGTCAAGAGAGCGCAGGATTTATCAATGCCAAGCTTTCATTTCCTTAATCAAATTCCGGACAGCCAGCCCTCGCTAGTGGCTCTCCAAATGACAGACTTCTGCCATTTGCGGGTTTGTTAGATCTTTGTACCACAAATGAGTAAAACCCAGACTGCAGAGAAGCCTCGAGGCTGAGGGCTCGGGCAGTGTGATGTGCTCTGCTTCTCCAATCCCATTTCCACAGGGCTGCAGAATGCCCCAAATTAATTCAGGTATTATTTTCAAGCTCGTTCCTCATCTTGTGGAAAACTGCGTGTGGCAGAGGAGCAAACAGTTCGATGTTCTGAGCATATTCAATGAGCCCCTGTGCCACTCGGGTGCTGCCAAGGCCACCCAGGCCCATTTATCCCAAAGAATTTCCATAATCTATTGTTCCTGCATCTGCAGGCATTTGACTCCGTGGCTTCCAGAGCCAGCTCAGTTTTCCAGACCTCTTATTTTCCATTCTGCTTCAATAAATCCCTTTTTGCTCAGCCCCAGCACCGCCCCTCACCCCCATTTTCACTTGCTCAGTTTTTTAACAACTTCATGTGAAGAATTCCCTTTGGGTCACTTGGGGAGGAATGTAACAGTCTAGAGGGAACACTGAGCAGCGATTTCCACGGGGATCCTTCTCGAGAAGGCAGCTGACCTACCCATAAATATTTATCTTTACAATATCTAAGAAATAAAACAAGGTAAGAAAAGTCTTCCTAAAGGATTATAAAAAGCCTGGCACTTGGCACACACACTGGGAACAACAGACTTTCCATTATTTTGGTTTTTCTCCAGAAGCATAAAAATGCTGCTGCTGCAGGGCTCTGGCAGTTCTGGGCTGACAATTCAGTATTTATATTGATGAAAAATAATGTACAGTTTAATAATAATGTATTGTTTAACTCCTCTGGTGTTCATCTGCAGAATCCCAAAGGTTCCTGGACACTTTCCCAAAGCCCTGAGGAGGACACAAAGTATACAGTCATTTTTCAGCTGTTGAATTGTGCTGAAGGAAACCCCTCATGTTCCAAGCACTGGCACTGCTTCCTGTAGAGTTTTAATTAATTTTAATTTTAATTTTAATTTTAATTTTAATTTTAATTTTAATTTTAATTTT
>JANEHK010000094.1:691943-711883 GCA_025960845.1 Tachycineta bicolor | reverse complement strand
ATTTTAATTTTAATTTTAATTTTAATTTTAATTTTAATTTTAATTTTCCTGCCCTTCTGTGAGGGACAACTCCTAAAACGATTCTACCATCTTGGAATAGTAAAAAAAAAAAAAAAAAAAATCTGATAAAATTAAGAAAGAAAATCCAGCTCCTTTGAAGATGTGGCATGAGCAAAGAGAGAGACCATTATTGTCAGAGGAACAGTTTCAACACTTCCTCTGAGACAATGAGGTTTAAATTACCCAGGAGTTTGATTTCCCCAAGCTGTGGCTGTTGTCTCAGGATCCAGCTCCAAAGCTTCTGGAGGAAGACAGGGGTCAGTGGAATCACTGCTGCTGGGCACAGAGGGAATCTCCTCCCATTTTCCAGGCTGCACCTAAACCAGAAGGAAAAAAAATTCCATGAGGGATCAGCATCCTGGAGCAGCAATGCCGCTGGGAGAAACACGTGAGGCGGATTAGCGCCAGCGGCAGAGGAACCAGCTTTTCATGACTTGGCAGAAAATCAGTCATCATTCACCTGCCCGTAAACCAGACAAGGCTGAAAGTGCCTCGGGAGTTCTGCGAGTGAAAAATGTTAAGATGATATTATTATTATTATTATTATTATTATTATTATTATTATTACTATTGTTATTGTTATTATTATTATTATTCAGAGCCATCAATCAGCCACCTTTCAGCAGCACTGAGGATTCAGTCAAAGCAAAAACTCTCAGCAGAAGTTCTCCAGAACCAGTCAGGCTGCCTAATGCAAATTCTCCATTCAAGGAGTGCTTGGCTGCTGCCAGCCCCTGCTCACCCAACTCTGCCTCCTGTACCTAATTACATTCTTGTTTTTGTTAATGATTTACAAGAAATCCTTATAATTTCACCGAATCGCCTCCTGTCAATCTTCCTGCCCCAAATTTTTTTAATGAACGTTCATTGCAGCAAAGAAAAACGCCTCGAAGTCACCTCAAAACAACACCATGAGGAAAAAAAATGCAGGTTTATGACACCTAAAATTCTGGCTTTCGCTGCCTGTTTGGTGCAATTTGGCCAGTGAATTTAGCTCAGGATGTGTCTCTGGAATGAATAAACAGTCAGGGTTTGGGCTCCATCACATCCACTGGTAAGTGGGAAAAAACCAAACTGCGTCTCTGACCTTCTGGTTTCATCGTGCAACCCGAAATATTTGGTTTGAGCTTGAAGTTTGGCACATTCTCCAGCCAGGAGCTGTTTTGGCAAGGATGGACCCTCAGTTGTGCCACAGTGAGGGGCCAGAATTCAACAGCAGGTCAGTGGGAAGATAACCCAGCCATGGCAAATTCACCTGGTGTTCTTGGTGGCCACAGGGAATCCCAACACCTGCATTAAGCACTGGAACACCTTTAGGTCAAAACCAAAGCATTTTACAAATAATAAACAGGTTACTGACAGAAAAGTGCGGGTTGGAGTGGAGGTAACAGGGCATTGCTGCTCTTGGGAAGGTGAGACCTTCCAAACAGATTTTAAGTCCTAAAAATGTGAGTAATTACGACCGAGAGTCAAGTGATGCACGAGGAGACACGTGAAGAACACAAGTGCAATAAATGCAAGGTACAATAAATACAAAGTACAATAAATATTTCCATGTGTGATGATTTGAAACAGTTGAAAAGTCCCTTCTGGGTTTTGGAGTTTTCTTTTACGGAATCAGAGGATGGTTTGGGTTGGAAATCCCAAATTAAATCCCGTCTCATTCCCCCCACTGCCACACGTTCCACCGTCCCAGGGTGCTCCAAACCTCCTTCAACCTGAACTCGGATCATTTAGGTCCTTGCAGAGGCTGTCCAGGGCGCTGGGGGAGTCCCCAGCCCTGGATGGATTTGATGCTTGTTGGATTTGATGATCTCACTGACCTTTTCCAGACCCGTTTCTAATTTCCACACAGTTCCGTGGTTCTCTGCTGCCTCCAGGCGAACTGGGGATCTACCCAGCACTCGCAGTAAATTCCAGACCTGAATATTTGAATGGCTGAGCTGTGTTGGGTCAGAGGAGGAAAGGACAGCGCCTTTGGGAGCTGTTTGTTCCCCACCAGAGACTCAAGACCTTCGCAAACAGCGGCAGAAAAGTGAGGGAACAGCTCAACTCCAGCATCTGCGGCACTGAAAACAAATCCATGTGCCATCTGCACCAGGAGCCGCGGCCGTGGCGCGCCAGCGAAGGCGTTAATTCCGTGCACAGCGGGATTCAGGTGGAACTGGATGCAATAACCAGGAGAAGATGAAACGGGGAGCTCACGGCGGGCAGCGCGGCGGCGGTGACAGCGAAAGTGACTCCACCTTCCACCAGCAGCCGCTGCACCCGAGGTGAGGGCTCCTCCCGTGCCACAATCCCAGTGGGAAGCATTTTCAAGGCCCACCTCATTCCCAGGACAGCTCCTTGGATGATTCCTTGGGGCAGGAATCTCTTTATTCAGCGCCGGTCACATTGCATCGCCTGTTTCAACTCCACGTCATTTTTACCTTCAGCCCGGAGCTGTGCTTTCCACCTTCTAATCCCTGCCTTCAGGAATGTTCTGGGAAATATTGGCATTATTTTTCAGCTAAAAAAGCCTGGAAAGAGCAGAGTGATACCCAGCAGTGTTAGAAGGAAGAGTAAGAGCCCACGCTGTGCTGCACACATTGATAAGTGAGGCAGCAGCCCTGCAGAGAGAGGTGGACTAGTGATAACTGATTAATCCTTATCAAACATATCTCCAGGCATCAAAAAATGGAGAAGCAAAGAAGAGGGTCAGAAGTAAAGCACGTGGAATGAATGGATGAATGAATGGTGGGGAATAGGAAGACAAAACCCGAGTCTCCGGGCCATAAAATAAAAAAAAAGTCTTGGTAAAAGAGCTCTTATCACAGATCTGCTCCCCACTGTGCATCAAAACAAGCTCATACAGCAGAAGAAAGTGTGGGAGTTAAACCACGCTAAAAATTTGGGATGGGCTCTGGCTGCAAAAATCAGATTTAAGGAGCAATTTTTCTGGTCTGATGTGTTTTTAAATTAAAAAACAAAACAAAACAAAACAAAAACCCAAAAAAACAGGGCTGGACCTCAAGTCCTTCAAGCTGAGTTTGAAATCTGAGCAAGCCTGGAGCCAGCCTGGGAACAGAGAAAGGGCACCGAGGGTTTGTTTATGCCCCAAATCCGTGCAAATTGTTATTTATGCCACAGAGACAACGAAGAGCCTCAGGTGTCACCCCTGAGTGAACTCCGCTCCTCAGGATCCGCAGAAAAGTAGCTGCTTTGCTCAGGGCCGGGAGGAGAACGGGCAAAACAATCCTTTTACCTGTAAATGTGTCTGAATTTCAGCTCAAATGTGCTGGTGTGGGCGACACAGAATCTCATTGCACCGCTTCATTGGAGTTCTGGAGAAAGCTGTCTTAGAAATCCCACGTTTTGGGGCAATTCTCTGTAATAACGGCTCCTTTCTAATTTCCAATTCACTGCTCCTTCCCAGGCTGCCTGGAATGTGGGATTGCTGCAGAAGCACAACACCCTTAGGAGAGGGTTTGCAGACCCTCCCTTTACGAGCTGGAATTTAGAAGAGAAAATAAGGAAACTGAAAAAAATTTGGAAAATTGAAAAATTGGAAAATTAGTTGGAACATGAGTTGGAGAATTAAGACTTTGGGACCTCTCGTAGAGTCTGAAAAGGATTTTCTGACCCTCTCTTAGACCCAAGTGCCCGAGTTTTCACAGGCTCTTCAGCCACAATTTATAGCACACAAAAATCTCCACAACCACCTCAACAAACACTTCTCTGGAATTTCAGGAGTTTGGAGGTGACTGGACACAGTCAGATTTTAGGGGCTGAGGGCAGAGACACTTGGAGACAGCTCTGGGTTTTAACGAGGAACAGAGTCTGACGGTTCATTGTTAGCCCAATTATCTTCCCAACTCCGATGAAGCAGCCAGGTTCACTAAGGGAGGCCAAAATTCCCCGTCGCTATTCCGCTGTAGCGGCGCCCAGAAAAGGAACAGAATCCTCCACCCTGTTTTCCCACGAGCCACAGAGGGAGAAGGGGAAAGCTGTCTCCAAGTGATCCTGCAAATTTCCTTCGGTGGCCTCGGGGCAAGGAGAGACGTGACATTAAGGTCGTTTCGTAGGACCTTGAATATTTTTAATTCAAAATATGTATCACATTTTAATCAAACCAGCTCGGTGCTATTTCTATCCAAGTAATTTGCATTCCGGCTCTGTCATGGGGGCAGTTATGAGTCAGCTAAGCTCTCTAATATAATAACTATCAGAAAATTGTCTTGCATTAGTCATGTTAATTATGCTGAACCAAACACTGAAGACAGGAAAATGTTTTTTTTCCCCTCTCTCTCTCTCTCTCTCTATCTATCTATATATATATATTTATTTTTTACCTTGTAGAGATTTTAGGAATTGATTGGAGCAAGTTTCTTTCTCAAGATTAAACCTGCAGACAAAAAGGATGTCAAGCATGCCCATGCCTTGGCAAACAACAGGAGCTCTGTCGCTGATTTTCGTTACCTTGCTATCAACAGAGAATGGATTTTGTTTCTCTATAAACAGGCAGAATAAAAATAAAAGCCAGTGCCCCGAGTGAGCAGCACACTCATCATTTATGGATGCCTGAGTCATTCAAGGAAAGCATCTGTTAAGAGGGATGGTAATTTTCCTGGCTTGCCTCTGCTCCAGCCAGCCTGGTATTTTGATTTTTGATGTAAAACGTTAAAAAGCAACTTGCTTTCTCCTGAGTACCCTCGTTAAAGATCCTATCTCGGGCTGTAACACAAATACAGTGTCTACTGCTTTCTCTGCAATTCAAATAAACACAAACCTGGCAGGAGGGAGGTTTGGGGCACCCGCACCAAGAACAATTTTACTGGGAAACTCTGTCTGGAAAAGATCCCCATGACAGAATCACTGAGCATTTGGGGTTGGATCACAAAGATATTATTTACCCCCTGCCATGGGAAGGGCCACCTTCTGTCACCCTGGTTTTTCTGAGTTTTTTAAAGCCTTTTGATTGTTCATAAAATGGAGTCAGACTTTTTAGCTACTGTACAATATTAGGAGCAGTTTCTGCCTTTCTCACACATGTAACATAAACAAATCCTTTGTTTTTCATTCCCTGTCCTTTGTTTGCCCATTTCTGACCTGAAAACAACTGTAACTGAGAGTTGGTCTGGCCATTGGGCTGGGAGGTGAAAACTCCAGAAGCCAATCCACAGCCAGACCCACAAATGGATAAAAAGTAAGAAATAAACAGGCAGAGGGCTCTCAGCCTGGCTCAGCCTCGGGCTCTCTCGGAGGAACTCTGTGCCCTGTGAAATCTCTTGTCTCCCTGTGATTTCTTTGCGTGTCTCGATCACAACCTTCCACTACTCCAGGGCGCTCCAAACCCCATCCAACCTGGCCAATACCAAACCCAAAACTTCCTAAAATGTTACAAACCACCCCAGTGGAGTCTGTGTTTAGAACATCAGCTCACAAAACACAATTACCTGCGTGCCATCAACCAAACTCATTAATTCTTCTATTCAGTTTTTTTTTTTGTTTGTTTTCTACGTAAAGAAACTCTGCGTTTTGTTGTTTTTGTTGCATTTAACAGATCAGTTATCTGAACTCCCTTGTTTTCCTGCACTTCCAGAAATTCTTCTTCAGATTGCTAAAGAAAGGATTTATGAAATGTCTGGTGACACTTGTAGTTGGTACGGAAAGGAAATTAACGGGCCAGGGAAGAGAAAACTGAAGCCGACTGCTTTAAACTCTCCCTACTTTTCCCATCTGTAACAAACCTCATGGAAAGATCTCCCTAGAAATATTTGGGTGCAGGGGCTAGGGGAGCTGATTTAATCCCAGCCAGGCTGAGGAGGTTCTGCACTTTCCCCACGCCGATCCATCAACAGGCCGAGGGGGAATGGAAAGGAATTCATCACCATAACGGCGACCAGCTCCCATCCATCGTGCTCCGTGCTTCCCGAGGGCTCTCTGGAACCCCGTTAGCGCCACGTCCTCGAGGATGTGTGACACCACAGGTCATTAATGCCCCGTGGAGGTGGGGACCCGGCCAGAACCAGCGGCAGATTTATTGCGCTGCGAACACCGGCGGGTCTGGGATCACGAAAAAAAGATGGATGGGTGGAGATGCTTAACCCCAAAGGGCAGGGGCGCAGTGCTCAGGCTTCATTACAGTAATTGCAAACGAATGGGAATGAGAATTGGCAGTTTTGCCTAATTATGGTTCAGGTTTCTGGTGGGTTGGGCAGATGTAGGTGGATCCAGTGATGTAATGGATAGGCACCCTAGAGAATTTCCAGGGTACGTGGGCTAATTATAGAATTTGGGTTGGAAGGAACCCTAAAGGACCCTGAAGGACCCCCACAGCACCTTCAGAGAATTCAGTTTTTCTGGAAAGGACAAAGAAACGAAACACTCCTACTGTTTGTAGCCCGATGTAAAGGAGACCACATAACAAATAGGAGAGATTTGGGGTTTAGACTTTGACTAAAGAGTCCTTTTAAACACCATCCCACGGCTTTCTCTAAGGAAACTTGCAAAGAGCCCAGCTCAGCCTATGAACTTCTCTGAGTCAAGTTTTAATGAATGCCTGTTACTCTCATTTTTCAGAGCAGACTCTGCCAGGTTTGGGGGATTGATGGCAATTCCAAGTGCAGCAAGCACCAGGATTTGTTTTTTTATTATCTGCTGTTTGCACCTCTTAAAAAGAACATAGTTGGCACATAAGGAAGAAGACACCCAATTAAACTCACACTGCCTGCCGCTATCTCAGCTCTCCTCTGCAAGGGCCGTTGGTTTTATCTCCACAGTTGTCCACAGTGTGACACCCATCTTTGAACACTCAGGCTCGCTGCTGGTTTTCATTAATCACTGCAGTTGCCTGGCCAGGCGCAGTCAGAAGGACCCCCAAATATTCACTGAACTACAGTTTAATTGTGTTTAGAAGAAAAAACACAAACATTCGCTGGGAAAGCTTCAGAGGAGGAGCCGGTCCCCCTCATGAGCACCCGCCAGCCTTTAAGTGGCTTTGCCAATTCTTTTCCTAGTTCCTTACTCTGTGCCTTGACCTTTGCTGAAGAACAACACTAATTTGTGCCCACACACCTGTACCACACGTGCACAGCTTTCCCCAGCCCGAATGTGAGCCTAATTAGCCCCCGCAACAATACACCAATTACCAGGTCAACTGTAGCTGTAGAAATTCTTCTTAAGGACTTCAATAACCTTTTTACCAGCTAAATAAAAAAGGTCAGCCAGTGCTAATTAAATATAAAGCTGCTTTGCAAAGCGAAGGGAGAAGATGAAGGAAGCCCGTTAATGAGCTAACAATATCAAAATTAATGGGTTTAACGCCAGGTCCTATCAATTATTTGGCAGTGAGCATGTCAGGGGCACACAGCAGGCAGCACAGGGTGGAATTTGCTGTGCTGGGGTCACTTGGGGGGTGGAAAGTGGGGGATGTAACAAAGAATAACATCCCACATGCGACTCCGACTGGGGGATTCAGAGGACAAGAGCATCTGTGGCTGTTGGGTCACCTCTCATCTCCAGTTTCTTATTCCACAGCTTCTGCGTGTTTCCAGCTCTGGTGGCAGACACCATCCAGAAAGGTGTTTGGTCTACAGGAACATCTGGAATTCCTGAGACATCCAAACAATGCCAGGAGGGTGACGACAGTGCCCTACAGCAGGAATTCACCGGAGCTCCTGATGGTCCTTCAGGCAGGTGTTTGGTTTTCTTTGGTAGAATAAACTCAGCCCTGGCACTGTCTGATTCGTGTGGGCTGGGACAGAGGTAAAAGAGGGTTCAGATCTCTGTGCCAATGGAAAGCTCCAGTTACAAGAATGGATTTCCCTTTCACTGCCTGGAGAGCAGCAAAGCACTTGGTGAGGGTGGCAAAGCGTTTTGATCATCAGCCCACATCCTTGCAACACAATATTGTATTAGCAGCAACTCCCCATGGTATTTCTACTTATATTCACCAATAAAACTGTAAAAATTTGTTTTTTGGTTTTTTTCCCTGTAACTTTCCTCATTAAATTAAGCAAACCAACTCCCTCCATGATTTTCAAGGCTCACTACCTCCCTTTGCACCTGCCACAGGTTTCAAAGTCCTCATGCCTTAATCCCAAAGTCAAACATATGAACTCTGACTGGACCATGATCAGCTTGGATTTGGATTTCCAGTTTGATCAGTGGTCAATTCTTTACCAGGCCTTTAACTTCCCACTCTCGAACAAACTTTCCATTGCTCTTGTCACAGGGATGCATAAAGAAAAGTTCTTTGAAATTCTCCTCGAGGATCCAAGTCAGTCAATCAGCATTTTGTGGTCCAAACCTATAAATAAATTTGGAACTGCTTTGCAAGGACCCAAATAAGTGCTAAAGGTGATTACTCAGAGTGCTCAGGAGCAGTGTGAAATATCAGATTCCTGAGGAAATGAGCTTTTTTCTCCCACCACAAGGGCTGGAGTTCCATCCTGCCTGGGAATTACAGGTAAGTGGGGCAGTGCTGAGGGTGTCGAGCTGGGACATGGAGCCCCCATGCCTGGAGACCCTCCCATTCCTGAGGTGATCATCTGGGACCTCTGGCACAGCCACCCAAGCAGGAACACTCCTCTAGAAGGAGTTATGATCCACCACAGGTCACCCCTGCTGGCCTGAAAACTCATGGAAATGGGGTTTCTTTATCTGCTTTGATTATTTAAGGGGGAAAAAAATAAATCCAAGTCAAAAAATGAGGTGGATTTCTCAGTGAGATCTCTCCCTCTGCAAAAGGAAAAAAAAAAAAAAAAATCCTGTCTACATGGTGATGAATTTACTTAAGAAACTATAAATCCATCGCTAGGTACTGATGGTAGCACAAACTGCGAAAACAAAACTTATAAATCAGTCTTAGCTCCCAAAGACTGAGTTCACTGCATCTATCTCCACTCACTGCTCCCTCTATAAACCTCTTTTGCTAAGAGCAATGCCATGATTCCCAGGGGCATCATTTACTCTCACAAGCTCCAGTCTTCAGCTGATTTTGAGCACAGAATTATTCCAATTCATGAAATCATTTCTTCAAAAGTTTGCAGGACCATTTTTCAAATAACTCCACCAAACCTTGAAATAAATTTGGCCTGGAGATCTAGCCCCAGCCTCCATTTGTTTCTGAAAAATCTGACTTCCTTTCCCTCCTCTGTATTTCCTTCTGTTATTTACCAAGTGAAGAGTCACACTTCACCTAAATGATATTTTAAAACACATCTCTTTCAGATCATAACTGTGGTTATGTACAAGCCAACAAGAGATGGGGAAGCAGCGCGGAGCTCCCAGCCAAATCCCAAGCTCACAGGTGTTCAAAGCCAATTTTGATTTTTTTTTTTTATTTATTTTTAGAGCTCACACAGCTGCAAACTATTTAAAGACCTCATTAAGGTCCTCCAAAAATTACATTTTAAGTGGTAAGCTGGGATTGAACACGAGCCAAGGAGAATCCTAAGGAATTTAATTCAAATCACACTTAATATTTTCTCCATGCCATGAACTCCCACCTCTAAATGGGCTGATTTTGGGACCCAGCTCACCCCAGGTGTCTCTGCATCACTGCTCCTTGGCCAGCGCTCAGATGTTCACATCAACCCTCATGCTGTGAACTATTTATTTAGGCCATAAACTCCAGGGCAAAAGCCACCCCACGTTTTATAATTGCTCATCCAGCTGTGCCCAGATGTGGCCAACACGTGGTTCCTACCAGAGCAAAACGGTTTAATAGTAGGAAACAAATTTTACATTTCATCCTGCGTGTCTCATCACAGCCAACTTCTCAGCACAGCTGCAACGCAAAGTTTGCTTCCCATTCCTAGCAAGCTGAAAATGTTTGATTTTCTTTCTGGGCTGGAAGTGGGTAAACTGTTAAATCACTGCTGACAGCAGCGGCTGCGAGCTCAAACCCTCCCTCCCCTCCCCGCGCTGGCTCTGGTAACTCATCGAATCACAGATCCATGGAATTGTCTGGGTTGGAAGGGACCTTAAATCCCATCCAGTGCCTCCTCCTCAGTGCCATGGGCAAGGACACTTTTGACTTTCCCAGGTTTCTCTGTGTCCTGTCCAACCTGGCCTTGGACACTGCCAGGGATGGTGCAGCCACAAATCCTCTGTATACATCACTCGCCTGCACCTTTGCCTGGGTGAAAATAAAAAGCGTAGACAAGGTAGTTGTTTTGAACTCACTGCAATTTGGAAAGCCCAGCAGCATTTTGGGAAAGGGAGCTCTGGCAGGAGACAAAGATGAGATGTGACAATTTCTGCAGAGCTGTTCACCGCTGGCAACGCTCCACAACCCAAAACCGTCAGCTCCTGTCATGCTCCTGACGTTGCTGGTGATTTTAATTGCTTTTCGTCCTTCTCAAGTGAATGACAGGAAGGACAGGTGGGGTATTAGATTTTAAGCCTCTGGAAGTTTATTCCAACACATGTAAGACAAGTGTAAAATCCTCCCTGTGTCCTCTGCACCACAGAGAGGGTGTCAGAGAGCGGCTTCACCAAGGCAGAGCCAAGAGGGAAACCTGGAATGGGACAGTTCTGTCCAAACCCCACTGAGATTATATCACTGTTGGGTGCGTTGTTCTCCCCAAAACTCAGCCACTATCACCGATGTAAAACAGCCAGATAAACCGCTCTGAAAAACTTGTGGAGCTCAACACACGAATCAGAAAATGCCACAGCATGGGAGAGGACATGGGAAAGGATAAAACGGTGATTATTGCTGTGGGAGAGCAATATTCCCTGCCAAGACGCAAAGGGAAGCAGAGACTTGGAGGTGGAAGGAAGGCACAAACTGCATTAGAAACCTTATTAAGTCCTTAAGGACAACACGGAACAGCATTAAACCAACATCACTCTGCCACAGTCAGGTGGCGACAGGTCCTGGCCTTTAAGCCCTGGAAAATCTCTTTTGTCCGAGGAGAAAAGCGATGCTTCCCTCACTCAACCTCCACAAAGAAAAGGAAAGAGCCATTTCCCTGGAGGCTCTTCTCACTGCGACTCCAGTTCACGCCTTTCCTGACACTCGGGGGTAATTGATGTATTTTACATAACAAGAGCTCCTGAACTCCACCGGCTCTAAGTGGGGCAGTTTGAAGCACTCCTGACCTGCTCTAGGAGGGGTTATATCAGCTTTCAAACATCAGGCTTGGTTTCCTCTCCATTTGAAATCCAGACATCATCTTTCCTTTTATATCTTTCTATGACTCCTTCGTGTAAAAGCCGAGCAGCACTCAGCACTAAAGATTTCTCTGTCCACTCACTCAGACCTTGGATGGCTGTTAACAGATTAATTTTCACAGTATTTTTATCCATTAAAAGAAGGCCATGTTCATCTATTTAATAACTAGAGCAGAAAGCACTTGCATTTCCCAGCAAAACTAATAAAACAAATCCACCCTCTGACGCTGAGCCAAGTGGTCAAGCATTGATTTAAAAGAACACTCTTATCCCTTGTGCTGTGCTAGAACCCAGAATTTGACAAATCTTAGCTTTTTTTTTAAGAGAATTGAAATACAAAAAGCTTTGAATTGAGTCTTACCTGGAGCGCACACTTCGGCTGCGTGCCGGCCGTGTGGAGACACAACTAATTCCAGCCGTGGATGTGCAAATTCCATGCTGAGAGATGATTTCTGTGCTCTGGAAAACACAGTGGGACACCTGACAGTGGCTGCCCAGTGGGCCCCCACAGCCTTGCCATGAACCCCTCATCCTCTTGATGTTTATTATTGAAAGCTGTAGCAACAACTCAATTTCTTTTCCCGGTTTCTCTCCTCCGCACATGCTGAGAACTTCTCCAAAGTTACTCATGCAATATAGTCGTGGGGGTTAATCCAGGACAAAAATCCCAGGGAGCAAATAGCACAGAAACTACCAACGTATTCTCTTTTTTATTGTTTCTGACAATCAGTAGTAAAACGTGTTGCTGCTACCAAGGGAGCCGGTTGTAGCATTACTCATTTCACATCAGGGCCCAGAAGAATAAATCTTTCCAGAGCTCTTGCTGGCATTAGGCTAAAACATAAGTCTAGGTTTGTAAAGGAAATGTATTAAACAGATGAGACAGCAGTGGAATACAGATTTAAGGGAGAGGAAAGCCATTGCAGATCCTTTCTCTATTAAGGAACAAACTTAAGGCAGTGACATGGAAATGACTGAGCTGCAAATCATTCATCAGCTAATATAGAGATGGACAATTCTGAAACAGAAATGCCTCACTGTGTTCTAGTCACACTCTGGAGGTTTCTGCAGGAACAGGTAGAACCTGTAAGAGAGCGACCACACAGCTGGGTGGAAACTGCTCAAATTGAATTTCTTACAGGAAAGTAGAGCTCACACTGAGTCTGAGAGAATTTTTCTTTATCAATCACAAAACAAATGTAAAATCAGGACTTTGTCCTCCTGGGCAGAGCAGAGGAGCTGGTAGCAAAGGAGCAGAGAGAAAATGAAGGCAAGTACTTTGAGGTTCATGTGAAAGGATTTAGTACAGCTTCTGAGCCTGGAAAAAAAAACCAAAGCAAACCAAATAAAAAAAACAAAAAACAAAACCACAAAAAAACCCCCCCAAAAACCCCACCAAGCAATCAAAAAACCCAAAACCAAAACTGATGAGAGAATGGACCACAAATGTCTTTTTGCTACATTTGTGGGTCCGCTCCACATTTAGCAGTGGGGAAGGTGTCAAATGTAAAACAAATGTAAAATCAGGACTTTGTCCTCCTGGGCAGAGCAGAGGAGCTGGTAGCAAAGGAGCAGAGAGAAAATGAAGGCAAGTACTTTGAGGTTCATGTGAAAGGATTTAGTGTAGCTTCTGAGCCTGGAAAAAAAAAAACAACAAACCAAACCAAACCAAACCAAACCAAACCAAACCAAACCAAACCAAACAACCAAAAAAAAAACCCACAAACAAACAAAAAAACCAAACCTACAAACAAACAAACAAACAAACAAACAAAAAAAACCCCAAAAACAAACACCCCTAAAAACCCCCACCAAACAAACAAAATACCCAAAACCAAAATGGGCCACAAACATCTTTTTGCTACATTTGTGGGTCTGTTCCACATTTAGCAGTGGGGAAGGTGTCGGTTAGGTTCCCATCAATGTGTTTTTAAAGGCCACCTGGATGCACAGTGGTGGAAAAGTCTCCTCTGCTAGAGCACACGTAACGAGCAAGGAACAACGAAGCAATCTGCAGATCCCGCAAACATTCCCATCTGTGCCTTGATGTGTGACAGCATCATTTAGGTCCATCAAGTGAGGCTGGCCACTGCTGGAAATTGATCTGCGAACTTTCAGTGCATCAAATTAATTGCTCTTTTTGAGGCCTTTATCCAATCTCTTTAATATTTGATTATTTTCTGCTGTTAAAAGAGACAACGTTATCTGCAGAGGAAGATCTGGCTCCTCTTGGATGGCTGCCCAGAGAGCCCTTCCCAAAGCCAAGTGAGCATATGGGAAGCAGTGGCTGGAGCAGAGGTCTAGAGAGCTCAGGACCAACAAACCAACCACAAAGAGAAGCTTGCAGAGCAAGAGCATCTTATTTTCAAAGGCGTGTGAAAAAAGTCACCCCTGATCTGGCTGCCCTAATAATTGGCAGGAAGCATTGGCTGGGGATCCATCCAAATTTCTTCATCCGTTCCCTGGCAGCCCAAACCCTTCACCAGCCTTGGGAAGTGACAGAGCTGCCTGTCCAGCCCACAGCACTCAGAGGCAGCTCTTCTCTGCTGACAGCATTCGAGGACAAGGTGCCTGTGTGTCTTAGTTTGGTGAGACAGGTGTCTGCCAGGGAATAAAAAAAAAAAAAGCTGGAGCTTCCCTTCCCTGTCACTGCCAGCACCGGCTCCTGCAGGCCTGAGGGGCAGAGAAACCCAAATATCTCCAGGTCTTTAATGTGATTTTTGGTAAATCTCACCACCTCATCCATCAGCTGTGTCACACAGGTAGCGCTGAGCTCACCTCTGTGCCATGCAGAAAGGCACAACGCTTCCCCAGAGAGTATTTTTGAAAAACACAAACCCTCTTCAACAAGGAATTAAATTTCAGGTCTCATTCAATCTGGAGGAAATTGTCTGTACAACAGGGTTTTATGCTCTGTACCTGAGCAAGAGGTTATATTCATCAGCTGCTCCAACAGTTGGTTTCACCAGCTGCATTCTCTTTATGTTCCTCTCTTTCATGAAAGAGCTGAATTTTAAATTTCACAATATTTGAGCCTGTATTATAAGAGCCAACACAGGTACATTAATACAGAAATGAAAAATGCTCAATTGAATTTAATTAAAACTACATGTGTTGAACAGGGGACACTTTGAATATGCTGGAGAAGGTAGGCAAACAAAAGGAAAAAAGACTAATAAAACCTAAACATGACCACTTAAGTGTTTCGGAAAACCACAAAGGCTGCTTAAGAGGGAAATTATAAGCCTTAGCATTGCAGTGTTAGCAGAAACTAACATATTTTATTCAAAACTGAGTTTATTTCCAGGTACTGAACCGTGCCATGTGTAATTACAGGGCAGGGATTCGAACACAGTGTATTTGCTTCACCTAATACTGTATAACATTAATGTGGTCCAACACACAAAACAGTGCCTTGGGGAGAAAAGGGATTAGGAGTCCCCTGCTACAGCTTTATTCCAAACAACAGTGGGGTTTTGCCTAATTCTGCGCGGATGGCTGCTCCTGAAGGAGATTTCCAGGTAGGAATGGGAAGCCACTCCAGCTGCACCCAGAAGGGCAGGGCTGAGTGCTTGAAAGCATCAAAGCCGTAGATAAAAATCTGGTTTTATTTGTCCTACTCAGAATAATAATTTGCAGCCCAATGGAAAGTTTGATTCATGCCAAAATAGTCGTAAGGGGTTTAATTTGTTGTTTGAGCGAGGATTTAAGAGAATTAATTTTAATTTAAATGCTTATAAAAACTTTTTTAAAACTTATAAAAGCCGTGAACACTGGCAGAAACTGAAGCTGAGTGCCCTGGAGCTCACACAGGGCAAGGTTCCACCTAAACCCTGCTGATGGACAGGAGTGAGACCAAACAACCTGCCAGGAGAGCACAGAAGAGCACAACAGCCCTTTGAACCCCAAAATCCCAGGCTGCTTCCCTTCCCCGCTCTCAATAAAAGCTCCAGGGTGCTGAGCCTGCTGCGTTTGTCCGGTGTTTAACACCACGAGCCTGGGGGCTGCCACAGAGCAGAGAAATAATCTTAGCAGCAGAAGACAAGCGGTGTGTGACTAATCCCTGCTGAAGGAAGAGTCACTGATGCAGCTCTAAATACAGGGCCACATTACCAAAATCACTCATTAAGTGCATTTAAATAAATACTACTTCTGCACCGCTCCGATGCCAGCATGTACACCTCAACTGCTTTTTTTAATCAAGCCTTCTTCCAACTCTTGACACAACAGATTATCCTTTGATAAGGCAAATTAAGGTCTGCACGGGCTTCAGAAGCATCCCAGTAAATGGCTGGGCTTGCTTTTTGAGGCACATTTGTAAATTGGTACATTTCAGAATTGATACAGTCACGCAGCTGGAGGACTCAGAAATGTTCTCCTTAATAGCACAGCAGCGTTTCTTTGAACCTGCTTGGTTATGGGCATTTATGCCTTTGACTCACCAACTGTGCCTCCCTGACAGTCTTTTAACACAAATTGCTGCTCTGGATGAAAGAGGGCACAGCTGTGGCTACAGCCCCAACGTACCAGGAGCTTGTTTAGCCTTCGACTTCATTTATTTGTGATTGAAGGCGCTGCCATCCTGTTTGTGACAGACACCTGTGTGCGTGTGGCCCTGCTCCCAGAGCCCCAGCAGACCTTGGAAACAGCTTCTGCCGAGGCTTCAGAGAGCTGCCTGTGCCCTCTGCTCTCCCTTGTAAGAGGAAATGTTGTGTGCAGCATCACCCAAATCGCTGATGGGGAGGTTCCAGCCATCCCCTCACGCTGGCTTTTGTCTGCAGCTCTCACTGTTTGCATTAAAATATCCACAGTTTAAGTGCCTGCACAAAGCTTTACAACAGGGAGAATAAACATTGTGCAGGTGCTTTCCCTGCTGCTCTCTCTCCAGCCAGCTGACAGAACTGCCAGGGATAAAAAGGATTAATGCACAACCACCTCTGACAAAGCGATGAGGGGGGGAAAAATCCCCCAGACCCTCCTCTTGCAGTGAGCAGCACCCAGTTTGAGCCAGCTGAAGGCATCAGGTTTTTTTCTCCTGAGCTCAGAGGGTTTCTCCCAAGTCTCTGGACAAGATAAAAATCCAGATATTAACAGCTGGATGAGGCATTACGCCATCCCCATGCCCTGATCAATGCACAAACTCCCAGCCCAGTAATGCACCCGGTTTGAGCCTCCCGAGGACACCAGATTTTTCCTTCTCCTGAACTTTCTCCCAAGTACCTGTAAAAGGTAAAAATCAAGCCGTTAGCAGCTGGACAAGGCATGAAACCATCCCCATGCCCTGAAAACTGCACACACACCTACCCCAGCAGGGCAGCCAGATCCCTCCACGCTGGATTTGCTGGAGAGGGACGAATTCCAACTCCGCGTTTTTATGGCTGTGCCCAAGACAAACTGCATTGCAAAGATCTTAGGACGGGCAGATCTTTATCTGCACGGCACCATGAGAGCTGGTGGAGCATTTCCAGCCTCCTAATAGATTCTAGAAACGGGCAGAGCTTAGCAGAGGTCTCTTCCTTGCCTCGCTCTGCTAGGAATTAATATAATTTAATGAAGCCAGTGATGTGCTGTAGCAGATGGTTCGATGTATTTAAAGTTCAGCTCTCTGCAGCCCTTGGAACAGCTTTGTCCATGAGAACACGGGAAACACAAAGCAGACGAAGAGGGCAGCAAGTTCCTGCTGTTCCTTCCCGATTCACCTTGATGAGAGAAGCCCTGAATGCATCCCCAGCCATGTGATAAATGTTAATGGAAGGAGCTGCGCTTCCTACAATGGTTTCATTATTAGCATCAAACAATGCGTTAACATTTGTTTTATTAATGGAAAAAATATAGTTTAATAGCCTAATCCATTGTTAGCAGTGCGAGGCAGAGCTTAATCGAAATTGTGTTCTTTGGGTTTTTTTTTTTAACCTGCAGAGCAGACCGTGCAATGCTTGGGCTAAACAATTGTATCTGTAATCACCAAAATTTACCGCATCTCCTTCATTGCTCGTTTCCTCTCCAAAGCAATCCAGCTGCAATGTTTAATTAAGCAGTGCATTACAGATTCATCAGCTTTACAGCAGAAACAAGTATATATGGAGAATCTCTCTACAGTGAGCAAGAATATTTTTTATTGCTTACAACCTAAATAATGGAAGGTGTTATTTGTGTGAGTTGCTCAGCAGGGCTTAGATTTCAAGAGTCATTTCTTTTAGGAAGTCTCTGTCTTTTAAAACTGGTCTTGCATTGAAGATACGCAAATAGATATACCCTGCTTTGACAGCCTCACTTCCATCTGCTTCCATACCCTCAACAGGAGCTGACACCGGGAACAAACAATCCTAATGGCATCCAGGTGGCTGGACCAGTAAATTATCCAGAGACATTTGAGTTTTCTTTTTGTTTCCAGAGAAAAACAGCCGGGTCTAGTGGCAGGGGGGTTGGAACTACGTGGTCTTGAGGATTCCCCTCAACCCAAACCACTCCATGACTCCAGGAAAAATATTTTCATTTGTTGCAAGTCCTTCTCTGGCAGTATTTAGTTCCCTCGTTCCCCCAGAATTTTTGTCACCTTGAGCAATTCACCTCATCTCTAAGTCCAGAGTTCAACACTAAAACAAGCAAACAAACAAACAAACAAACCCCCACAATTTAAAGAGAAAAAGTTCAATTAAAAAAAAAAAAAAAAAAAAAAAAGAGTCCCTTAACAGAGGATTATCAAAGGACACACTCAAAATACTGCATTCGATCACTCTTGGGTTGAGGGTGATGCTGGCAGAGTCAACCAGCTGATGACATTTCCATCCTACCACAGAGTTTGGCTTCAACCGTGAAGTGTTTTATAAGGCTTAGGAAAAAGAGGGATAAGTTAATAGAGGCTGCAAGACTATTTTCAACTTTCCAGACTCCATTTCCAAGCTGATGTCACTCCCCACATCATCTCTTGACATCCCGTGGGCTCATGCAGTGACTTGACAGGAGAGAACGGAAGGGCGAAGGCAAATTTCACATCTGAAAAAGACAGAAAATTTATTCTTACACATTTTCTTTTTTTTTTCATATCAAAGCCTGGAGACCAAGCAAGCCTCTGTACAGCAATATCCAGGTGAAGGATTACAAAGTCTCACCTTTTGCTTGTTCAAATTATATCTTTCCACCTATGCTGAAGGCCCAAGCTGAAGATTCCCTTTAGATCATTGGTTAGTAATACAATGTCTCCCAAACATAACTTTTCCCAGTGCAAGGAAATCAATTAGAGCTGTCTCTTGGCAAAAAAAAAAACCAAAAAACCAAAAAAAACCCATAAAGCTCTCAAGCAGTCATAAGTTCATTGCTTGAACTGAGCTGCCTCCCATCTGCTTTCCCCAGAAAGCGGGAAAAACCCGAGGAATGCGTCAAATGAGATTGCAATTTGGCTAAAATTCTGTGCCCTGTTGGGAAGTTCTTCTTCATTCCGAGGCTCTGCCCAGAATGACTTCTCTGAAATGCATTTGGGCTTCAACATCCTGCTCCACACGTCGTCCTTGGGAGCCAATTTTAGTCATGGAAAAGCTGGCTGAGCGCGGGGCTCAACGACACGTCTCAGCCAAGTCCAGAGCTATAATTAAGACTTGCATGGGTGGAACGTAGGTGGCATCAGAATTTCTGCTGCTCTCTTTAATGTATTGCTCCTGCCTGTCTAATGCCAAAGCCAGTGTGATTTTCCAGCAGCAGCTCCTTTCTCTCCCAGCTCTCCTTTTTGAAAGCCATGCCCCCTAATTGGCGATTAACCACCTTCCTCAGCGCTGGACACATCAAGGAGCGAACTGATGGCGACTCCAGCGATCACAGGGACGTTGCTGGGGCTGGAAATCTGACAGGTCTGTCTGCCACAGCCTGAGGGGATGGTTTGTAGTCTTAGTGCCACATGCTTCGCTTGCAGGGAAGGTTGGGATTCCGTAAGGCCGCCAGCTTTGGCAGCTACATCCCAGGTTGTCGTGACAGGTAAAATAATTAGAAAAGAAAGGCCTCCTGAAATCAGGGCTGCTCTATTAAATTAATAGCTGGCCTGTCATCTCTTCTACGTGTAGTGAAGCAATTTGCAAGTTCCCGTGCAAAAACGATCTTGGTGTGAAAGGTTCCTCGACACAACAACCCTTAGGTCGAAAAATAAGGGCATCTGTGTGAACAAGAAGATCTCGTGAAGAAGAAATGTGAACAACCTGAATCTTAGCCCTCCCACACAAACCACCTTCTGACCAATAAATGGAGTAGTAAGAAAACTACCAGCCAATGGGTGCTGCACACGAAAACCTGTGTAAAATAAGTGATGTGAATAAAGAATTGGCTTTTCCCACTGAAGAAAATGGAGTCTCGGCTGACTTATTACAGCACTGAGTTTCCTTTTTTTCTTAGCTAGATGCAAAAACTCTCCTTTGCAACCCATGGGCAAAGATTTCAAGCCCTTGATATCAGCAAATAAAAGGATGAATCACAGAAGTACAGAGTGGTTTGGGAGGGAAGGGACCATGGGCGTGGACACCTCCCACTCTCCTGGGGTGCTCCCAGCCTTGGAACCTCCAGGGATGGAGCAGCCACAGCTCCTCGGGGATGTTAAAGTACAGAGTTCTTTGCACAGGCACAAGACCAGGGCAGTCCCTGGTCCACACAAACATCTCCACAAGTGCCACTTACACTCAAGATGGGGGAAGGAAGGAAGGAAGGAAGGAAGGAAGGAAGGAAGGAAGGAAGGA
>JANEHK010000094.1:667187-691933 GCA_025960845.1 Tachycineta bicolor | reverse complement strand
AGGAAGGAAGGAAGGAAGGAAGGAAGGAAGGAAGGAAGGAAGGAAGGTAAATTCACATGACAAAAACAGATCAGTTGCAAAGTCCAGAACATCCAAGCTGGAGCTGGCTCAACGCCGTCCTGAGGGAAATGAGAATTGTGCACTAAAAACCTCTTCACCCCGAGGAATGAGCCCTTCCTTGCTGTCCTCTGGTTATTGCCTGCGTCCCAGAGCTCTGTCTTTTCTCTCAGAGCTTGTTCCAACACCTCAAATGATCCTGATGGGTCTCTTCCAACTCAGGATATTTTATTCTTCTGCAGGTTTAAAAGGACTCTGGATTTCTTTGGTGCTTCCCTTCAAAAATACCCGTCCCCTCACCCCTGTGCCATTCCTCGGCACTGAATTTTCTGTGCAATAAAACACTGAACGACAAACAGGAACCCCCGCTGTGAGAAGATTTAAAGGAAAGATGGAAGCAGAGCAGATAATCTGTCCTCAGGTACATTAGGCATTTAATTTAAATTGTTTGGGTTTGTTTTCTCACGTTTACATCCTCAAGCAATTTAAGATTGGCCCGGCTCTGACAGAAGGGAAGTGCTGTTTGTGTCATACAAATCACTAAACCATAAGCAATTTCATTAAATGTTTCCATGCTCGTGGAGCAAATGAGAAAACAGCTGGTTGTTGAGTTTTACTGAAACCTTTGTTTGCACACACAAATACTCAGGTTAATACGGGCAGAAGCTGGTACAACAGCAGATCTTTGCCGTGGGATTGATAAGCATGGTTTACAGCAGGATTGGTGATGAGAGTTTGCAATAGGATTGATAAGTCCATTTTGCAATAGGATGGATAAAGAGAGTTAAAATTCTTAACTGTAACTTGAAAATACATTGCTATTTCCTTGTTTTATCTGATTACCAACAGGTTTTGTTTTGGTTTGGTTTGGTTTTTTTTTACCTGGATGGGACGGGAGGGCAAATCCCAGTGAGTGGCAATCTAAGCAGGAGGTTTATTGTGTATTTTGAAAGCAGAAATGATAACTAAAAAGTCACCCAGTAAACCACTAAATCCAGTCATGTAAAAATGAGGTCATAAACACAAAAATTGGGTCTTTCCCCTGCAGTGGTGTCTCTTGGGGTTGTTCCTGGGTGCTGCAGGTTGAAAGCTGAGGAGATGCTGTTTTTTGAAGGACCTTTATAACATGCGGAGAAAGACTTGTGAGAAACCGAGATCCACCTGCTGAGTGCTGCTGTCCAACGTATCCTACTCATGGTTTACACCTCACCCCACCCCACAACATCTCACTGACCCCTCACAAGTGCTGACCACCCAACACCAGCACAGTCAGGGTCTGGTTGAGCCAGTCAAGGGGCTCCGACAGCATTCCTTGCCCCCACTGACTTTTCCCTCTTATTTTCCAGGGAGTTTTCACATCCTGTGGGTTTTGTCCTACTTCTTAGTCCTTTAGCCCCATCTAGTGCTAAAGCCAAATAAAATCTTTGTCCTTTAAATAAACTGAAGGAAAAGGCTTTTTCCCCCATCCCTGGAAGTGTCCAAGGCCAGGTTGGAGCACCCTGTGACAGTGGGAATGTCCCTGCCCATGGCAGGGGGTGGCACTGGGTGGGCTTTGAGGTCTCTTCCAATCCCGATCAGTCTGGGCTACTTTCACGAGCCCAAATTGGTCTTCAAAGCCAAAAAACAGAGCACAACTCCTTTGCTTTGCAGGGAATGCTGCAGCTCCTGGGCGTCTGCAGGGGGAATTTTGTGAAAACGATGCCCTGGACAAAAAGGGTTTGCAGTCTGGGAGAGGAGAAAAGCGCCAGGCAAAGCTCAGCATCATCTGGTTTGGTAAACACTGTCTGGCAACCCTGCACAAATCTGTTCTGCAGCCTGCCTTCTCCAAAATTCGTGGCATATAAAATGTCCTTACACCCCTAAATACAAATTGCTTTGAAATGCTGCATTTTTCTGTGCTCTAGTACTAATTACAATGTAGGGAAACCTTTTCTCCCCCCAGGAATAAGTGCCTTTTGGAAGAAACATTATTTAGAAATGGGAAATTTGAAAACCAATACATTTTACAAGTCAGAGCTTCTGTTCTCCTTCCCATCACTTTGCCCTAGAAGCAAACAAAGACGAAGGGGGTGGATACATTACACTGATATTGCATTAAACTGGGATCAAAACCTACATTTATTTTCTAACATTGGCTAAAACATTACAGGGCGCTGAAAGCACAAGAGCAGAAAGGCTGCCTGTCGATGTTACAAGAGTCCTGATTTTTATTTTCCTGCCACGAACACGAGATTAGATCATCCATTATCAACCTCTGAGGCTGCACAGATTTGTCAAGTCTCCCAGAGCAAATCCCCACTGCAGCAGAGCAGGTAATTTGGGAAGAAGCCTTCTGTGGTTTGCATTCCCAGCACATGAATTTGGGCATTTCGTTTGGGAGAGTTGTTGCAGTCCTCACCTGGCATTTCCACTATAAATAAACTTTCCTTGAAGTCCTGCAGACTTCTGGGCTATGAGTTATTCTGTTATTATCTCAGACTTCCTATATCCACACTGAGACACAACTGCTCTCCGTGGAAACAAATGTACTGTGCTCTGGGTAATTCCCAGCATAATTTGAGCACTAATTAAGCAAAATGGATTTTTATTGGGATTCTTAAATATTTTCCCAGCGCAAGGAGCATCCCTGAAGAGCAGACACCTCAACAAACATTCAGGGATGTGATAGTGATGCAATTTTGTGCACTGACTTATTTAACACAGGAGAATGAACAGCAAAAGCCCAGGGAGGAAGAACGTGCCAACCAACTCCAATTTTATCCAAGTAATTAAATCTTTTTCTGACTTTTTCTTTCTCCCAAGCTGACCCAAGGCAGATAAATGTGGGAAGGAAGGGCAGGTCTTTGGTTGTATGCTGCTCACACTGTCATCAACACAACCCTGAGCTCAGAGGGAAAAGTTCAGACGGGAATTGAGAGCAGCAGCGCTGGACAGTCAGATTGCACCAAATCTAAATTGCCTAATGAGTATTTTCTCATGATTAAACCCCCACCTTTCTACGGCTGTCACAGCATAACCTTTGGCTCTCACCAGGCCCAGCTGCCAACAGATGAATCCTCCTCTCCACCGTGGAGAAAATTCTCCATTAGTTCAGAGCACCAGCTGACATTTCTCCCTCTGCTCGCAGGAAATCAGCCCTGGGCTTCCCTTTGGGAACTGCCCTGCAGGAAAACCACGGCTCCTGCACAAGCTGAAGCTCCAGGGCTTTGCTCTTTCCCATCTTACATTTGCCACATGTTTTGGGGTGTGACCAAGCCTCCTGCTCACATCTGGCTCACTCTAAAACAGGGCTTGAGGCTCAGCACTGCACACACACAGCTTTGAGGATTAACATGAAACCAGCCCGCTCTACACTGTTTTGTTTGCCAAAACCTTTCCCACAGCAGCATCCAGACAGGATTAGGCACCTACACAGATTTTTTTTTTTTTTTTTTTCTAACAGCCAGGCCTATTTTGGCAGCTGAGCCGTGCCAGGGCTGGCAGCATCTCCTCTGTATTCTCACTGCCCAGCTGAGGCAGGACTGGTGCCCATCGGAGGGCTCTGGCTTTGTTTCAGCACCAAATTGCTGGAAACAGCTGCGGTGCTGCTTGAAGGAAGTTGTTTGACAGAGCCCTAAGACTGACCAAGGGCGTTCCAGTCACCAAAGGCATCAGTGTTAGAGGAAGCCATGAGAAAGGCCATTAGCTCAGGAAGAGCTCAGGAAGAGGAGACAGCAGCCAAGGAATGCTCCAGAGCTGTGTCTAACTTCAGGCTAACGTTGCTGTGTGCACACATTAATATTTAATAACATTTAACTCAAAATCAACCTCTCTGGCCCCTCTTATAGTGAGCTAAAATGTTAAATGTGACCGTGAAGTTTTCCCAGATCCTTTTGAGCAGGGAGAACCAGCATTTCCACAGCAAAGCTTGTAGATGGTAAGAGCTGTTAGCAGGAAAGAGACGTGTGCGAGTGCCAGAGCATGTCAGGAAAAAGGATGTCAGGTAAGCAAGCTTCCTAAGGGTAATGAAAATGCAATTTTAAACAATGGTTGGACTCAGTATCAAGAACAGCACGGAAAACCTTTGCCTAAGACATTTGATTTTGCAGGGTGTCAGACAAGCCCTTCACCTGCTGCAAGTTTTGCATCACTCTCGTGTCTCATCTTATTTGGCCTTCCCTGGGAACAGCTGAGGCCTTGGGTAGAAACACGTTGGCAGCTCCCTGAGGAAACTTTATTCATGTTGGAGCCGGGTTTGTGCCTCATTGCTCACTGTGACTCCTCTGGGCATCTCCAGGAGCATTTTGGTGTTTCCTGGGGAGCAGGGGATTCCCTGGGAGCATCCCCAGACAATTCTGGGGGAATTACGTGTGTGTGTGTGCCGGGGAAAATTCACACCCAGCACTTGCCAAGGACTCCTCCCAGGCATCTGCAGCCACTTTTTGGCCTCCTCTGGAGACAGATGGGTTCCCAGGTCCCTGCTGGCATCTGCCCAACATCCCCAGGCAGGTCCATCTCCCCTTTTTTTTCCATTTCAAATTGGACCATTGTTCTTCTGTTGATTTTTGAGACCAGCTACAGGTGTAAATCTGTGTTTGTGGTGTGTGTTTTGAGGGGAGGAAAAGGGATAAAAGTTGTTTTGTGTGGGTCTAGAGGGGTTTGATGACCACAGAGGGGTTGTAGGTCATAAAGTGATGCTGAAGGAGGATCTGGTGTTGGGAAGTGCTTGGGTTTGGAGGTCCACAAGCCAAATTTTGGCTCCTAAACTGTAACCCTGCTGCTTTCCTGTATCCCAAGGTTCAGCTGTGTTAACTATCTCCCATCTCCTTCCCTGGTGGAAGGTGTCCTTGACAGTGGTTGGAAGCAGATGGTTTTTATGGCCCCTTCCAGCCCAAACCACTCTGGGATTCCACGATTCTAACCCTTGACAGAAACACTGTCCCAAAAAAATCAGTCTGATCTCCATTTTCCCATCGAGCACCTAAAAATCATGAGTTTGGAGTGCCTCCTTTCGCTCTGGGCTTTGCTATGGAGGCAGCTGAAGTCCCAGGTAACCTATGCAGACTTTCCTAGAGCAGAGAGATTTGGGAGAGCTGGGATAAGACCGTGTCCCAGGATGTTTGGGGCTCCCCTGGAGAGAGTGGAATGTCGGTGGTAGAAGGCTCCCATGAGGTCACAAAGGCCCCTGAGGGGTCACCCAGCACCCAGAGGGGTCACCCAGCACCCAGAGTGGTCACACAGCTGGGTGTGTTGGGCAGTGCAGGCACCTGAAGCCTCACCATGGAGAGGATGCGATGGGCCATGAGCAGCATCATCCTCCTGGCTCTCCTGAGAACCCTGGCAATCCTGGGAGCCCTGCTGATCCTGTTCTTCCTGCAAACCCTGATATACCCCACGGACAAGCTCTTCCTTGGTGAGGGAGGGGCAGTCCCACAGGTCCCTTCAAAGGAGCATTTAGGTTTCAGGAAATTTAATGCTGTTCTTGGCTGAAGCTCATCAGCAGAGCAGAGAGGCAGTGGGTGGCCTCAGAAGACGCAGAGCGTTCCCTCCCGGATTCCAGGGCCCTCAGCTGCTTCCAAGAGCGATGCCAGCAGGATTGCTGGGGCTGGGTTTAGCTCCTGACAGCTCCTGCGCAGTTTGTTTGGGATCATCGTGGCCCAGACACCTGGAACCCGCCTGCATGGTGCTCCAGAGGGGAAGGGGCAAGCAGGTCCACAGAGCCACACCATATTCCAACCACAGTTCCTGCCACAGAAAGTACACGGAAATATTTTGTTTGAGCTTCTCTGTCCTTTTCACAGCTGTGGCTGGAGGCAGTGGAGATCCAGGGGCTGAATTTGTGTCTTCTGAGCCCTACATGACTGCTGATCTGTTTTGGGAGCTGCCAGCTGAAGGCCCAAATGTGAGCGAGGTATCTCCTGCAGGTATGAGAATCCAGCCTTGCCTGGGTGTGCCGGGACATTCCATGAGCCCCTGCCTGTGCTGCTGCTCAGTCCGGACAGGGAATGCCCCAGAGTGTGGCAGGAGCTCCTCACAGGGGTCTGGTGCCCCTGAGCTTTCCCAGCTCCCCAGCCGAGGGTCACTGGTCACTCCTGACCGACTGCACAGCCCGAGAGGTGATTCCAGGGATTTCTCTGGTGGAAATTTTCCATTCTTTCCCTTAAGGTCTGAAGAATGAAACTGGAAACATTTCCTGGCCGGAACAGTCCGAGTTAATGACTTTACTGAAGGAAACACTTCCAGGTACAAGTGGCCCTTAATGAGTTGGGGAGCTGGGCATTCAGGCTCCCCTGAGGAAGGGTGACTTGGAATTCAGCTGGCACCTTCCCTCTCTAAAGTGATAGAGATCGAAGTTTTGGATAAGGAGGCACCTCAGGAAATCCAGCAGGCAGTGCCAGTCCCTGAGGAGAACAGTGAGGCCCTTCAGCCAACAGGTGAGTCAGGGAATCCCTGTCCCTTGGGAATCCCTGTCCCTTGGGAATCCCTGTCCCTTGGCTATCCCTTGGGTTGGAGGCTGTGGCCATTCCAGTTCCAGGGATGCACACTCCGACTCTCTGTGAGTGCAGTGGGATGCCCAGCACCCCTCACACCTCATTCCCAGGGATTTCAGAGCTTCAGGGATTTCCTCCAGGCATGGTCAAGAGATTCGACAGCGCTGAGGACACCGAGACAGACCCCAACACTGTGGAGGACATGGCAAACACAGGCAGAGCTGATAAAAGAATCACCCAGAGTATCTTTGTAAGAGGCATCCTCATGGCTGTGGACTACTTCATGATACTTCTGCTGGCTGTCAGTGTGGTCCCTGCATGGGCGAAGGACATAAAAGAGTGAGTGACCTGTGGGGCGTGGGGGATTGCCAAATGTTGCTGCTGGGGGGCTGAACCCGCCATGAGGGATTTCCAGGGTTGCCAAATTTTGGTACAAGGCAGCTGGGACTGCCACGAGGCGTTTCGAGAAGCAGAGCTCTGCATGCCCTGTTGGTCACTGGCCAAACTCAGCGGAGATTCGTGCTGGGAGCTGGCGCCCCGTGCTCTGCCCAGAGCTCTCTGTGCCCGCAGCTCCTGGGTGTCCACATCCCATGGCATGTCCAGCACCGCTCCACATCCTCACACCCACCCCATATCCAGCCCTGGCAGGGCTTCAGCAGCTTCCTCTCTCCCCACAGGCGTCTCACGGCTTTGAGAGCCAATTCTGAGCTCCTGGACGGTGGGACGGGACATAAGGAATTTTTCGTATAAGTCTAAATAAAGATAAGCGGCACAACGGTCTGTGTGAAAGTTTTGGATTGGGAGGAATTCTTGCTGTCTGCTCCATTCTCTGGACAATCCACGTCCAGCTCCCCCCACCACAAGCAAGACCCAGCGCTGTTAGAGCAGGTCCAGAGGAGGCCACGAAAATTATCCCAGGGCTGAAACAGCTTCCTGGAACAGAAACCCTGCAAGACTTGAGGGTTTTCTCCTCCTCATCCTGGAGGAGAAAGGCTCCAGGAGACCTTGTTGTGACCTTTCAGTGGATAAAGGATTGTTCTTTATCAGAGGATCAGCCGTGCCAGGCCCAGGGGTGAGGTTTTGCACGGCCAGAGGGCAGGGATTGATGGGATATTGGGAAGGGACTGCTCCCTCTGAGGGTGGTGGGGTGCTAGAATAGAATTCCCAGAGGAGCTGGGGCTGCCCCATCCCTGGAAGTGTCCAAGGCCAGGTTGGACAGGGCACGGAGCAGCCTGGCTTAGGGGGAGGCGTCCCTGTCCATGGCAGGGTGGGATTTAAAATCCCTTCCAACCCGAACCATTCCGTGACCCTAAGCGATGTCAGGTAGGCAGTGAAGGAGCCTGGCACTAAAGCAAATTTCTAAAGCATTGAGCAGCTTTGTTGGTTCTTGCCAGCATTTAATAGGTGAATTTGTATATTCTCCTTTCTGGCACGTTAACTTCTTAAATATATGTGGTCATATCCCATATTTTAACTGAGTTAAAATCGTGAAATGAAACAAAACCAGTCCTGAATAAACGAACAGGGTGAGCATCTTACCTGGAAATACACAGTACTATAAAAGCCAAATGGAAACTCAATAGAATTCCCATAAAACACATTGCAATTTTGAATACTGCATAAAAGCACTTGCAGGTACCTCTTTCTGCAAAAATACCCAGTATTTAGAGAGTCTCTTAGAGTGAACAGAGCTCAGTGTTGTGCTGGAGGCTTTTTAAGGGAAAATAAAGATAATAAAATACAGTGGAAAAGATATAGTTTACTTTGGAGGCATTTATTGAAGCTATCAGTGCTTAAACCTGAGGGTCTGAAGGAGGAGAAATGGACACTGCAGGTGTGCAAGGTATGGGTTGTGCAATGGAACAGCGAATTCTGTTTAATTTGTGACTCTGGGATTATTCTTTTGATAAGAATCTCATCCCACCAGCAGTCAGGAGCAGCGCTTGGGATGGGGTTTGGTCTCTGTCAGGAATCTCCCTGCTCCAGGGGGTGCTCTGCAGCCCCTCCGGGATGCCTTCGGGTCAGGACACGGACGGGAGGACAACTCCTTCTCTCCCTCTGCCTTCAGCGCAGCGTCTCCAGCAGCACTTCGTTCCCAAGCTTTGCCAGACCCTCTCAGAGAGGCTTTGTCTTCCCAGTGGGGCTCTAGAGAGAAGCTTTGTGCTGGATTAGGCTTTCTCTAACCCCCGAGAGCCTGGCCAGGATGTGTCCTCAGGCTCCTCGTTGGAAAAGGAGTCCCTCAGCGCTGGGGATGGATGAGCCCACGGCAGCACCTTGTCCATGACGTCCACCGGGACTGAAGGATCTTTGAAGATCCCCTCACTAACTCTGCGCTCCTAGGGGGAAGCAGCCTCCCAGAATGGCAGCTCCTGTTCCAGTCACGTCCCCGTTTTGCCACCTCAGGTGCTGCTCGCCCTCATCCCCGCTCACTCCACCCAGGGCCACGGGCCCCTGGCCACCCTTTCTCTCTTCTTCAGCATGGGCAGCTGCGAAGCCCCGGCACCCTGCAGGGGCAGGGGGGGCAGCAGGTGAGAGCACTCAAACCTGTAGCCGGCCAAAATGTTCTTCTGGGGCTCTCTGAGCACCGACCAGAAGGCCTCGGGCCTGGCTCTCAGGGCCTGCGGCGCCTCGGGCCCCGGCCGCCGCAGGACGAACACCTTGGAGTCCTCCTGAGCCTTCCTGGCCTGGGCTCTGCCTGCCAGGGGCGCGCTCCCAAGAGGGGATTTCCTTTCTCTTTCTCTTCCTGGGAGAAGTTTCTTTTCTCTTTCCCTCTCAAGGAGATATTTCACTTCTCTTTTGAGACGAAACTTTTCTCTTCTTCCGAGAGGAACTTTCTTTTCTTCTCTTCCGAGAGGAGTTTTCTTTTCTTCTCTTCCGAGAGGAACTTTCTTTTCTTCTCTTCCAAGAGGAACTTTCTTTTCTTCTCTTCCGAGAGGAGTTTTCTTTTCTTCTCTTCCAGGAGGAACTTTCTTTTCTTCTCTTCCGAGAGGAACTTTCTCTTCTCCTCTTCTGGGATGAACTTTTTTTTCTCCTTCTCTTCTGGGAGAAACTTCATTTTCTCCTCCTCTTCTGGGAGAAACTTCATTTTCTCCTCTTTTGGCACGAACTTTCTTTTCTCCTTCACTTCCAACAGCATCTTTTGCTTTTTTTTCTTTTCCTCGTCCAACTTTCTTTTCTCCTTCTCTTCCGAGAGAATCTTCTCTTTCTCCTTCTCTACTGAGAGATTTCCTTCTTTCTCCTTTTTTTTCTCTTCTCTCTCCTTCTCTTCCAAGAGAATCTCTTCTTTCTCCTTCTTTTTTGTCTCTTCTCTCTCCTTTACTTCCAAGAGAATCTCTTTTTTCTCCTTCTTCTTCTCCTCCAAGAGAATCCCTTCTTTCTCTTTCTTTGCCAGGCTGAACTTTCTTTTCTCTCTCTTTCCTGAGGGAATCTCTTCTTTCTCCTCTTCCTCCTCTGCCCCTCTGAGTTGCTGCTGCCTCTTTTTCACCCTGCTTCGACGCCTGGCCCTTGGGCACAGGTTTGCCCTTGGCTTTGTCAGCCACAGGCTGCTTTCCTCCAGCAGCAGCCCCTGGGATCACCGGCGTCTTCCTGGAAGGACACAGCAGGAGGGGTCTGGGTGAGGCTGGGAGGGGTTTGGGGCCGCGTTCTGCCCACGGGAGCTGTGTGTCCCTCAGCCCACGGCTGTGCCCAGCTCAGGAGAGGAACCCCCCTGAGCTGGGAGCCTTGGCTGACACCTGTCTGTCCCATCTGTGGCTCCAGCTGTCACGAGGCGCTCTTCTGGAGGGATGGAGAGGATATGGGGTGCTCCCAGCAGCCCCAGCCCGGCTGGTGGATGTGCTGGGGAACAAGCTGCGGCCGGATGAGGAAAAGGCCCCACGCCCTGAACCTCCAGGCTCACCTGACCCGAGAGCTGGGCCCTGTCTCCATCGCCTCCTTCTCCCTCAGAGAGGGCTGCACTCCTGCCTTGGCAGAGGAATCCTTCTGAGCAGGCACGGGCAGACCAGGAAACCTCCCTGGAATCAGGAAGGACAGAGCTTGTCAGAACAGCACAGCTGGGATGCGACTGGCCACAAGTGACGCGTGGAGATGCTCAGGCCTCTTCCCAACACATCCAAGGGAGAGTTCCCACTGCCCTCACACCACTGTCTCCAGAGGCCTGGCACCCTCCCAGCCACACTGGCAGGTCTGGGACAGTCTCTTCTGAAAGCAGAGGTAATTTCCAGTGTGGTCCCTCGGATCCCCACCCTCCTGCTGAACCAGGGATCAGCATCTTGGGCACCTCGCAGCCCAGGGCTCAGCTCTGGTGGAGCCAACCTTGGGAGAAAAGGCCATGACGAGCCGGGACCAAGCTTTGGCACGATCAGATCCTCATGATGATCATAGCTGGGGTTTCTCCCATCAGATCACAGCCGAGAGTTGCCCGTGCTGTGGAGATGAGCAGGGAGCTGCTTTACCTTCTGTGCCTTGCCTGAGGGGTGACAAAAGTGTTTCGTTCTTCTTGTCCTCCTCAGGAGCAAATCCAAAGTCCTTGAGATGATCCCCAGGCAGCGATGTGGCCGGAAATGTCTGTTCAAAGCTGGAGACAAAGAGACAACACAATCCTGACCCACGTCCCCACCAGCCCCGGCCCCCTGCCAGCATCACCTGCCCCCAGGTGAGTTTGGCTGTAGGGTAAAGGCCCTTTTCTCCTAAAACACCTGTGCCCCAACCCCAAGGACTGTCCTGGGAAATAGGGGCACCTGTTTATTCCTGATTCCTGGCCACGGTGGGGAAGCAAGGGTTGCCTAAAATACTCCCCCTGTCCCCTCAGGTCTGCTCACAGGGATGGCCAGCAGGCAGACACAGAGGAGAGTCAGTGCTCTGCAGGACTGTTGTGGTCACGAGGAGAAACTGCTCCCAGATCTCTCCAGAGACCAAAGCTGCCAGGGTGTTGGACTCACTTGGGAAAGACGATGACACGTCCAGTGGAGCTCAGGGAAGCAGTGGACACTGCCTGGGACATCACCATGTCCAGCTGCTGGAAAGCCTGCAGCACAGAAAGATGAAGGTGCCAGGGCATCCTCAGCATGGCCAAGGCACTCAGGAGAGGAGGGGCTCAGGGCAGGTAGAGCAGCTGGGATCGTGCTCCTGCCTGGCCCCTGGACTCATCCCGGCGTCCACATGCCAGCAGTGCTGGGGAACTGTGGTGGGTCTGCCCGAGCAGAGGGGAAAGCAAAGGCTCACCCTGAGTGTGTCACCGTCCTGGATCCTCTCCCCGGTCACCTTCTCCAGGAAGTCCAGGTAGAATCTCATTTGCACCCTGCTGCCTTCGATGAGGAGCACACCCACGTCCTTGAGGGCAAAGGCGACGCTCATGCCCTTCTCCAGGCAGTGGTAGAGCAGGGACGTGGTGCCCAGGATGCAGCACTCCGCTTTCCTCCGGGACACAGAGGCCTCCACGGCCACCCTGGCATATTTCAGAGGCTCCAGCTGCTTACTCCCTGGAAAACCACAGGAGGGAGATGGAGGCACTTCCCCAGGGCTTGGCCAAAGGCGTTTCCCAGGAGATGCTTTGGGAAATGTGGTGTGATCCCCGATGCCACCCTGGGCCTGCAGGGTTAAATCCTCTGTCTTACCAGCCAGGTTATCTTTATTTTCCAGGCTGTGGGCTCCTCCAAGATTCCTGGCCAGGTGGAACACTGGCCTCTGCAGGATCACAGTCTTGTTCCCCACCAGGGTCTGTGCACGGACCACGTCAAAGGACCCAAGGGTGGGAATTCGGATGCCCTGGAGCAGAAGGGAAAAGCCCAGAGGGTGAGAAATGGACAGAAGGAAGAGCTGACGATGGCTCCATCAAAGGATGGTGCCTTTGACCAAACTCTGCCAACTCCCACTGCCCAGAATTCAGGACAATGGGAAGAGCCCTGGCGAGAAGATGCTGGGGCCTCTCCTTTCCCTTCTCCCACCAAAAAACCCATGCAGGAGTAGACAGAGGCAGCTCCAGGGCATACCCGGTCTCCAGTGACCAGGATGAGCCCTGTGGTACAATGCCACCTCCCAGAGGTGACACCACCCTCGCACAAGCTCGGTTTGTCCCTCAGCAGGGGATTTCGGGGTGGCTTTCCTGCATTCTGAGGAGGGCAAGAGGAGCTGCAGGCCACGATCCATGAGGAGGGCCGTGGGAGCTGCTCACTGCTCTGGGTGGGCAAAGAAGGACATGGTGCTGTCCCAGGGTGATGTCCCAGGGTGCTGTCCCAGGGTGATGTCCCAGGGTGATGTCCCAGGGCGCTGTCCCAGGGTGTTATTCCAGGGTGTTGTCCCAGGGTGCTGTCCCAGGGTGTTGTCCCATGGTGCTGTCCCAGGGTGCTGTCCCAGGGTGTTGTCCCATGGTGCTGTCCCAGGGTGATGTCCCAGGGTGATGTCCCATGGTGCTGTCCCAGGGTGATGTCCCAGGGTGATGTCCCAGGGTGATGTCCCAGGGCGCTGTCCCAGGGTGCTGTCCCAGGGTGCTGTCCCAGGATGCTGTCCCAGGGTGATGTCCCAGGGTGCTGTCCCAGGATGCTGTCCCAGGGTGATCTCCCAGGGTGCTGTCCCAGGGCGCTGTCCCAGGGCGCTGTCCCAGGGTGCTGTCCCAGGGTGCTGTCCCAGGGTGATGTCCCACCTTGTGCAGCGACAGCTGTTGTTGGACAGAGTCAGCCACTGCATCCCAAACAGCCTTTCGCTCTGGAAAAGAAGGAAATTCCAGGTTATGCTATTCTTCTGCTGGCTCTCAGCCTTCCAGCACCCCTGGGCCGTGTGTCAGTGCTGAGCCTTGTCCCCACATCCCCGAGAGAGCAGCTCGGGCGATGCCCCTGCCTGTACCTGCGGGGGTGATGGTGGGCATCATGAACACAGGATCCATCCCATCCCAGAAATCCATCTGGAACAGGTTCACACCATTATTGGCAGCCATGTCCTCAGTGGTGAGGACCTTCACCCTTGGGGCTGTCTCCAGAGTGCAGAACCCCTGGCCCTGGGCCACGGGCTTTGTGTGACATCACAGTCCCAACGATGTTCCAGAACAGGCTTCTGGAAAATGGTGCTCAGGGCCCTTTAAATGAGGCTTTGGGCTTTAAAATCATGAGCCTTGGAGATTACCAGTGTGGTTTTGTAGTCCCAGAGATTGGGTTTGGACCCCCAATCAACTCTTTGCTCTCCCAAATGTGGGCGTTGGGGATTTAAAAGTGATGCTCTTCTCCCCACTTTTGAGGCTTGCATTATATAAATAAGGATTTGGCTTGGAAAGCTCAGTGTTGAGTCTGAGAAAAAATGAGCAACGATCATTTGGACCTTGAAACTTTTTTTTTTTTTCTCCATTTTTCTTTTTTTTTTTTTTTTTTTTTTTTTTTTTTTTTTTTTTTAATAGTATTTCAATAAAGGATTTTTTTTCTTTGGGATCCCGTTGTGAGACACCAGCTCTTAAGTCGAGAAGAGCTCAGTTTTGTGGTGGAGGTTTGTAAGTCAGGGCAAACAGAGACAATAAAATACAGTGAAAAGGATAAATGGCTTGACTTTGGAGGCATTTAACAAATCACTCAGTGCTTAAACCCCGGCGTGCAAAGAAGCTGAAGGATGGGGAATTGATGAATGCTGTGGACTCCTCTGAAATGACTGGAACCCAAAATACGAGATGACAGGATAAAATGGGCTTATAAAGTGAGCAACACTGTGATTTGGAGCGACCTCCAGCCTCCCTCATCTCCAGTAGCAAAACCTTTCTGACACCAAGGAAAGTGTGATGGATCTTTTAGGGTATTCATCTGCCTCTGGAAAGGCGTCAAAGGCTACCTGGGAGAGTTTATCTAACTCCTATCTCCAGTGATCAGAGATGCCAAGGGGATTAAGGAGGGAATTTGATGCAGTCAGGGATGTTACATTTTGGGAAGATAAACTAGACATCAAACCCAGTGATTTAAAGTCATCAGAGAGAATGAGGGCAACCTTAAAGCAATTTGAGAGGGAAGCAAAAGCAGAGGCTTTTTCCAGGGTCAGAGCACGCAGAGAAGTCCGGGGTAGATAAAGAAAAATCCCCGTGGCCAAGGTGACAGCTGAGGACTCTCCTGAACCTCCTCCAGACACAATTTGTCCTTGTATGAGTGCAGCAGGATGGAACCTCAGCCCTGCTCGTAAAACATCATTTATCAAAACTTCTTATGCCACAAAACCTCCCAAACAGTGAAGGCTCCCACTGAGAGCCATAAAGTTTTGTCTGTGCAGGCTCTGCCCTGTTTGCCCCTCATGAACCTTCCCACGTCCCCCTCAGCTGTGCCACCCTCAGCTCCCCAAAGAGGATGGACAAATCTGACGCCTTTCCGCAATGTCTGGTTCAGTCACAACGCACCTGGACTCCAAAAGGAGCTGTGATTCCCCCCCAGCTACACAGCAGGCCAAGGGGATTCAAAAAATTCCAGAGGAAACCAAGTGTGCCACTGTTGGAGTCCAGGGCATCCCTTTGGCTGCCCTGGAGGGTCAGGGACCTGGGCAGGGGGCTCTGAGACCCCAGCCCAGAGCTCAGAGAGACACTGGCTTTGATCTCAGTCCATGGGAAAAACTTCCTAAACTGAGAGAGGGTTTGCAGGCCACAGGAGTGTGAAAAATAGTGGTTTAGTTTATCATAGAGTGAAAAAACAGTAATTTTAGGTTCATAGCATTGGAGTGAATGGGGACAAAATGGAGAATCTGGGGCGTTGTCTCCTTTTTCTTCCTTCTCCTTCCCTCACTCCATTTCTGCAGTGACGTTGGCACAAAGCAGTTTGTGAGGATTGGGTCAGTGTACAGGTGACCTTTTTAGTAATAGTGACAGACATTGGTAAGAAATAGTAAATAACGAACACGTAGTAATTAGTATAAAAGATTAAGCACAGCCCAGCTCGGGGGGAGACGTGAGAAGTCCATGCAGCTGCAAACATCTCGTTGGACTGTGAAAAATTTGTAAGACAAGAAACAATAAACGAAAAAATGCAACCTTGAAAAAACTAAACCTGAAGACTCCATCTCTTTCTTCGGCTTGGCGCAGAGCTGTGCAGGGGGAAAAAGACCCTGAAACCACCTGAGTGTTGGGAAAACAGCTCCCGACATGCTGCTTCATTTGGGTTTTTACAACAAAATCAAATAGCAAAAAGTCTTCAGCTGTGAGCTCCTTATAGGTTGGGGACCCAACACAACCAGCACTCAACCCGTGGTTATTTCCACAGTCAAATATTTCCAACTCCAATATTTCCTGGACTTGTCAGCATGAATTGGGGAACAGTATTGAATTTTGGGGTGTAATATTGAAATTGGAACAGAAATTCCCCGAAGCTGCAAAGCCACGGGGGAAAACCCTCACCTCCTCCAACTCGGGCAGCAGAGAGCAGGGAGGGAAAACAAACAGAAACCGGGAGGAGGAATTAATGATGCATTTAATGAAGAGAAATCAAAACTCATTTGTTGTTTTGGGAGGAGAAGGCAGCTTCGAGCACTATGGCAATAGAAGCTGAACAACATCAAATTGATGTCTTGCCTGTCAGAGCGAGAGCAATAAATTACTATTTTCCATGATTTAATTTTCCCTTTTAAAGCAAATACTTCGTTCTGCTCAGCTTTAAAGGGAGAACCACATCATTTAAAACAACTTAAAAATATCAGCCTAATGAGCTATAACAGAGACATTTATAGAACGTGATGTGGGGCTGTGATTCAGCTTCTTTTAAGTCACAAGGAGCAACATTTGTTACTAGGAGGTGTTTTCCTGAGCAATTAGGCACAGGAGCCTAATTAAAATTAACTCAGTGTTCAAATAAGCATAAGAGAATAATATAGGTAATCTGCAGACACGGGGGAACAGCTGGAATGTTGATTTTTTTTTTTTTTAACACCTTGCTTGAAGAATGATGGAGGTTTCAGGGGCACATCCCAGAGGCTCCGTTCCCAAGGTCACCTTCGGAAAGTCGAAATATTTTAAAATGGCTTGGCTGGATGCTAAATGCTGTTGCGGGCGGAATGTTTCAGATTTAATAATTCTGGGTGCTGATCCAGGTCTCCCCGTGACGAGCACAAAACTAAAATTGTTATAAAAAGCTGTGACTGCGCAATTAATGAAAGCTACAAGGCGGATATTTTTCAACGCAGCGCTGACATTTATGGTTTTTCTGGCAGTTTAATTGTGGGTCAATTAACACAGGGTTGATTACTAAAAGCGTTGTGTTTCCTTGCAGTACAATTCATCTGCATTTGGACAAACCCCCGCAAACTATTCAAAAAAAGCACCATCAGTTTTGTGATGCATTCTCACCGAAGTCAATAATTCTTTTGCTCTTTAGACAGGGCTGGAAGAACCCAAATCTTCTGTTCCTTCTGCCCCAGCAGAGCAGCAACACGCCGAGAGCAGCATCCCAGTGCCTTTTGCTCAAATAATATCTTTAAAATAAGGTTTTTAAAGCAGCCATCAGTGAATTATTTATTACTTCCTTGAGTGTTTTGTATTTATGAGTCCCTAACGTGGGGCTTTATTGCCCCTAATTCCTCCTTCCCAACAAAATAATGACAGTTTTTCGGCTGCCTGCTCACCTGCTCCCTGCCTTTGCACCCGAGATCTCCACTGCCAAGCGCCTGGAGATTCTAATTAGCTTTGAAAGAAATATTGTTCATTAATAAAACCTCAGGACAGTAAAACATCCTCCAATTAGCTCAGGGGGTGGAGGGGGCCAAGCGGAATAGGAATGTGCATTATTTTTAGAGCAGACAGCCTCATGTGTTCGGGGACTTTTAGAATTGGAATGCGAGGAGGAGAAACGTGGAGCAATTCAGCCGATTCACAGCTTAGGGGGAAGGGGGTTTTATGAAAATAAAATGAATTACGGAGAGCGTTTAACGCCTGGATTTTTGTGCGCAGTCAGGGTGTCTCTGTGAAAATGACAAAAAACACGAGGCAATGGTTTATACTCGGGAAAGAGGGGAGATATCCCAGTTGTGGATCTCTGAGGGGAAGTGCTGTGTGATTTAATAGAGGGTGTAGAGAGTGAGTAAGGCAGTGACAGCAGGACAGAAATCCGATGGCAAACGTCTTCTTCCTAGAGGATTTCTTCCATCCTACAGAGCAAAGGATGTTTTAGGGAAAAAAAAATATTCTTCTGGCTGCTGTTTATTGACTCTTTATATAGCTGAGAGAACTTGAAGGAATAACGATTAGTTAAAAAAAAAATAAATTAAAAACAATTATATGGGTGTGTGCTGGCAGGAGGGAAATCCCGTGGGTTTCTGCGGCAGAACTCTGCCCAGTTTGTAATATTTAATCCCAGTTCCACGGTTCCACGGAATTAAACTGCTCGGGGAGAGGTCTGGGCATCAGCAGGAAAAGCTGCGAAACAGCAGAGCAGGGATATCCAGGAGAGGGAGTGCTGGCACCACCGACTGCAGCCATCCCCTCAAATTACGCGTTCCTCTCCTAAAAGCGCCCAAGTTCCACCAAAAAAAAGGCGACAACAGCCAGAAAAGCCAAGTCTCAGTGCAATAATAACTTTGTATTACGCCCACAGAACTCACCCGGAGAATTTCCCCTTCCTGGGGGAGTTAATGCAAAAGTTTTGGTTTATCAGCGCTCTGCTTTTGGGTGCACGTGGGGTCAAAAGACAGAGGGTGCTTTAGGTTCCAGCTCAGCACCAGATTTCCTTCGGTCACCTTTGGATTCTCAGTTATTCTGGGACCAGCTGGGTGTTTGCGTCACCAGGATTGCCTTTTAGACTCGGGTTTGGGGATTTTTAAGTTTTCTTTTAAAGGTTTCAATAGAAAACAATTCTTACCTCGAAAATATCAGTAATTTCAGTGGTGTCGCTCCTGACCCTGACATCTGCAGTTCAAATAAGAATCCAATTGATCCCTAACCTCAATCATTTTAATTTGATCTAATTCTCTGCAACTTGTATTTTACATACTTCCAAGGAAAAAAAGAAAAAAAAAAAGTTTTGTTTTTTTTTTTCTAAGAAGCTGATTCTTACCATTCGTGGGGTAATTTGGGTAAGGAATTCTCGAAGCACCTCAGAGTTCTCCTGAATCTTGACGTTATTACAGCGAAAAACATCAGCTGTCTGTTTGGTTGCCGTCACTGTGGCACTGACAGCGTCCCCCTGCTTTGATTTCTCCCCATCCAGCTCTCAGGAGAGTAATTGGTAGTGCTCTCAGAATAATTGATGAGATTTTCCAGTCAAATCAGATGAGAAGCTCCTCAGCATTACTTCAGACTTGTTCCAAGCGGAGTTTATGCAGTTAAGAGGAGGAATAGAAAGTCCTGGACTGATGACTGAGCAGATTTGTTCTCCATTAGTGCTTCAGAGCAGGCATCTCTGCAGCTCCAGCAGGAGAAATTGAATTTTCAGCCCTAGGAATCTTTAAATTTCACAATTAGATCTGACTCGAAACCCTCCTGCCCATCTTGTGAGCTGGATGGGAGAGAGAGAGGGAGGAAAAGAGAGGGAATTTGGATCAGCGATGGCTCCCATCGAGTTCAAGTAGCACATAAACCCTCGGGCTGGCTGGAGGTTGAATTCCAAGACATAAAGAAATTATCCAGGGGAAATTCAGCTCAGCAGGGGCCACATAACCACTCTGGGACAGAATGTGCAGTTTCTTTATGTGAACCAGAGGAACATTTTGCATCAATTCTGGCCGTTTTTGTAGGTCACAGAGCTGTGCTGAAGACGCTGGAGTTGCACCTTTTTGCACCAGGGCAGATCTTCTTGGCTGGGTAGAAGTTGTTTTTTCTTCTGGAGAACATTCCCTGTTCATCTTCTCAAGGATCCTTCTGGGAAAACAAGACCTCAATGCAAACAGCTTGATTTTATTATCACTGTTATTATTTATATTAAAACATGTTCAGTTGGAAAGCAGACAATTTCCCCAAAAAAGTCACTCAAAATACATTAAGAGAGAAACCCACATCAAAAATCCAGGGGCTCCTATGAGCTCTATTAATTTTATTCCTTCTCCCTTTCCCTGGGCTGGATCCAGAGCAGCGCTGCTTTTGTACAGGCACTCGAAAATAACTCAGCTGTAACTCTCAGCTTGAGCACCTGTGTGTGTTTGCAACGTTGCTCCAGGAATGCGCCTGTGGTTTGAAAACTTCTGATTTATGCTTTCCCTTCGATGTTAAAATAACACGGCATTCAAATCCCAGCAAATATTGGGTGACTCAGCCAGCTCCCACCCGGTGTGTGCGGAATTTTGCATCGTGGAAACAGAACCATGTCCAGAAATCACTCGGAGAATCATCTTGCACTGCAGCAGGTACTTTCTTCGTAATGACATGGCCAAACAATGAATTTATTTTGCAGCATATTGCTTAGTGCTTGGGGTTTTCAAAAGAGGAAAACTTTATCTGCCATCGGTGTGGTCTTAAAAAAAAATATTCGGAACTCCATTTATTTGGGGGTTTTTAGGCAGAGTGTGTAATTTTCAGCTTTCATTTCTCGTGCTTATCAAACTCTTCTGCCATTCACAGATTAATGCTCTCGGTGCTTGCACAGAAATGTCCTCGAAGGAAGGGAAGGAAGCTGGGGAGGAAAAGAGCCTGGCTCTAATCTGACCTCCCGTGACTCGTAGGGATGGTTGGACTCCAGGGACGCGTCTGCTGAAAGCTGCCTGGGTGACCTCAGCCCAGATCCGTGACCTTTCTGCTCCTCACACTTCAGTCGGCACCGGGGAACTGATAAAGCCGCTCTCCTCCCTCCCTGAACTTGCCCTGGGGATGTTTTTTTGGAGTGGGAAGGCATTTGGCCGTGTGTATTCCAGTCCTGCCTGGAAGCGGCACCACGCACACTCAGTGCAGAGCGGCTTGGGCAGGACAGCGCTGCCCTCTCTCAAATGGAGAAATCGATCTTATCCCTTGTCTGCAGAATCCTTATAATCCCAGGATGGTTTGGGTAGGAGGGACCTTCAAGCCCATCCAGTCCCACCCCTGCCCCACCTTCCGCCATCCCAGGCTGCTCCAAGCCCCATCCAGCCCGGACGCTTCCAGGGATGGGGCATCTCATCCCGAACTATTCTTGATGTAGCCCAAGGATCAGGGCAGGTGAAACGAGGCCAAACATCCCCATCTGTCCCACGTCTTCATTCCCACACTAAAGAAAGCTCAGCCTATTTCCTGGTGCACTTTCCTCTTCTTTAAGGAGTCTCTTTGCCCCACCACAAGAATGTGATCTGGTCACAGCTTTGGCTCATGTTTACTTTAGCAGGCAAATCACAGGCACTCGAATCCTCCAGTGCTTCCACCAACATTTCTCATGTCAGGGGAAAAAAAAAAAAAAAAATGAATCTACAACCTTTTGAAATGGGTAAATATAAATATAAAGTGCACAACATGTCCTGTTCCAAGCTGTGAGAGCCCTAGGACTGATTGATAACACGGCTCCTTTCCTGCTCCACTTCTGCACTAGGAGAACTAAATAAAGGTTGGAGGGAGAAGTATTTCTATTTTTAGTGCAGGAGTGTGCAGTCACCCCAGACTTTGCTAAAATTCTGCCTGTATACCTAAGCTGGTTTTGTCTAGCAAAGTGCTTGCTCACTTCCTTTTGTCTGAGAATTTCAAACGCTCCAAGTCTACTTCACAGCTGAATACTTTCCAGAACTGCAGCCCAGATGGAAAGGTCGGTGGTGATCATCGGGTTGATCAGGAGGAGACAGTTCTCCTTTTGGATTTGCAGATGACAGCTTGGGAAGGAGAGCGTTGCTTCCCTGCAAAAATATTGAGCATTAAGAAAAGAACCTGGGTCAAAATCAGAAAAAGAATTTGACGTGAATAGGGAAATACAGAGAAATAGGGAGGCACAACACGCATCAATCAAACCATGTTTACCTTTTCAATGTATTTAACTCCATTTACAACACAACTCTCAAAGAAATACCACTCTGATATTTGTTTTTCATCTCCCAATAAAATAGTGAGGCAATTTAGACAAGTTTTTCTCCCTAAGAAAAGAAATTTAACAAGAGCTGCTGTCATTTTGGCAGGCTTTTGTATGCATAATGCATCATTTTTCATTCTCAGAACCTTTACGCTGAAAATTTACAGGCAATGCTTTTGTTTTGCAAGTACAGAGGAAAGCATTTGCTCTGAATTGATGGGAATTTCTGCCTTTTTCTCTGTTTTCTCCCTGCATTGGGGATGTCTGCTGGGAAAGAGAAAACGACAGCATGGTTTTGCTACAGTGCACACTGACAATGAGAAAACAAAGAATGTTCCAGGACACTCAAGAATCAATGCAAGCTATAAATCAAACTGCTTCCAGTAAAGCCAGTAGCTGTGCCACAAGAATCCATTTGAAATTCGTCCCACTTATTTTAAATATTTCCTTCATAAAGAGTTTTTGGACTGCCAAACGCTCTCTTCCTTTTGTCCTTTTTGTCATCTGGAATGAGCCAAAGACACCTACAGCCCTCAAATCCTTGTCTTTCCTCAAAGCCATCAAATTAGCTTAAACCTGGGACCAGGGGGAGAAAGTTGGCAGGAACTGTCAGAAAAAAACAAAAAAAAAAAAACACCAAAAAAAACCCCTTTTCCATGTCGAGTTTGCAGAGAGGTTTCTTTGTACCTGTATCTGATGGGAGAGAGCTTTATAATAAATGCATTTTTAGATTAAATCTGAAATACGTTGTGAAATTAAATTTTAAATTTCGTTTGAAATTTTTAAATCAAATTTTAGATTTCAATCCGCCGGGCGGCCATTGGTGGCCACAGAGGGACAGCGCTGTTGCACCCGAGAAAAAAAAGGTAGAAATCTCTCTCTGTATTAAATTTTATATAAACCACGGCTGCAGGACTGGGCTGGGCTGGAAGAGCTTGTGAAGTTTTGTTGATATTTGTGTGATTGCTGCTGGATCTGGGCCCATGGGAGGCAAACTGGTTGTAGTTAGAGAAACGACTGGCTTGGAGATTTTCTCATGGAATGGGTTTCTGTTGGAAAATGTCAGATTCTCAGAACCCAAACTCTTTGTGGGAACAAACACAGCACATCAAAGAGCAATGTTATTCCTGGGAGAAAGGGGAAACAGAGAAAACAAAGAAAAGAGGGGGAAAGAATTCCCTCATTATCCCAAAAAGAAGCATGAGCGCTAATGAGATGCTGAAGTGCTCCAGTAATTATTTCAACAGAAAAAGGAAGAACTGGCAAGATGCTGTGGTGCATTTTGAATATATAAAATAATTGTATATAGCATATAACGAATTATATTCTGAGTGTTTGCCAGAAGCCTCTAGTTCCTGATCAAAGTAGAACAATAAGTTTTCTCTTGGTTGTATTCATGTTTCTGTATCATCTTCTCCTTGCTGCACATTTATTTCACAATCTATCTTCACTTCTTCCTCCGTAGGTTTAGCCAGGCATGAAGTGCTAATAGCAGTGCTGGGAAGTGCTTTTCAAGCTTAATTAATGGTCAGAAGAAACGTCAAAATTCTTGACAAGATGATTTTTCTTTATTTATTTAATTTTTTTTTTTAGTGTGAATAAATATTATTGTCTTGCTCAGAGTACAGATGGAGCCCTGGGGAAGTTTGCTAGGGGAAAATCATGACATTGCCTATTAATAATCAAGTAATTGCAGATGTTTTAGCAGATAATGTGGTCATGGAGGTGGAACATGAGGCAACTGAGCACTTGGGCAGTGGTTTTGAAGACTAAGGAATTTAGATTTCAGAGTAGAAAAACTTCCACTCACTCCCCCAGCTCCTCCACTTTTAATGGAAATTTTCTCCCTTATTCATTTAGGAGAAGGGAGAAAAATTAACACGGCACAGACAGGGGAAAAAAAAAAATTCTGAATAACAGATATTTTCAACTTCCTTCTAACATCCTGCCTTTTGAGTCTGTATGTGTTTTGGTCACGTTTAAATTAAACATGACAAAAGCCCACTTAACAGTTTTCAAACAACCTCAAGCTGTGGTTTATTTATTTCCAGGAATTTACTGGAGGTTAAAAATCCAGGCCCACAGAGGGATGTAGAATCTGGATTCATATCCAGGTGTTCAACTCCCAGGATCAATGAATCTGCATTTTTAAATACTTAGAATGATGGAATGATTTGGGTTAGAAGGGAGCAGGGACGCCTCCCACGATCCCAGGTTGCTCCAAACCCCGTCCAACCTGGCCTTGGACACTCCCAGAGCTGGGACATCTCATTCTGAGCTATTCCTAACACATCCCAGGGGTCAGGGCAGGTGAAGCAAGGCCAAACATCCCCATCAGGACCAAGCAAATTTATAGGATTTGCCTTCACTTTCTTGGTATTGACTGATCCCTAGCTAAAAAATGAGGAGCTGGGCAGAGCAGTTGTACAAGGGTATTCACTGTGGGAAATGGATTTGCAGAGGATTTCCAAAGCCTGGCTGAAAGCTCACTCAGTCCTGTGTGCAAACTCTGAGAGAAAATATCCTGACTTAGAATGGAACTGGGAACGAGTTTCAAACGATGGCCTTGCAAACAGAGCAGATATTTTGGAGAAATAGAACTATGAAAGATGTACTGTACTAAACGCACGTATTTTTAGAAGATTGGTGTTAAAAGCATTAGCAGAATTGTGTGGCAAAAGCTGACAGACCAAAAAACACTTATAATGTTTTGTAATTAGGAGATAGTTTGGTTTCTGATTGTGATGACGCGAATTGTAACGTCTGCACCTTCTCATGAGACTGAAAACAGAATAAAATCTTTTAAAACTCCTCTCAGGAGCCCCGTCTCTAGGTCAGAAAAAGGGTTTTTCTGACAATTCACAAAATTACTAGAAAGTAAGGCTCGAACCAAGCTGTTCTGAGGAGTACTCATAGCTCAAAAAAAAGGAAAAAAAAAAAAAAAAAAGACAAAAAAAGCCCATCTGGTGGCAGAGCTCCCCAGGGGTATAAAAATAGCAGTGCCTGGTCTGCAGACAGGGCTCCTCGTGCATTCACATGCTGATTAACCATCGGATTTGTCCTGCATTTCACTCTGACAATTGCTTTGCAGAACCCCAGAGTGTGCATTAAGCCCTCGTAAAAACACTTATGGGCCGTAATTGTCAGTGGCATGCTGGATGTGCCAAGCGAAAAATGAACATCGCTGGATTGTTAGCATCTCCAGGCAAAAAAAGTATTATTAGCGTGACTGGAACACCTCCAATTCTCTCCCCAGTCGTGCTCAGTTCCCACTGCTAACAGGATCTTGCTCGTTTTAGGCTCCTGGAGCAGGACAGGTCACCAAGAC
>JANEHK010000094.1:622238-657312 GCA_025960845.1 Tachycineta bicolor | reverse complement strand
GTGAATTTTTGCTTCACAAGGCAGCAGCTCAAGCTCTGGAGCAGCCGTGTTTGGTGCTCAGGTGCTGGCACCACGCTGCCACCGAGCAGAAGTTCCCACCCTCGCTGACCATCAGGAGTGAAACCCCATCCTACAGAAACGGGTGGAGTTTTGCCAGGGGCTTCTGTGAGGTCACATTCTTTGTCCCCAGCGCTCTGGCGCTAAATCGTGAGCCCTGCTCTGCACCAAGAGCTCCCCCAGTCCCTCAGCTCTCTGCAGCCTTTTTATTTAATAGAGCGAATGCAGCCACGCATTTATGAGGATTTTGCAGTGGTAATTGCACAGACTGCTCCTCTGGGACATTGCAGGAGTCTGCCAAAGCATCATTATTGTTAATTAATCAGGTCCATTCCGAGCCAACTGCTGCTCCCACTGAAATCAATTGCATACATTTCAATGAATCCAAGTTCATCAGAATTTGCCCTTTTTCTTTTTTTCCCCCTGCTAATCTCTATATTTCTTTTGCTTCCTTGAGCGAATTTCAGAATTTCCAGCAATTCTGAAAATTCCTGATCTATTATAGCAAATTTCAGCCCAGTAAGAACCAGGTTTGTGTGTCACATCCAAAGCGGTTTCCACAACGCACCAGCCAGAAAAAAAGGGTTTTTTCGCTCATTTTGAGCTTGACACCTGCATACATTAAAGAGTGGGATATGTCACACACTCAGCCACTCAGTAAAAGAATTAAAAATAAAGAAAAAAAGAATCCTTTCCTGATCTGCGTACATTTGGAGGTGTAAATACCAATGTTTTGCTCCTTGGAGGTCTCTGAGCTGTGAATTTGGTGAAATTCTCTCAGAGTCACCATGTCAAGGTTTTATTTAAGACCTGTGAATTCTACACCGTGCCTCTCAGGCACTCAGAGCCTTTGCAGCCCCCAAACTCTGCCAGGACCTCCTCACACCTACTAGAACAGTACAAACAGAAAGAGAGATGTGTGAGAAAAACGTGGATTTATTTATCCTAACCCCCAGTTTAGGATACAGTTTTTAAGAGGATCCTAGAAAATGCTTTTTCTGGCATGAAGTGGTTCCTGGGCAGGCCATGAACCAGCTCTCACAGCTCTTGATGGAAAATCAGGGTGTTCTCTTTCGAAACCAAGAATTTGAGCCCTCTGTGGTCAAAGCAGGAGGTTTGAGGACTAAAAAGGATGTAGATACAAAAGTTGCTTCATGATGATGGAAGAAATGGGCTGTGATTTAGGGTACTGACACTGATTTATTCCTTCTCCCGTTTAATTGACACATGTATAATTACCCTAATTGCCCTTAAAAGGCTGAGGAGAGATTTCTCATTGTCGGGGCTGGAGAGATTGGCTCAGCCATTGTCACTGGAATTGCTCTGTTAATATAAAGATGTGAACATTTCCCACTAATGCAAAGTCAGGTTAGGACGAGGAGTAGGTCAGGGAGTCCGTGGTTCCTTTACATGATTCTGTTACCCTCTAGTGACTGAAACCTTTGAGATGCTGTAAAATGTCTTTATTGTAGACATAAACCCTTGTTCTTCATATTAAGAGGTCCAACTTTAAATCCCTGCTACAAAAAAAAAAAAAAATCTGCTGCTCAGAGATAAGGAAACTTGTACAATCATTAAAGGAGAACCAGAACTCTTCCATCATAAGTAAATAAATTGGTTGTCGGGTCCCCTATTCACAATTCCCAAGGGATTCAAGCATCTTATTTCTCAAATTACCTGGAAATGAATGGGGAAATCTATCACAGGGAAAAAATTCTGCCTAGGGCGACGACCATTCTGGTTTAACTTGTTCTTGGTGCGTTTCTCTGAGTCCTCTGCTGACAAAACACAGATAAATCCTTCAGTCTTCATGCTCTTCCTTTGTCCAGCTGCATAATAAGGAAAAGACTACATCCTTGGAGCACTGGGTGAGCTGCTGTGGGTCTGTGCAGCTCCCTCAGCTCTTCTCAAATGATTCAGAACGGGCTTGGAAGTTCAGCAATGCACCTACTTTGAATTCCTGTGTTCAGAGCCCATCCCTGAACAAGTCATCCCCGGCCATCAGCTGTTCACACCCTATTTACTGAGCCATTCCTTTAAAGATTTGCTATTCTTTTAAAGATTTGCTTTTCCTATCCCATATTTCAGCTCCCAGACCTGCCTGGGTTGTTCCAGTTGCTTGGATGACCCGCGTCCTCAAGCACGTCAACACGGCACGGGAACACATTCTGTATTTAACACTCTCTTTTCTTCCTTTTTGCTGTCTTCCTTGGCAAAACGCTCTTCTGCAAAGATGTTTGGAGGCCAAATCAAAGCCGCTTCCAGCGCCGTGCAGCGCATTGGCGTTCTGCTCTGCCGGTTGTTCCTGAGGGATTCATATTAATGGATTCATTTTCTTCAGGGGCACACGCTGCAAAGCTTTTAAAAGCAGCACGCAGCAAGGTGCCACGGTACGAGACAGAGGTGGAGGGACCACCCAGTGTGGAAGATTACTAAAATCACTAAAACTAATCAGGCAACTAGAGCAGGGGAATCTGAAAATGTGTTTGCCACAGAAGGAAAAGAGCCTGTTGGGGTCCAGGGCATTCCTTTGGTTGCCCTGGAGGGTCAGAGACCTGGACAGGGGGGTCTGGGACAACAGCCCAGAGCTCAGAGAGACACTGGATTTGATTTCAGCCCATGGGAGAGGCTTCTTGCACTGCAGGAAGCATTGCAGGCCACAAGAGTGTGAAAGATTGTAGTTTAGTATATCACAGGGTGAGAAAAACAGTGGTTTAGGATTTCTTGTATTGAAGTGAATGGGGACAAAATGGAGAATTCGGGGCGTTGCCTCCTTCTTCTTCTTTCTTCTTCCCTCACTCCATTTCTGCAGTGACGTGGCACAAAGTAGTTTGTGAGGATTGGGTCAAAGTGAAGATGACCTTTTTAGTAATAGTGATGGACATTGGTAATAAATAGTAAATATCGAATACGTAGCAATTAGTATAAAAGATAACGACTGCCCAGCTCAGGGGGAGTCCCCAGATGTCCGAGCTGCACAAACATCTTCTGGACACTGAGAAAATTGTAAGATAAGAACTAATAAACACGAAGCATGCAACCTTGAAGACTCCGTCTTTTCCTGCGTTTGGCTCAGAGCTTTGCAGAGGGCAAAAAAGACTCTAAAACCACCTAAATGCGGGGAATTTAAACTCCTGCAAAGGAGCCCCCCAACAGCTGCCAAAACAGGCCAGCGACAAGAGCCGAGCATCTAGAGCCCTCCAGCCTGAGAGGTGCCTTGCACTCATCACGTGGAGATCTTTGGAAATTAATGTCCTTTTGTGTTTACAAAGCATCCCTCATCCACAGGACACAAAGTGCAAGGAATCACTATTAAATTTTACATTGCAATGCCAGGGCATTCCGAGATGATAGCAAACGGATTTCACATTTTAATAATTTATTGAAGAAGGTAATTCTTGAGGAGTTTACAGTCAGGCAGTCAGGAGGGCTGGTGATTAATCTGTGGTTCCCTTGATGCCAGAACAGCCTTGGGAATGTCACAGAGCTTTTCCTCCTGTTTTATGATAAATAATGGAGCTCACATTGTCAGCACGTGGATCTGCCTGCGCCACGCCGGGTCCCAGAAAACCAACGAGGGAAGTCTGACTACAAAAAAGCAAAGTTTTGTTCCATCAGAAAAAGAAGCATGAAGTTGTTAAAAAAAACCCAAAAAAACCAAACAAACAAACAAACAAACAAACAAAAAAATCCAGATCCCAGAAATAAAGATAATGAAGTTTAATTGAGCTCACATTGTCAGAACCTGGATCTGCCTGAGCCATGCCAGGTTCTAGAAAACTGAAGGAAAATCTCACTACAAAAAACCAAAGTTTTGTTCCATCAGAAAGAGAAGCATGAAATTGTTTTTTTGTTTTTTTTTTAAAAAAAAAAGCCCCAAAAACCTCCAGATTCCAGCGATAGAAATGGTGAAGTTCAATTGAGCTCACATTTGTCAGCGCCTGGATCTGCCTGAGCCATGTCAAGTTCTAAGAAAAATGATGAGGAAAATCTCACCACAAAAACCCAAAGCTTTGCTCCATCAGACAAAGGAACATGAAATCATTTTTGGTTTTTTTTTAAAGCCCCCCAAAACTCCAGATCCCAGAAATAAAGATGGTGAAGTTTAATGGAGCTCACATCCTAAGCACTTGGATCTGCCTGAGCCATGTCAGGTTCTAGAAAACTGGAGGAAAGTCTTGTTACTCTGGTTTTTCTGAGTTTTTTAAAGCCTTTTGAATTTTCATAAATGGAGTCAGACCTTTAGCTACTGTACAATATTAGGAGCAGTTTTCTACCTTTTTCCCATACAGGTAACATAAACAAATCCTTTGTTTTTCATTCTCTGTCCTTTGTTTGCATATTTCTAACCTGAAAACAACTGTAACTGACAACTGGTCTGGCCACTGAGGCTGAGGGGTGGAAACCCCAAAAAGCCAATATTCTGCTAGACCCAGAAATGTTTAAAAAGTAAAGAATAAACAAAGGGGCTCTCTCTCAGCCTGGATTCAGCTTTGAGCTGGATCGGAGGAATCTCTGCTCTGCAAAAACCTCTTGTCTGCATGTGGATGCTTTGTGTGTCTCGGTAACGAAGTCTGACTACAAAAAAAACCCAAAGCTTTGCTCCATCAGAAAAAGGAGCATAAAATCATTAAAAAAAAAAAAAAAAAAGAAAAAAAAGAAAAAAAAAAAAAAACGCCCCAAAAACCTCCAGATCCCAGAAATAGAAATGGTGAAGTTTGCCCATGGTCTCTTGGCTCCAGAGAGCGTCCCAGGATGCCAAAGACTTGTCATCAGAGCCACCAATGGAACGTGGGAAGAGCACGCTGCTCCCCTGCTCCTGCTGCTGCCCAGGCTCCCGCTGTTTGTGTCACTAACCCCTCCTGGGAATTTCTACGGATCACAAATGCCTCCGCGCTGCTGCCACGGGGTTCATGGAAGTAAAATAAAATACCTGCTGGTGACATGAGGAGGAGGTTTTTCCCTCCATGAGAAATTGCATGCCCCCGGGTTCTCTTTAAATCACAGCTGAACATAATTAAATGCTTCAAAACGAGATTAGTAAATATTTTCGGCTCTCTGTCATTCATGGAATCACAGGACCCAGTGCCTGAAACTGCTGGGACAACTGCTAGAGAGTTTATTTTCCTTCTTCCCTTCCTGCTTTGCTTTTCATGAGAATGTTTGCACAACCCCTGGCTGAAGTGGACTTTGACACCAATGTTTATTTTTTCCGTTTCATCGCTGATGCCTCGGTGTAGTTCCTCTTCTACAGCAGCATCATTGTCCCAACTCCTCTGCAGTCAATGAAGTTCCATCGATGCAGCAGAACTGGGAGCAGGGCTGGGTTTGAAGGAGCTCATGGAGCAGACACTGAAGTGAAAGGGAAAATATTTGAACTCGGGGTTGTTTCGGGTCAGACCGCGAAAAACCGAATTAGGCCTCCCTAGAAGGGGCTGGATGCGGCCAGAGAAGGAACTCAGGTCAAAGAAAAGAGATTTTAACTTGGGGTTGTTTCAGGTCAGACCACGAAAAACCGAATTAAGCCTCCCTTAGAAGGGGCTGGATGCGGCCAGAGAAGGAACTCAGGTCAAAGAAAAGAGATTTTAACTTGGGGTTGTTTCGGGTCAGACTCATAAACCCCCAAATTAGGCCTCCCTAGGAGGGGCTGGAGGTGGGTTGGAGGCCAGAGGAGAGCACGCTGCAGTCTAAGAGCAAAATGGGGAACTGGATCAGAAAGGGTGAGTGACCTTTGTTTGGTGGAGTAGGGGAAAAAAAAAAAAAATCTCATTTTTCTCCCTGTTTGAACACATTCGATCTCCCCGTGCAGCTCTTCCAGGTTTTCTATGAAAATCTTTAAGATACCATGTGATAAAGAGGAATTGGTTCTTACACTGACAGCATTATAAAGTGCATTTATGTTTACCTAAACCTCTTTGCACTAAAAAGAATCAGAGTGCAGTAAATATCCGCTGAAGAGCTCTTAGCTCTCTCGAGTGAGGTCCAGCCCATCCTTCCATCCCCAAACCCCTCAGCAGAGCCTGGATCCGCTTCATTCCCAGCTCCTCCATTCAGGGAAACGCAGTGCCAGGGGCTTTGAGAGCACTCCACCACCCAGACCCAGCAATGGGTTGTGCTGGGGCGGAGATTTTGAAATGGGAGATGCAAAAAAAGCTCCTGGGATTGTCTTTTGTGGTGCCTTAAAGTTAATTTGCCATAAGCACATCCCTCCTCAAATGCTGTTGGGGAGGATTGTTGCCTGCTCTCCCTCCCTGCCTTGAAAGTTTGCATTTTATTTTTTAATTTTCTTTTTTCTCCAGGGAATTTCTTCCATTTTTCTTTTCTCTTTGCAACTCGAAGGACTCCTCCACGTTGTCCAATTTAAGTCTGCAGATAAATAACCCCATTTTCAGCTTCAGTCTTCCTTCAATTACTCCATGAGTCTTAAACAACGTCAGAAATTTTTTCAGCCTCAAACCAAAGTGCAGAGTTAAAACTGAGACAAAACCTAGTCTTGAATCCTTTAATGGATTTTTTTTCTTTTTTTTTTTTTTTTTCATATTCATCTCGCTGACAATTTGTTCTCGATAGCAAGAAAAATCTCCCTGCCAATTTTCTGTATGAGGCACTGGATTTTCCAGACACTGCAGCTCCCAAAGATCAACAAGAATAAACTGCAAATTAATTGGTTCCATTACTGTTCTCCAAATAGGCTTCCTCCATCTCTCTGGAGCAGGACAAGCTCTGGGATGCCTCAGAGAAAATAATTAAAGCATCTTCATATATTTACATTCAGACTTGCCAAATAATTTGTAGGAAGGGAGAAACATTGCGCCATCCCTGAGAGGGATGGAAGAGGTAAATTGTGTATCCCTAAGGAGCTGCACAGAGATACAGATGGAAGTGACTTAGTTAAATCAATGTTTTCTCTTGCTTTTACAAATATTATGAGCAAAATGTAGAAAAAGAGGGTGCAGCTCCTCCTGTTGCAAAGGATCTGGAGACTGGGATGAAAATAATACAAAATAATGATAATAATACAGCAATAAAATAAAGATAATGCGATTCTGCATTAACATCTGGCTTCTCCTTTAGGTTTCAATCTTGCCAGAAAAAGGAGATCATATCACAAAATCCTAAAACACCTAATGCAGAGGCAGCCCACCTGAAATAATGGTAAATTCTGAATTTCTGGCTCCCTGCAGAGTCTCTCTGGGCTTCACCTCTCAGAGCCAGGGCGAGCCCTGCTTCTTTCAGAACCCTGTGCTTGCGTGGAAACAACGGAATTGGCTTTGAACGTTTGTCACCAAAAGGCAGCTTACCCAGCGCAAAGAGAGCAGCACACGCTGCAGGCAGCCCCAGCCAGCCTGGGAACAGCCTGTCCCATCTGTGTCCCACTCTACCCACAGCAGATGTCCAAAAAACCCCCTTTTGTTGGTGCAGGGCTCTGGGGGTGACAGCGTTTGTTCTCAGAGAACACGAATCCTCTGGGCTCTGCTGGTTGGTCAGACCTCTGCAGGGCAGCACAGGCAGCTGCTCCCAGCGTGGTGGGGGCTGAGCAGCACCGGGGACACGGGGGACATGGGGGACACGGGGGACACGGGGGACATGGGGGACACGGGGGACATGGGGAAGATAGGGGACATGGGGGACATGGGGGACACGGGGGACAGAGGGGACACTGGAGTCACTGGGGACACGGGGGACATGAGGGGCATGGGGGACGTGTGGGACACAGGGGACACAGGGGACACGGGGGACACGAGGGTCACTGGGGACATGGGGGACACGGGGGACACGGGGGACATGTGGCACACGGGGGACAGAGGGGACACTGGGGACACTGGGGACAAGGGGGACACAGGGAACATAGGGGACATGGGGGACACAGGGGACACAGGGGACGTGTGGGACACTAGGGGACACTGGGGGCATGGGGGACACTGGGGACACAGGGGACAAGGGGGACATGGGGAACATAGGGGACACGTGGGACACAGGGGACGTGTGGGACACGGGGGACGTGTGGCCATTCCGTGCTTGGAGGCTCCTGCTGGTCCCACAGGAGCCCTGGTGAAAGCCCTTCCCATAAATAATGGACAGGCATTGTTCTTCTCGTGGTCGTCAGCGGTGAAAGGAACCCAGGGCTCCATCTGGGCTCTGGCATCTTCTCCTGTCACCAGGAGAGGTCCCGGAGGGTCCCGAGGAGCAGCAGGCTGTGGAAATCACGACGTGGCACTGGGGATGAGGGTTATCTTCCTCCCTGCTTTGCTGCAGAAGGGCTGGGGCCATGCCCAGGTTTGTCCATCTTCAGAAAAGAGCCTGAGCCACAACCCAACATCCAGGGGGAACTGCTGGGTTCCACAGTTGGTTGTGGCTGTCCCTGGATCCCTGGCAGTGTCCAAGGCTGGGTTGGACGGGGCTTGGAGCAGCCTGAGACAGTGGGACGTGTCCCTGCCATGGCAGGGGTGGCCCTGGATGGGATTTATGATCCCTTCTCACCCCAGCCATCCTGAGATTCCCTGATTTCTGTTATTAAAGGCCGATAATCCCTTCTGATTCTGGCAGCTTCACCAACATCTGCCATTGTGCAGGGTTTCCCAGTCTATAGCAAGTCTATAGTGATGGATTATGAGGCTGTAAGAGGATTTCATTGCAGGGTTTCATCCATAGTTCTAAATAAGATTAAAATGTCATGTTTAGATCAACCTCTTCCAACAAAGGAAATCAAAGAGTTATTTCAATTTACATTATGCATTAATGGGTTTGCCTATGGCTTGCCATGAAGCGAATCATCGAGAAAAGTTTTTTACATTTACAATTGAAAATTGAATTAGTTATATCTGCCTCACTGATATGCTTTAACCTCAGAGGACAAGTCTCCACACACACACCAAGGGGGGACAATTATTCAACTGCCATCACCGGCACTAAGAATTAACCAAAAGTTCATCTGTGTGCAAGCAGCAATTAAATGGAAGAGAACAGAACTGAAGAGCTTTTTTAAAAAGGTCAGTTCCTTGAATAAATAGCTCTTTTATCTGCGGTGGGCACTGTGACAGCGTTACCCAGGCTTTGTCCTGTGACAAACCTGGGGAACGGGATCTGGAGCAGAGGGTAGCGCCACAAACCATCCCTTCCAACCTCATCCCTTCGGGGCTAAGTCGGGAAAACGTGGAAGTTCCTCCAGCTGGAAGGTGGCTGCAGGAATTGCATCTTCCCAAGGAATACTGAGGTCTGAAAAGTGCGCAAAAATCCCCGCTGGCTCTTCCCTGCAGCACCTTTGCTTTTCCTGCTAAGGAATCACAATCCGATTGAATGTCAGCTGTTAACGAGTTCTAAACTCTTTTATCTGATGCTTTAGGCACGATACTTAAATAATTAGCTGAAAGAAAATGAGGCTAACCACGATCCTGAGGAAGCTGCAAAGCAGCTCCACGGAGCCAGCAAAACAAAGCCAGACCCAGCTTTCCTTTCCAGTCCTCCCGGTGTTACTGGAAGCTCTTTGCTGGCACAGTAAACAGGCAGAGTGTTTTGTTGTTGTTATTGTTTTTCGCTGCCTCAGATAATGGATACAAATTCAAAAAACCATTTCACGCTGGATGAGCAGGCAGCTTGTTTGTGGCTGGGCTATCATCACGGTGCTGGAAGCTGGGAGCTGAAATCGGGGAAGCCTGGGCCAGGTTCTGCTCCCGCAGTTGTTGCTGCTCCCACATCTCCTGCAGGAATTTGGGAGCTCCCTGGGCAGGCTGCTGTTGCAGAGGGCAATAAAGATTTGCCTCAATAAACGGCAGAGTTGATGCTCCGTGTTTCGGGTGGCATTCTGACAGGTTTAACCTTTCAGGGGTGTAATTCTGCCAGCGCAGCTCTCCATCCACCTGTCTTGAAAAAAAAAAAAAAACCACTGAGAGTGATTTTGCTAAGAGTGGGATTCAAAAATGCCCTGCCCCTAGCCACAGGCATCCTGCAGACACGAGTCTAATTAAAGTGCACCTTACAGTGGAATTAAATAGGAAATTCTGGCTCGTGCATTCCTTGAATTCTTCTTTTACAACGAAGTTGTAAAATCATCCACAGATATGAGAATTAGGCACTCAAATCCTGCTTAACAAGAAGCTCTGAGTCAGCTGCTGGCTGCTTGTTGCTGCCCAGGGGGACGTATAAATCAGCAATAAATCCCATGGGTTTGAAACCACCTGGTCTTAGCACTGCTGCTCTTCCTCCTTCATCTTCTCTGAGCGACTGTGGCTGCAGCTCTGCATCATTAACTTAAAAATGGGTGCTGTTTGGAGAAACACACCACCAAACCGTCTGTGGCGTCCGTGGGATTGTCCTCCAAAGAATCCCTGGCTGAAGCAACAAAAGGACATCATAAGAAAGGGTTAAACCAGCCACTGATAGACTTCATCGGGGCCAGAATGCATCACTTGCAATAACACAATTTTTTCCTGGTTATAACACAAAACCCCCCGTGGTCCTTTGTCATGTCTGATCACCGCCGCTGCCTCACCGCTAAATATCAGCTCTGATCCTCCCCGCTGCCTCCCTGCTAAACAAAGCGCTGCCTTCTGCCTTTTTTTTTTATTTGAATCCTGAAAGAGATTTATTTTATTTTGTTTTATTTTATTTTATTTTATTTTATTTTATTTTATTTTATTTTTTTTATTTTATTTTATTTTATTATTTTATTATTTTATTTTATTTTATTTTATTCAATTTTATTTTATTTTCCTTAATTTTATTTTTATTTTATTTTATTTTATTTATTTCTACAGAAAGACGCTTGAGCAATGCTCCCCTCCTCTGCAGCTGACTCATCTGCAGTGGCATTTCTCCGGAATATCAGCTCTCTGCCCATGTGCTGGTGAGGACTTTTCTGGTAAAAACAAGCAGAAAGCTGACACTTCAGCCGTATCAGAGCAGACTTGGTGCTGGACAGGTTGTTTGCTATTCAAACACTCTCGGGTTTTGGGGCTTTTTTTGGTTTTTTTTTTTTTTTGAGGCAGAAAGAGAATTCCAATTACCACAAGAACGGAGCAGAAAATCTGCAGCCTCTTAACAAACCCAGTAAGATTTACAGGCGCTCCTCAGAATGCTCACATTAAATAGAATAAATTTTTTAGCCTCGAGATTTTCTTTTAACTGACTGTACGATATTGTGAAGCGGGCCAGGAGTATCTAAGAGTGTGTCTGGCATTTAATACACAATTTTCTATTTCTTCCATCAGGTTGCTGCTCCTTTCATTTCCCCTTTTTACATTATGGGGGTTTAGTGTTCATGATGATGATAAAATATCTAATCCAAGACACTGCCAAGGGAAATTTTAATCAGAGGCCTTTCACAGCTGAAAGGTTGGCTTGGTTAAGTGATCAATATCAACTGATGGAAAGAGTTTGGAAGAAATATAGTTCTCTGTGCTTATGGAAAGGAAGTTGCTCTTAGAAATTATTAAAAGCTTCGGCCAATTTTTAAGGAGGATCCCACCTTAAATAGGCTGGCTGAAATCGTCACACAGCCGTTTTAAAAGCTGAGCTGTACTATTCATTAAAACCTGAATTTGAGCCGTTTGTGGGTATCTGAGAGTTTGGGAAAGAAAAATCCACAGCAAACGTAATCTGTGCACTCCAGGACTTGTTCTCCGTGTCAGAGCTGCATTTTTGACTTCCCTGCACAAAGGGCTGAAAGGATGGGTGGAAATCTGCCAGGCACACGGGGTAGGAGGATGAGGAGCACTAATTAATACAACTGTCTGGCAGCCTAACAATTAAGATGTAAAGATTTGCCCCAGCAGCAAATGGGGATCTGGGATCAGATCCCAGGATGGGACAGGGAGGGAGAGGATCAGAGTGCAGGATTTGGAGGGAACATCCCTTCAGTCCTTGCAAAAGTGATTTTTTACAGCTTAATTCCATGGGAGCAGGCTCCTAATCCTGCCCCTCTCAAGGCTGCCCATCCTAGAAATCCCATTATTGAGCAAAACACAAACTGACTGCGTTTAGTTCTCAGTTGTTGCCAGTTCAAGTCTTTTTTGCGAATCAGGGTGCTGTGGAACAACTGATACATTTCAGAGCGTGTCAGAAATCAGTGACCCAGAACTTCAGTGGGTGTGGTTGCTGCCCACTCCTGTGCCCCTCCAAGCCCAGTCTATTTTGGGGTGCATCAGGGAAGTTCCAAGAGCAGGATTCCCATGAGTTTCAAGATGGAACAGTTTCTCCTTCACCTGATTTCTTGTGCCACGTGCACGTTTGAGTACATTACCCATACAATTAAGAGCTTTCTCTCTTTTTCCAGGCATTTTTTTATCATTTCATCATCACAAAAGGTAATTCTTTCCCATCATCCTCTTAAAAATACTGTCAATTAATATTATCACTGTGGTTTCATCTTTTCCAGGCTTTGTCCATGTTACTGACCGGTCATTTCCCTAATCTGGACTCAAGAAGATTTTCCTTTCCCTGGTAAAACTAAGAGTGGGAAAAGGTTTTGTTGCAGTTAAAACTCCCCTGGACTGGGTTTTACAACCAAAAGCACATCGCCACTTGCAGAAATACAATTCCCTGGCAGGCACCAGCACATGGAGCAACCAGGGGAAAACCAAGTCAAGAAGGATTTAAAGATCTGAGCTGTGCCTGAGCCAGGCTTTCCCTTGAGAGCTCAGACACTGCTCAGGTTTGGAGCTGGTTCCAACTCTAAAAGCAGAGTCCAGCATCCTTTTACTTCGGCTGTTGTGTGGGATGACAGCAGCACTTACAGCCAAAGCCTGTTGCACCAGCCAAGTCATTTTACTGAGAACAAAAGTCCGACGTTGCTGAAGCTGCATTTGCTTTGCCAACAAATTGTGCCAATTTCGATATATTAATAAATTACATCCAAGAAACCCTGGATATTATGTATCCTCGGGATAAATTTGCTGCAGGCAAAAAGCTTTAGGTTTTCACAGCTCCCTTTCCCTTCACAGCAGCTCTTAAACCCATGGATTTGAGCAAGAGAAACCGGCAGCGTTGTTGTAGAAATCCACGGTTATTTTCTGCAAATTGCTCCTTTCTTTGCAACAGAGCCTTGATCCTCTCCCCGCAGGGTTTTCAAGGCTGTCTGGATTTCCAGGTTTTCTCCCAAAACAGGGCTCTACTCCTTGCCTGGGCGCAGCCTGGAGGGTGTGGCTGGAGGCAGGGCTGGGCAGCGGTCACCGCTCCCCGCGGAACTCCGGGATTTGGGAGCGCTGCTGCCGCGCGGCAACGAGCGTGGCTTCTCAGGACTACTCAGAAAATGTGAATTCGTCCGGGGTTAAACTTTTCAAAACTCCTCGAGCTGCCAGCTCAACAGTCCCTGCTGCCCCCTGAGCCCTGTTGTCTCTTCCCACTTTAATAAAAACTGAGGCACTCCCTGCTCCATCCAAGGGAAGCGTCCTCGGGGCGAGAGAAAGCCAGGTCAGGGACGGATCTCTCTGTTAGCTTTGGAGCCAGCTTTGGGATTTTCCAACAGCTGGAATTCTGGAAACTGAGAATTTGGGGCTGTCCGTGCTGAAGGGCGCTGACTCTCAGGAGAGCACTGCACCTGACCTGAGGCCCTGGAACAGGCTCCCAAAATTGAGTGACAATTGTGGGTGTGTGGTTTGGATAGTATTGTGTGAGCCCACAGGGTGAAAAAGTTAGATTTAAGAGTTTAGTTTATAGTAATGTATGTGGGGCAAGATGGAGGATTTGGGGCATTGTCTGGGTCCCTCTTCTTCACCTTCTTCTTCGTGGTTTTGGGTGGGTTTTTTTTCTAATTGGGTTAAAAAGATCGGCATTGCAGGCCTTGGGTGGTCATTATTGGGTCAGAAATATAAATAATATGGGTGTCACCTCATTTTTGGGTGATTAGAGATTAAATAACCTTAGGAAGAGGTAGAGGTGCTCCATTTTAGCTCCATTTTCTGACTTGCTAGTAAGACCTAAAAGCTTATGAGACTGTAAATAGATAAGAAATAATAAACACCAAGTCTGAACATGAAACTGTGACTCCCGTGTATTAATCCCAGCTCTAACACAAAGAAAAGAAGATTAGAAAACCAACAAGTGACCACAGTTTTCTTTGCCCATCTCCCTTCGCCAGTCAGGACCCACTTTGACTCCACGAGGTGTGAGACAGGCCTGAGCTGGCAGAAATTATCCTGGTTTCATGAGATCTTACTGCTTTTTTCAGGGGATTCCTGGCCAAATCCTGCTCAGGCAAGAGGTCTTGACAAGCATCTCCATCATGTGCTCTCCTGACCTTGATGTTCAGAGTCCTGGGTATTTTCCCAGTCTGATGAGTTGGTGTCTATGGGAAATATGGATGAATGCAGAATAAAAAATTGGGATAACCATAAGAGCCTGCCTCCCTGGTAAGCCAGGCTGATCCGAGTTCACTGCTGTGCCCGGCTGCTGACCAGAAAATGCCCAATTCCTCACCACACCAGCACCCTGAGCCTCTTCAACTAGCAACAAATCCACGGGGATGGAGAAGGGGTGCATCCCTTTTCCCTCCGGTGTTCCTCGTGGATTTCACCGCAGCAGGCTGCATTCCCAGGACGTTGGGGATATTCCCAGCTGGGAAGAAAGAGAAATGCCCCAATTCAGATGGGAGTCCTTGAACTCCTGCCTCTCGCAGTGCTTTACAAGCATCAGCAAAATCAAGATTAAACCAAAGGGAATAATGCTGCAAGCAGAGCTGGGAGATCTTCTCCATTTGGGGATTTTATTAACAAAACAGCAGCTGTCCTGGTTTTGATGATGAAGCCATAAAGATTGTTCTATGGACAAAAAAAAAAAAGGCAAAAAAATCCCAATTTTTCCCCTGATTTTCTTATGCTGCTGCTGCTTTCCATGTGTTTTGGATGGTTTGCAGGCAGTGGGGAGCACCTGAGGAGTCAGAGCTCCCTGTTTCCCACAGCCAGGCACTGTGATCACGCCAGCACCAGGGAATTCAGGGATCACCAGGACCTCTAATGAATTTGTTCAAGACAGGCTTCTCATTTGCAGCAAATAATAAAGTGAATCTGAAACCTGTAAGAGCTTGCAGTGATATCCCACTCCCCCCTCCCCAACACACCCTCCTTTAACACATTAGAAGGGTTTTAATTATTTCTCATTCTGTGCCTTTGTTTTGGGTTTTTTTTTCTCTTTTCCTAATGGAGTTACAGTGAAATTTAGTCTGGCCACAAATGAGCAGCTGGTTTTAAAGACTTGGAATGGAGCTAAATGCAAGGCAGCAACATTGTTAGGAACAAAGACATTCCCAATACACCACATAACATGGAATAAGCCAAGAAATCCTCAGCCCGAGAGAGCAAACCCTCACAGAACCTGCCCTTTGCAGTGCCTAAAGGGGCTCCAGGAGATCTGGAGAGGGAGTGGGGATGAGGGAATTAGACAAGAGGCTTCTCACTGCCAGAGGGAAGGGATGATTTGGATATTGGGAAGGAATTCCTCCCTGTGAGGATGGTGAGGATGGAATTCCCAGAGGAGCTGTGGCTGCCCCTGGATCCCTGGAAGTTCCAAGGCCAAGCTGGGTCACCCTTGGACAGGGGGAGGTGTCCCTGCCATGGCAGGGGGGTAGGAGTAGATCATCCTCTGGGTCGTTTCCTACCCAAACCACTCCATGATTCATTTGGTGATTCATCCTTTTCTTCCCGTGCTCCCGCACTGTTTGTTACCTCCATCTCAAATAAATGTCATATTTGTGACAGGTGCCGTGGCGTATGGGGAGAAATAAACACAGGAACGCATCCAAGGAGCAATTCCAGCAGCGAGTGACCCTTGTACCTTGCCAGGGGTCACCAGCACTGGGTTTGTAGGCACCACGTTGGGCTGTGACAGGGTCATTACTCTGCTCAGATCAGCCCTGAGCCTCGATGAGAACCCAAAGCAGCCCAAGTTTGAGAGCTTGGCTCAGACACGTGGCACCAACAAGAAGGGAAAGGCCAGGAGGATGGAGCAGGAGGTTGTTTGGGGTGTCTGGGGTCAATTCTGTGCTTGTGGAAGACGTTATTTCCTCCCTGTGTCTCAGTTTGCCCCCAGTCCCCAGTCAAATTTTATTTCATAGTGGTTGTTTAGCTTAATGTGGAGGAGTCTGGGACATTCCAAAGCTGGAGCTGCCTCCAGCGTTTTATGACACTTGTTCTTTCCCTGCAAGGCGCAAGAGAGATGAGTGATGGGTGTGATTTTTTACAGTTTCAAAATGTAAGCTAAAATTAAGGCAACTGTGCATTTCAGCATCGGTTCCCTGGATCTTTGACCTCCAAAATTGTACCCCTCCTTATAAATCCGAGGCTTCCAAGGTTTTATTCCAGAAAGTCTGCAATTCCTGCAAAGGGGAAGGATTAATGAAGATAATTTGAGTATAAACAAGTGAGCACTGAAAGCCCAGCAGGTTTGGGATGATGCTCACTCCGACGCCGGTGCTGGGACACAAGTGGAAAATTCCAGCCCAAAGAGCAGGATGCATTTTCTGGGCTAAAGGAGCTGCTTCCTGTGCTTATACCACACTCAGAAAATTGAAGTGATTCAAACCATGACACAGCAGGAGTGTCCTCAGCGCAGACACCTCAAGAGGGGGAAGGAAAGGCGTGGCATTAAGGATGCAATGCTTTGGGGGCAGGAGCAGTAGGTGTTTGTTCTTCCTCCATGTGTGCAACTTGCACACCACAAACCCCAGAGCCAGGTGGCAAAAAACCCCCCTCAAATTCGAAGAGTTTTATGGAATCAATCATAGAAGAAAATAAGCGGCGTAAGCTGAAACATTTCCTTTCATTTGACTAAAAAAGTTTCATTTTTGTTTCGGCTGCGTTAACTTCTCTGCAGCCCAAGCAGTTTGAAACAGCCGTGCTCTTCCCCACTTGGAAACTGCGTTCTATTGATTTTGCTGGCATTATTGCTGTTGTTTTCACGTGTCCAACCTGGCAATTTCCCTGGAAAACCTCCTTTCCAACACAAATGTCTGCATCCACGCTGCTCTCTGTGCTTTGACCCCTCAGCTCAGCGTAGCAGGAACTTCCCAGACTTGTCTGCCCTCAAGAGCTCAGTCCTAGAGAAAGCAGCGAGTGCCAGGAACCCTTTTTGCAGCATGGAAATAGGAATCCACTGTTTGCTCGATGAGGAACAGCAGAAAAGCTTGGGAACCAGTTAAACACTGACCTAAAGTGAAGGCTGCGCCGCCGGTTGAAAGCATCAATTTAGCTTGCAGGGGCCAAAAAAGAAATGCCCCAGCAGAAATGCTTTGGTTTGCCTTGTATAGAAGTGAAAGGAGGATGTTTCCCAGTGTGGCTGGCTTTCTTGCTGGCACCGAAATGGAGGAGCTGGCAAAAAAAAACCCAAAATCCCGAAAAAAAAAAAAAAAAAAAGAGCGACTAAAATCAGGTCCATCTGCTTAGAATTAGTCCTGAGTTCATGCAGCGCTCTGTGTGGCAGTGATGCTCCAAAGGGGAATGGAAGCAGGGAGTGAATTACAGCTCTCAGAACGTTTTCAGCTCAATGAAATTAGGAAAGTGAGTCCCTAGGCGGTGATGTGCTTGTTTGAACAGGTTTGTGTCAGGCAGAAGCTTTTGTCCAGAGCTTTTTTGGGTTTCTGGACCAGGAGTAAAGGAGAGGGGCAAGGCTGGGTCTGCATGGGAACCCTGGTGCAACCCCAGAGTCGCAGGATTGATTTGTTTCTCTTTTGGAGAAAGGTTTTCCTCCTGCCTGAATGTGGGGTGAAGGTGAAATCTGGAAGTTCAGTGGCTTTAAGAAAGGGGATTCACCCTCCCTCAGTAGGGGCTGCCCACGGAGGTTTGGACTCCTCATCCCTGGAGGTGTCCAAGGAAAGCCTGGATGTGGCACTCAGAGCTCTGGGCTGGGGACAAGGTGGGGATTGGTAACAGCTTGGACTTGATGGTCCCAGAGAACCCTCAATGATTCTATGATTTTTTAAGGTTTTTTTTTACCAGAGGTCAGGAAGGCTGACCAACTTGAGGCCAGTTCGAGGTCTGTAAAGAGAGAATTCCTGCTTCTCCTGCCACTCCTTAGCCGGGTGCCAACACAAAGCTTTCAACAACCCAGAACATTCCTTTAGGGCAAAAGGAGCTGCTGGAAGGCAGCACAGGAGGTGGGTAGCTCCCCTCCTGTGAGAGGTGGCACTGCACTCACGGTTTCTGTGGCACAGACTCACTGAGGTGTGAACTCGCTCCAGCAAGAGCTTTCCTCGATGAATTTCCCTGGATGGAGCATGAGGATGCTGCTCATCTTTCCGGTTCAGTGACTGATTCCTTTCTTAAGGGCTCCCTGCTTCTTTTCCTTGTCTCTGAAGTGTCTCACATCACCCTTCACGCAGGCTTGGAATGGCAAAAAAAAAAAAAAAAAATTCTATTTGCTGCCTGGTGTTCCCTGCTTTGATTTTCTTCTCTTTAATTTTTCTTGCAGACTGTGCCTCGCTGCAGACACCCAATTTCTGAGAGGATTGCTGCTCTTCTGGCCAGCTTTGATGACTTGTGGTTTTCTGTCCTGGCACGCTCAGTGGGGAGGAAAAATGCGCGGAACAACAATTCATTTCTGGTTTCCCCCATCAGCAAAACATTTAAACCTCACTTCAGACTGAGACAGTCTCCCTCATCGTGCGGAACAAAAGGAGGGAAATGCAGTTATGCAGCTCTTTTCATTCGAAATCAAATTATTCAACGTGAGTTTTTGTTTCCCAGGGCAATACTGCTTGGTCTGTGCTCACACTGGGAAATTGGCACGGCCTTTTTTATTATCCTAATAATAATAATAATATTAATAGCATTATTATCCTTATTTTATTGACCAATAATAATTTGGATAGCGATCATTATTTGGATAAAGGTCATTATCCAAATTATTATTGGTTTTGTAAGGAAATTCAGACGCAGAAAAACACGCGGTGAGACACCAGTGGTTCTTTACCCGCTCAAGAGAATTAATGAACAGGCTTATTAATGAATTAATTTGTTAATTTGACAATGCTTCTCCTTTCTCCTCTGTACCTCCTTGCTAAAATAAGTCAATGTTTGAGGCCCAAATTTTTGGAGATAAGGTTTAGAAAATGTGTGTCCCTAGGTACTGGGAGCCCTACTGCAGTTCTACTAGTAGTAGTAGCAGTGGTGGTATTAGTCCTAAGCAAACCAGGCTCAAATATTAGGCAAAAGGGACATTTTTTTTTCCTTTTTTCATTTTTTTCATCTCCTCAGCCTGATAAACCAACAGCCAAATAAGCAGCAAAAAGGAGCAATGCTCAGGCTCAGGAAATCCACACGGACGCTTTGGAAACTCAAACCTCAGCTGGGTCAGCGCCCTTGGGATTTTTTGGTTATTGGACAAGAACTTTAATAAGTCAGCAGTTTGTCCTTTCCTCCGGGTGCTCAGCCCTGTGCCTAGGACCAGGCGTTAAAAATAAGAGATGTCACCACTTCCTTCCCCTCCTTGTGTCACACCGACTTTAGGACAAGGTTTAATTGCAAAACCCAGCGCTTGAGATGGGCTTCTCTCGAGCTGAGACATGGGAATTCCGTGTTTCGTTTGTCTGAATGACTTTTGGAGAGAATATCTTTGGTTCGTGTCCATTCTTTGGTATATAAAGACCAAAAACACTGGTACTGACTCCAGCCAGGCTGGGAGCTCTGGTGGGCACCAGTTTCACGGTAGAGAAATCCATATTTCCTGAGAAATCCGCATTTCCACGTGTGTGGGGTTTGAAGCTCCAGGGAAGGAGGATTTTCTGACAAGGGCATGATTAGGACTCATCTGCCTTTGAAGTGGCCCTCCCTAGTGACCAGAACAAACCAGGGAAAAGGCTCCAACCCAACAGCTATAAAGACTCTCGGTATTTTGGTCATCGTTCCAGGAGAGATCAAGAGCACCTAAATCAAAGCCCAGTCCTGTGTGAACATCAACAGCCGCGTGTCAGCTCTCAGAGGATCACAGGACATCTCTACAAATCCCGTTGGCACATGCCCAAACCAGTTCCTCACTGCACTGAAACTCAGAGACCATTTTATTTAAAAAAACCCCAAAATTAAAAATTATATATATATATACACACATATAAAGGCTGTGAAAAACACCACGTGCTATGGGGAGGGGGTAAAAGCTATCAAGGGAATTGCTGACATCTTACAGCTCTGGAACAAGGACGCATTTATTGAATAACAACCATGCAATGCTAAGAAATAGTGTTTTTGTTAACAATAAATTCTGACTATCTTAAAACACAGGCGACATAAATGTCAGCTGGGGAGCTGGGAACAGAACCCAGGAGACAACTCCTGAGGCTATCTCTCCATTGCCAGGAGATCAGAACCTGAACTCTGCTGGCCCAGACACAAAATCCTCTGTTCCTCTGGACAGAAACCGTCCACACACATGGAATAGTCCGTGACGTCTTTCCCATTTTCAACTGCTGTTTATAACCACCCTCACAGAGAATTTCTTCCCGATATTCCACCCATCTCTGCCAGTGGGAGTGGGATCCATTCCCTGTGTCCTGTCCCTCCATCCCTCGTCCCCAGTCCCTCTCCAGCTCTCCTGGAGCCCCTTTACGCCCTGGAATGTGCTGGAAGTTCTCTGATGACTTTGAGATTTTCTGTCGGTGGGAGGAAAAAACGCAAGGAACAACAATTCATTTCTGGTTCCCCCCCCCACCACCAAAACATTTAAACCTCACTTCAGACTGAGACAGCCTCCCTCATCGTGCTGAACAAAAGGAGGAAAATGCAGTTATGCAGCTCTTGTCATTCGAAATCAAATTATTCAACATGAGTTTTTGTTTCCCGGTTTTTGTTTCTTCTTCTCTTCTCCAGGTGAGCACCCCCAGCTCTCCCAGCCCTTGGAGCATCTCCATGGCCTCGTCTGGACCCCCTGCAGCAGCTCCACATCCTCCTGATGTTGGACCCCAGCTCAGCAGGTGAGACCTCACCTGGGCAGGGCGGAGCAGGAGAATCCCTTCCCCTGGTGGCGTTCAGTTAAAGCCTTTAGCATGCAAAACCATTTTGCTTTAAAAACCTCATTACCACCCTTGCCCGTTTGGTGTTTTAAGCAGAGTTTTGAATGCCAAGCAGTTGGGAGGGTTTGTTTGGGTTTTTCGAGCTTTTTGTTGTCTCTTTGTTTTTCGTGAGACGCTAATTTGTGGTAATTGCGTTCTGCAGCCATGAGAGCCCGGCTCAGAGGAAGGGAATTATTGGTGTGTGTATTTTAGTAATAACCATCAGAGAGCCAGGAAAGGAAGGGAGAAAAAAAATAAAAATCAAAAAGAGACAGAAGAAAACATATCATTAAAATTCTTCGGAAGAAAGCTCCAGCTTGTTCCTTTAAGGGAATAAAAATCTGTCTGGTGTCTCTCAAGCACCTATGTCTGCTGGCATCCCATCAAATGCACAAACTGTGTACATTTCTACAGCCAGCCTTCATTTAGGGCAATTAATGCAAATTAAAGAAGAGATGGAAAATGGTTTTGGTTGCAGTACGAGGTGCATGGAAGCTGTTAATGATTTGGGGCTCTTGAGGGAAAGACCCATCAGGGGAGAAAGGATAGAGACCAGCTCTCTGTTGGTGTTATGGCAACACCTTAATATCTTAATTAGGAACGGAATTAGGAATTAGCGCTCTGCTCCGTTCAGGGGTTGTTCTTACGACACTACAGAGGAGATGAAGGAGACAGGGTGAAGGAGACAGGGTGAAGGAGGCAGCAATGACGAGGCTCGTCCTCGGTCTGGCCAAACCCAGCAGCTGGGGAGGAGCCTGCCAGGGCAGCAGGTTGGCCTGGGAAAGGTCAAAGCAGCGGCTCCAGAGCTCTTGCACAGGTATGACGTTGATTTTCAGGACTTCTGTAGATTTGTGGGCCTGTTCTACAGATGTCTCTTGGTCCGGAACCTCCTGTGCTGCCCGCAGTGTGACGGGCTCCTAAATCAGCCTGATCTGTCCACCCATAACAGGAAGGGCCCAGTGAGCTCAGCACACACGTTTCTGGAGCTCCAGCTGCCGACTCCGACTTCGGGGGGCTCTGGATCTCCTCCCTGGCCGTGCCAGCGCTGCTCCCTGGCACACACAGCCAAGAGGACTCTGCTGCCACGTTCCTTTCCAAGCCGCTGACTTCTGCTGTCATCAGCTCGGGCCCCTTTCCTTCCAAGGGGATCTCAGACAAGATGTGGTGATAAGCAAATAATGGGGAAATATGTGGCTATGGAAAGACTGATACATCACTAAAAGCACGTTCTTTCCCGTCCTTTCCCTAAACAACCCTTGCTCTAGCCGTTGCTGCCCGGGGATGGCAGCGGGTGACACGAGCTCTGCATTTACAGCCCCCAAGTACCACAGCTCCTTGGAGATGAGAGGCTCCATCTGTCAAACGTGGCATCACCACGGGCTGAGCTGCTTGGAGGATTATTTAAACACAAGCTGCAGCTGGAGCACAGGAGGGAGGTGGAGGCTCAGCAGAGATGAGAGAATTGTACACGAAGTCCTGCGGCCAGAGAGCTCTGAGCCTGGACAACCAGCCAAAACAGGGGACAGCACACACACAGCGGGCTCCAGCCCCTCTGGAACAAGAATAAAGCCAGAATTTCTTCCCTGGTATTTTTCAGAGCCATGTTTCCCTTAGAAATTTCCTGCCCTGTGTGCCCTGGATGGCAAGGAAATCTTTCAGGCCCGTGGTGAGAGCTGAGGCACGGGACCAGACCTAAATCTAGCTCAGATCCAGGAAAGATAAAGCAGAGCTCCGGGTTTATTTCTGTTGCATGGATTGTGAACTCCACTGCACAAAGATCTGGATGTGCCACACAGGACACACAGTCAGAGCTCTGGCCCTAAGCGGGGCTCTGCTTGCCAAAATTTGGAATGGGAGAGGGAGATGAAGGGAGAGGTCTGGTGATGAAATCAAGTCAGTGGCATGAAGGAGATGTCCCAGGGCGTTGGGTCTTGTGGCTTCTCGCAGGTGGGCAGATAAAAGAGTGAAGGGAGGATTTAAATGAGTCCAAGCAAGGCATGGTTTTGACACACCTTCAATTGTCCCCAGCTATTTTACATATTAAAGAATGCCAAGCTGCAGCTCAGGAATGTTGTGTGAGCTCTCACCAGAGGGAAGCAGCAGGGCCGGGATGGGGAAGGATGCAGCAAGACAGGAGGGATGAAAACTGAGGCAAGCGCTCACCTCTGGGTATATTTATTTCAGCACTCGGTAAAACCAGGCTTTCTGAGGCCACAAAAGAGCCCTGAGCTCCACATGTGGTCACAATTTATCAGATCATCCAGGTAATAAATCCAGCCAGTTGTATAGAAATAAACATTTAACAGCTCCTCTCGGTAATTAGGCAGATTTCGGACCTGCAGCTGTACACAAAATCCAGTGGCCCAAATCCTCATCTGTGGAGAATTAAGAAGGTACCCTGAGTTTTAATGAGGCTGCCTTGATTTATGCAAAAACATGGATTTTGTTTGACCAGCCTGTGCTTAAGTGATTTAGGAACGTGGTGAAAAAGTCCCCACGAATCCCAAAACAGAGAAACCGCCAACACTTGGACACCTTATAATTAAGTATGAGATCACAGATCTACCTTGTTGGAACATGTCAGCCTTTTTTTATGCCCAACACCTTTTTTAATCCACATTTTGAGTGCTCACTCTGAGTCTCTGTTCTGGGTTGGGTTTTTTTCCCCTTCTAAACACTCAGAATTTTCCACTTTATCTTCAGCTCAGCCGTGCTAAAGGCTTCGGGCTGTCCTAGTCCTAAAAGAGAGCGGAATGAGTCCAGCTTTGAGTTTAATAGACAACATTTAACATCTCTTGCCTTTGGGTGGCTCTTCTTTCTTATCCAAACAGAAGTCAAACCCTGGCTAAAATGTGAGGGATGATTCATCAAAACAACCCCTCTCACTTCTTCCTGGGCGAGTCAATAATAATTTCAAGGCCTGGAGCAGCTCAGAGAAGTTCCTCCCCTCCTGGTGGAGCTGCCTGCGTGGCCTGGCACTGAGCTGAGCAGAGTACCAATGGCGCTCCATCAAATGCACGAACAATTGGATTGGGGCCTTGTGATGAGATATTTGTAATGAAAACGCAACTGCTGCCCCAAAGCCAGGATTTAAGGCTCTGATTTTAACGGTTCTTTTTAGCTCAGGAACAGCTGAGCAACTGTGGATTGCCTGGAGCTCTCCCTGGTGACCCTCTCGTGCTAATGAGCATAATTACCAGCGCAGAAAGCACAGGGGCTGGTTGGTGGATGCCACCTGGGCAGAGCCAGGTACAAACCTTGCTCAGAAGGATTAAAATCCAAATGAATAAGAGAAAGGAGACAAAAGCATCATTTCCTCCGTGTCACAGATAAAGACACAGCCAGAAATGGACCTGCCAAAGATCAAATATGGAGCAAGGAGCTCTTCCAGGACTTCATTCCTTCCTTACATGACCCAGAGACCTGCCTCTGTCTAGAAAATCATCTTGGGTGGGACGAAGCTTTGGGCTAGAATTGGATTATTTTAAATGTTGTTAGATGATTCTAAATGTCCCTTCCAACCCAAGCCATTCAGCGACCCTGTGAGCACCAGGGGACAGCTCATCCTTTCTCAATAGAGGATGAAACCTGGGTAAAACCCTGTGAGGGATCCTTGCCTAATATCTTCTTACAAAATTCCAGTGCTGGATACTCAGAACCCCCATGGAAAAGCTTCCATCTGTCTTTAGAGGTGCAAAATTTGAGATTAAACAGCTCCTCCTTTTGTTTTCTAGACTTGCACCCCTCTCGCCGCTTTCTCCCGAGCTTTGATTGGTCCAAACCCCTGAACCTGGACACAGACAACTCCAGCACGTCAAGCACAAGGATTGCTGCCCCAAGGCTGATGTGACACCGATCCTGCCCTGTCCATCCCTGCCTGGGGACACTCTGCCCTGTGTTTAGTGACCCTCCTCACCTCGGGCTCTCGGTGCTCTCCAGGTGTACGAGCTCTTCACTGCCATAAATGCATTTTTCCCTGAGGATTTTAGGACAAAATCCGCTGTTGTTTCCTTCTGCTTCCCTCCGCTCTGGAGAGATGTCCCCTAGCAAGGGTATTACTCACAGAGGAGTTGATATATTGACTGTATTAATGACTCAAGCCGTGAATATAGATGTGTTTATTTCCGTGGTGCATTTAAGAACCTGGAACAAGCCACCAGCATGGCAAGGTGAAACAAAACCCAGGGTGGGCAGCAGCTCCTTTCCCTCTCCCCAGTCATTTGGACTTGTTTCCCTTGGGATCGATGGGAACAGAGCTGCCTGGTGTGAAGATAGGAACCTAAAGCAAACCTGCTGAATCACAGCCTTTGAGGGTCTTCAGGAACTCAGGATTCCCCTCTCCATTTAGGGTTTGCTCTCTCCCTTCGTCACTCAGGGAAGGACGAGACCCCCAAGCAGCCTCCAAAAATCAGCCTATCACCTTCTGTGGGTGTACAACCTGTGCCAGGAAAACTGTGGAGAAAGAACAGCTGAGCGTTTCAAAATCACCTCATTTTTGCATTTTGCAAGTTCCTTAAAATAATTTTAATTTATGCCCTTTTTTTTTTTTTTTTTTTTTTTCCTTTTGCCCCTTCACTTTGCTCTTTCTTCTTACAGGGTTTTTTATCCTCAAACAGACAGCAAACGAGGGTCACGACACTGTCCCAAAGTCTTTGCCCAACCTGCATGAATTTCACGTTCCTGGGAGCTGCTTTTATAGCTTTTCCTCCAGGGGTTATCCCAGAAGCAAGCCGGCACTCTGAATTTGTTGGAGCAGCGATCAGGGCTGCTGCCAAGCCCAGATCTGCTTTCAGTACTCTCCTGGGGGAATCTCAGCATCACTCAAATTGGCCTCTGTCCCTCTTGAACCCAAAAACCCCCAAATTTCCCTCTCCAAGTTACTGCCCAGGAGGAGATGGAGCGTCTGCCACGCAAGAGCAGGCACGTGGTTCATCTCCTTCCTTGTGGCTGCAGGGTTTGCTGGCCCCTGGCTGTGAAATCCCTCTCTTTGTCCCCCTCAGGACATCACTTCTGTACCTGTTCTTCATCACGGACTTCGGACACTTGTATTTTTAATTTCAATTAAGAGCCGCGTGAAAAATCAGTGTCCTTTCAACAGCACATTCTGCTGGAGGAATTTCCTCCTTTAACCCCAATCTCCAGTCAGCTGGGCTTTGTCCCAACCTGAAAAAAACCCCGGAAGTCTGTCCTGCCTTCAGCCCCTTGCTCCGTTTGTCCCGCGGGAAATTCTCTTTTCAGATCTCAATAATTCCGTGTTATCTCATAAACAGCAGCCTGTTATTTGCCTTCCACTCTCCGATCTCTGCAGGAGCTGGGAGTTTGAGCGGAGAAAAAAGAAAAAATAAATTAAAAAAAAAATAAAAAGGAAAAAAATAAGAAAGAAAATAAGATTTAAAAGCAGACTTGAGAGTGCTCTTCCTTTCTGGGCAATATGGGAGCGGCGGTGAATTACGGTAATGGTAAAACTGCTGCTCTCTGCATCAGCAGAGCAGCACAGCTCCTGCTGCTCCTTCCCGGCGTGGAGCCGGGCTCGGAACGGGGCGCGGGTCCCTCCGGGGAGCCTGGAGCCGGCCCCTCGCAGCCGCGGGACGCAGGGAATCAGCCCCACCACCGGCTGCTGAGACACCGGGGGGAAAATCAGCGCGGGGAAGCAGAGGATTTGCAGGCACGGAACCCCATCCCTGCGTGAAAGAGGAGCCTGCCGCGCTGAGAACCCTTCCCAGATGCTCCGGGGAGCTGCGCTGCCTTCTGGACCCTGAAGAGGTGAGTGTGGGGCAGGCACAGGAGCCGGGGGGCTGCTCTTCCCGGCATCAGCTGCCTCCACAGGCTGGGCATTATTTGCTTTTGAGCGCGGAAAGCCCTGTCAGTCCTTTCTGCTGCATCTCCTTGACTCGCTGGGAAGTTTTTCTTCATGTGCTTAAAAATCAAATTCGTGATTTCTTAATTTTCCCTCAGCCCTGTAATGATCTGGCTTTGTAGCCTGTAATGACCACAGTTTTAATGCTAGGAGATGCTCGATGCAACGCTCACTTTTCACAGGTGCTTTTAGATAATCTGTCCTTTCCTTCCTTGGGATTATTCCTCAATTTGTTCCATCTGGCGGGAAAGAAAATAAAAGATCCAATTTCATTTGAGTGCGCTGGAGTGAAATTCCCACAGTGTGATACCGACCCATCTCCCCCTTCCCCCCTCCTCCCTGCCCTCGAACTGGGAATTTCGGGGCTTCAGAGTTTGAAGTGCTTTTGCCTGTAGGAAAGTTCAGCGTGGAGGTTTGGAAATGGGACAGTTGTTGCTGCTGGTCTGAGGAACTCGTTCCAAAGAGAGTCCTTCCTCATCTGGGGTTTCACAGCCACAGCCTCAGTGGTGGTTTTTCACCTCTGACTAATATTTGGGATGGGAATTCTATACCCACATGGAGGTGCTGGGAAAGGTTTTGAAGCTGCCACTTGCAGCTCTCCCCTCCGTGCCCCCCAGGTCTCAGTTCCCAGGCTGATCCTCACTTTTCCATCTGAGGTACCTTTTCTCCATATTTAGTCAGCAAAGGCTGAGCTTGGCTTCCAGTTGCTCTGAAATGTTGTGTCACTCACTAGGAGGCTCGCTCCTTGCAACGTCTTCTGCTTGGCTTTGGAGTCGCTTTTCCCTTCAGATTTTCAAAATGGGCAGCTCAGCTGGACTAAAAATTCAGTGGGGAAAGGTTCTCGCTTAATAAAGAAACCTGAGATTAAATTCTGGGTTTCCAAATCTGCTGCGCAGTTTGTATCGTCCTGATTTGTGTCCTGCAGGTTTCTGTCTCTCCTAGAACCGGTCTCTGCAGAGGAGCTGATAATTAGGATTGATTCCTGTCCCCATAAAGAAGGGAAAATTCGGGCAGGAAAACCCACTTGGATCTCTCGGTTGCTGTTAAACAATGCTGGGCTGGAAAAGGTTGGTTCCACTGGCTGGAGCCAGCCTGAGGAAAGCGCCCTAAAATAGCCTCCTGCTCTATTCTTATATGGGAACCCTAGCAGCCAGTGTGGCTTCTGGGAATCGCATTGTTCGTGTTTTTGTCTTCTCCAGGGGGGTGAGGATCTGCAGAGAGCACGAGAGCACGGCCCCGTGCATGCGGCAAACTCCGCTCTTCCCCTCAGAGCAAGCCAGGAGCTGATGCAAATGAGCTTTAATTGGCAGCCCACGACCTCGACCGAGGAGTGCTCCACGTATGGAAAGCTCTGACTGACAGCCTAGACCCCGAGGATGGGCAGTGATGGGTGTCTCAAACGAAACTGCTGAGCAGACACGGCAGCAACCTCCACCCAGTCAGGTGTCTAAAGCGGATTTTAAGGCAGAATCAGGACTAACACCAGGCAATTAAAAGCGTCAGTGATTTCCTCGCAGGAGCAGCTAAATTGGAGACCCTTTGGAATGTTTCCTTTCCTTAAACGCAGAACCTTCCCCAAAAGACAGAAAGGATTTTAACTTGCAGCTCCAGTAGTTCTCATCACATGACCCTGGAAAATGGGAGAAACAGCCTCAGGTCTGTGTAGCCCCAACTGTGCGCCCCAGGGAAAATGCAGAAAGAGTTAAATTTGGCTTGGAACTGGTGAGTATCAACCGTGCCCTTCTGGTGAACGCTTGGGAGCGAAGGTAGGTTCACTAACATGTTTCTGGATCTTTCTCATTGCTGCTGGTGCTGCAGTTCTAAGACATTCTTCAAAACTCTTTTCCCCAGCAAGGCCAGGCAAATGTTGCCTGTAGGACCTTCCAAGAACTGATCTTGTCACTGTTCCTGCCTGGAAAGGGCGTGAAGCTCAGCAGCCTCACATGGACATTACCAGCCATGGCTTTCCTCCCTGGAAACTCCTCCGAGTGCTCCAACTGCACCCACTCCGTGGAGCCCGTGAACATTTCCAAGGCCATCTTACTGGGTGTTATTCTAGGGGGGCTGATTGTTTTTGGGGTTTTGGGTAATATCCTGGTTATCCTCTCCGTAGCCTGCCACAGACACCTCCAGAGCGTCACCCACTATTACATCATCAACCTGGCCGTAGCTGACCTCCTCCTGACTTCTACCGTCCTGCCCTTCTCAGCCACCATGGAGATTTTGGGCTACTGGGTCTTTGGGAGGATCTTCTGCAACATCTGGGCAGCCGTCGACGTGCTGTGCTGCACCGCTTCCATCATGAGCCTCTGCATCATCTCCATCGACCGATACATCGGGGTGAGCTACCCGCTGAGGTACCCCAGCATCGTGACGGAGAGGAGGGGCCTCCTGGCGCTGCTCTGTGTCTGGGCACTGTCCCTGGTCATCTCCATCGGGCCCCTTTTCGGCTGGAAGGAGCCAGCCCCGGAGGATGAGACCATCTGCCAGATCACCGAGGAGCCCGGCTACGTCCTGTTCTCGGCGCTGGGCTCCTTCTACCTCCCGCTGATCATCATCCTGGTGATGTACTGCCGGGTCTACGTGGTGGCCAAAAGGGAAAACAAAGGGCTGAGCTCCGGGCTGAAGACAGAGAAATCCCATTCCGAGGAGGTGACCCTCCGCATCCACCGCAAGAACGCGCCCGGCGCCGGCGGCTCCGCGCCCAACCCCAAGAGCAAGCACCACTTCTCCGTGCGCCTGCTCAAGTTCTCCAGGGAAAAGAAAGCCGCCAAGACCCTGGGAATAGTTGTAGGATGCTTCGTTCTCTGCTGGCTCCCGTTTTTTGTAGTAATGCCTCTTGGTAAGTAGAGCCAACCGCTGTGCGTCTTCCGGAGCCTTCCGGGCAGGGAGGGCTGCGCTCGCGGCTGGGTGTGGTGACGCTGACCAGAAAAGCTCTGAGGGAACAATTCCGTCCTGCAAAGCTGTCAAAAACCAAAACACTCACCGCCACAGAGCAGGGAGCGTGAAAAAAGCGCGAGTCTCAAATGAGACCAAATGTCTCTGGTGATGAGAAATGGAATCCTGAAAACCAGGATTGTACTTTTTCCACATAGGAAAATCCTCCTTGTGAACTCGAGCAGATATTTGTGACCATCCCTGCTATAGGAGCGGGATCTTTAGGGGGTTGTGTGTTTATGTTTGCAGCCTGATGACTAAAATGTATAAAAGGGCAGGATATAAATACGTTCAGGGTAGAAGTCGCTGTTCACAGATCTCCTGGAGAGCTCTGCACTGATGATTCCCACTCTAAGGGAAAAAAATTTCCATCTTCCTATCAGGAGGTTCATCGTGTGAGATGCCATAACTCCGAACAAAGATTTATCTTTTAATCCAACTTTTCACATGACCACTCAGGAGACAGCAGTGAGGGTCCTTCCAACTCATTTTATACTGCTCTGGCTTGCGTCTTTTCTGGGAATGCCTTGAGCCCACTGGCCAAACACGGGCTCCACGCTGGAGATGAATATTTATTCTCCAGTTGTCATTCCAAAGAGGAGCAAAGCTGGGGATTTGTTCTGCTTTGCTGGAATATAAAGAAGTAATTAGAATTTTAATTAAAACCTGGCTCAGTTACCTTTGATGCAGTTGCAGGATGTAAAAGCAGAATACTAATTTCATACCTATAGCTGAGGGTGAGGGACACGGCTCGTCACACTGAGCTGGGCTCTGCCATTAAATCTGGGGTTTTTCAAACATGGGAACTAAAGTCTGTGACTTGCTCAATTTCAGGGCTTTTCTTATGGAAAGGGCTTATGTTGTACAGGAGAAATAAAGTCTGATTTTATGGAAGCTTTAGTTAATAAGACAACGATATGGACAACTAAGAAAAGGTAAAGCAGCTTTACCTAAACATGGAAAGAAAGATTTGGGGCTTTTGTTTTCCCTTTTTTTTTTTAATGATGTTTTTTTCAAACTTATAAATAACTGTTCTTTTTCAATTAACTGGTTTTACTAAGATTTATCAACACGCACACAAACCTGTTGCTAATGTGAAAAAAACCCCAAAATTCAGAATTTTTTCCTCTCGGTCAATACCGGGAAGTGCTGGATTGGAGCTGTTTCCTAAGGAGGAGCCCCCCAAGGCCTGGCTCGTGCTGGCCAGGATGTCAGCACGTTGGAATGCTGCTTGCCAAGATGACTGAAACATACTCAAAAAAGGGTTTGGGAGAATGCATTAAGCACACACTTTTCATCTGCAAATGTGGCTGCCCACACAGAGAGCTGCTGTTAATAAATTCGCTTTGGATTTAAGAAATCTTCTGGGCTCCAGAATGGTTTTGCATCTTCATTTGATCCCTTGTAAGGAAACCCTGGAGATTTTTTTTTTTTTTTCCTTTCCTCTGTTTTTGGGGGTTACTGGGTTATTTTTAAAGCTCTTAGGGCTTTTGAAACTGATTTGCTGCTTTTGTTTAAGGACAAAAAAAACCTGATTAAACAGACAAGCGGCACTAAAAAAGTCCTCAAAAACGCCAAGGGCTCGCATCTCGATGCAGAGCATTTTCCAAAAGACAACAACCACTTTCGGGTCTGTGCTGCAGCCCGGTCCGGTTGGGACAGGGAAGGGAAGGGATCCTGACAGGATCTTGCAGCAGGGATCTGACTTTCCAGACGTATAAACTCCTCCTTGTTGAAGCCCTGGTGGAGCTCACAGCACACACGCCTGGGCAAACAGAACTTTGAGCAGCTCTGCACGGGACAGACCAAAACATGGTCCCATCAACCAGTTCTGGAGGGATTTGACAGATGGGGAGGTGCCACGCTGGGACATCGTTTAGAGGTGGACTTGGATGATCGGATTCAACGATCCAAGAGATCTTTTCCAACCATAACCCCATGGTTCCATCAGCCAGACCACTCCCAGTGCAGATTGCCCACTGTGACCCTGCTCCACAAACCTCTTCAGATCCCCGTGCTCACCCCTCCAGCAGCACAACTTCCCCAAGCCTAGATTAATTGCACTGTGATCTAGGGCACCTTCAGGATTTCCACTTCCATTAACACCCACTCTACCAGGCAAGGGCTGCACACAAGCAAGAAACTCAAGATTTACTGAAGTGTGTGATAAAGCAGGGTAGAAACCTTCGAGGTGTGGGTGTGGGAAGGACAACAGGGATAGAGGGAGATCGAGGAAGGCACAATATCCATGTTGGTTGGTGCTGCTGACAATAACTGGGGAAACAACTGGGGTGTCCCCGTCATAAGAAATTATCTGAACTGAAACTGAGGTGTTAAAGGCACCAGTTTCAGTCTCTGTGAGAATTTTTTAATTTTTTTTTTCCTTACTATCTTGGATTAGGTTTAATTCCAAAGGTTCTGTGCAAAATCCTTCAGCCCAATAATCCAATGCACCTTCTTCTCGCTTGCCTTGATGTTTGTGGGAAAAAAAACCCAGGAAAAAATAATCCTGGTGCAGGAAATATAAGTGGGGCTGACATTTGCTTTTCCTCCTCCTCTGGAGTGTGAACTCACTGCTCACAAAATCTCTGTGACACACGAGGTTGTCAGAACTTTGGTTTCCCCTGGAAGGTTTTCATTCCTGAGAGCAGAACCAAGCAGAGCTGGCAGAGCCCAGAAATCCGTGAAAGCTCCCAGTGGTGGAAAAATTTTCATGTTACAAGTGACAGAACAAACCTCGGTCTGTAACTGGAAGACATTTGTGTGTTGTTCTGGGAATTCTTCAAAAGGTTTCCTTTCAGCAGCATAAAAGACAGTGCTTGGAGGTTGTTTTGAGGGGAAATATGCACAGAACTGATGGAAAAAAGGGTTGGGGGTGTTGCAAAAAATGGTCCTGGCCTGGGACTGATGATTTATCTTGACAAACACTCAGATGAGAATTAGTTCCCAGAGCTTTGCTTGTGTTCTATTGTCCGTGGCTCAGCTCTGGGTCTAGGTGTTTCTTTCTGAAGCTGGAAGAAATAAAAAGGGAAATTCTGAGCTAGGAGGCCACAGGGGGGGGGAAAAAAAATCCTACACTGGGCAAGGGAGAAGAAGGGTTTTAGCATTTGTCAATCATTCTTGTGATTAAGAAAGCAAAAAAGAGGATCTGCTGGAGGGTGTTTGTGTTTGTGGTGGAGGAGTAAATTAGTCTTGTGAACTGACACAAACACTGTCAAGGGAATCCTCTAATCCTGTCTGCAGCTGGTTTCTATTCAATATTTTGTGGTGATATTTTTTTTGTTTTTTTGGTTTTTTTTTAAACTGGAGTCAAAGAGAACCACTCTAACTTTCATTAGACATAAACCAGAAAAAAACAAAGTGCATTTTTCCGTCTCTGCTGTTGACACAACATGACCTCCCAGGGGGTCACAGGGCTCAGAGTAGCAACACACACCGAGACAGGCTCCCCATATTAATATTTCAGTGTTTCTCAGAGGGAAAAATGATACAAAAGTAGGGGGGAAAAAACCACCAAAAAACCAGAATAAAGCCCCAGCTCTTTCTCCCTGCTCAGGGAGAGGAAGGATGTTTGCACTCCTTGAGTCACGGAGCACAATCATTGAACAGGGAGAACTTCAGCCATGAAGATAAACAGCCAAGGCATTTCCATGGCAAGGGGTTGTTTTAGGATTTTTGCTGGTCACAAGGGGCATTTTTCATAATCACAGGCTGGAAAGGCACTGTTGGTCTGGGTTGATAACTCAGCTAATGACAAAATCCCATGGACATCCCCAAGCCAACGCTTCTCCACCATTCCCAAATCCTGAAACGTGTCCCAGTGGCTCAGAACCCAACAGAGGAGGGAAGGGATCAATGTGAAAAACCATTTATCCTAAAAAAAACGAGGGAGGGAAGATGGATTAGCTGTGCTCCGCTTCGGGAGCCGCCCCCGTGGTGTCCTGTGCGTGTCACCTGCTCCTTGGCTCGGAACGTCCCTCGTGGTGCAGCCACCACTTCAGGGTGCAGGATTATCATTTCTCACTCACTCTCAAATGCCCAAATTGTGCTCAACAGCACAATTCAGGGGTGGGGAGTGAGGGAAAGGCCGTGGGGAGTGAGGGAAAGGCCGTGGGGAGTGATTCTCCTGCCCCAAATGAATTTGGACAACGGCAAAGACGCTTGGCTCTTGCTGGAGGAGATAATTCCTTGTCTCCAACTCCAAGGATTCCAAAATCAGGACAGACCACAAACTCATGAGGCAGCCTGAGACAGAGCCAGCCTCTCAAATTATTCTCTGCGGCCTTTTTTGTAGGGTTTTGTGGGTTTGGGTTTTTTTGGTTTTGTGGGTTTGTTTGTTGTTGTTGTTGGATTTGGTTGGGTTTCTTCTTCTTTTTTTTTTAATTTTTAAAGAAAAATTATTATTTTATTGCAAGTGAATGACTTCAAGAGTGAGGGCTTCAGGGCAAACATCAAATATCTCCAAAATGTCAGCAATGGGATCCAGATCCGCTGCAGTAGCAGCTTGGGAACTGGAAGTGGAGTGACAATTGCACTGATTTGTGAAACAATGTGATTATCTGGGTTTACGAAACCTCAGTTTACCTTCCCATGGCTTTTTATCGGCCTTCTAAATCTGCAGCTGCCCGCAGCGAATCTGGAAATAGCTGCTTGCTGAGACATTTGCCAGAAATATCATCCATCCTGAGTGGGTACAAAATGAGACGGAGCATAAATTAGGTCTGAAATATCCCAAATCATCAGAGCAGTGTTCCCAGCCTGACCCATTCCTGCTGCCCGACCTTTTCACCTCTCACCTGTGCCCTGACGCCCTCCCGGTGCCGCAGAGAGCTGAATTCGGGGCTTTGGGAGGGAAAACAGACTCGCTCCTCCTTCTGTGTGTGTTTATCGTGGATCAGGGATAGCCAAGCACAAAGTCCCTCTCATTTTCCCTCTGGAACAGCCACAATATCCCAGTCCCCTGGGAGGGACATCTGGAAAGTGCAAGAGTTCCTCACATCCCCGCTTTTCCTGCACTGGCTGTGTTAATTGGATTGTGCAGAGTCCGGGATCATTTCCTGCTGGCCAAGGGTTCCTTGATACCGTTCTTTCATTCCATAAAAAATAGTTCCCATAAGGGAGCAGTGGGAGGATATGGGAGGTGTTGGGAGAGGTCGTGCGTGTACAGGGGGCAGCTGCTGAACGTCTGCAGCGACATATATATATATATAAAATATAAAATATAAAATATAAAATATAAAATATAAAATATA
>JANEHK010000094.1:596873-609384 GCA_025960845.1 Tachycineta bicolor | reverse complement strand
TCTTTCTTTTTTTTTTTTTTTGTCACCAAACAGATGCTAAAGGACCTCTCTGTCTCCAGGGACTCTGAAAACCTCCCAGCCCTCAGCATCAGGTGAGCTTGGTCCCAGCCACAGCGCTGCTGCTGCTGCCAGGTTTGCCAGCAAAAACAAACACATCATTCGTTTGTCTCCCTCGGAGAACTTCTGCAGGAAAACTGCCCTGTTCCCTTGCTGCAAGAAGGGTCATTGGCACTTGTCATCTCGGTGGATATTTGGACTGAAAAGCCTCAAAAACCATAGAAGGAGCTCTAGGAAACAGCCAAAAAAAAAAAAAAAAAAAAGAGTGCAGATTTAAGCAGCCCATTTTTTTCTGTTATTTAAAGTGAACTTGGCACTGGTAGAAGAGCTGCAGCCACAGAGGCGGAATGTATCTGTCTGTCTGTCTGAAAGCACAAACAGGACAGGGGGCTTTCCCAGAGGATGGACATCCATCATCACTTGTAAAACCTTCCCAGCATCAGGATTCTGTGCTGTGAAACCTGGCAGGAGCTCAGGGCAGAGATCAGAGGGTGGCCAGATGGGACGAGACAGCAGCGGAGTGCCAGGAGCTGCCCTCAGAGCCACAGGCAGTGACCCACTGCGAGCTGGCAGTGGATGTGTCCTGCCCGAAACCTCCCAGGGGTGGCTCTGACATCCGCCATCCCCTGGGTCAGGGATTTCTGTCGGGATTGACGGCCAAGATTTCCGTGTTGGGTGGAGCCCGGTCTCTGCTGCAAGGAGCTGGGAGCTGGAGCATCACAGGGACGACTCTGAATTTGCACAGACTGAGGCGCAGCAGATCACCAACCCCTCCTCATCCCAGGGCAGGGAAAGTTCAGTAGCCCGGTTTCCACACTCAGTTCAGATTTACTGTCTGATGTTTTTTGAGGCTTCGTGTACTTTGCAAGACTATCCAAATCCTAAATATTTAAGTTCTGCCCACTATCCAAATAAACGTCTTCCCATTTTTATATTCTTTATTTCTCTCCCCCAGCTCCAAGGACAAATTGTGCATTGTGTAAAAGAATATTCTCCTTTGCCAGGCCTTAATGTCCTGAAAGGAAGGACAGAAGAAAGCACTGAAAAGAAGAAAGCACTGAAAAGAAGAAAGATTAGGCCAGGAATATTTCTTGCTTTTCTACTTGGAGTAAGCGAGTGGATTTCACAAAGCCTCCTCACAAAATTTCCCTGCCTGTCTTTCTCGGTCTTCTGAAATGTGACGCTGACAGGCTGCAGCACCTCACTCTGATTGAAGTCAGTTAAAAAAGGTCTTGTTGCTTTTCTGAGCTGGAATTGCTCAGTTCTAGCTGTGCTTGTTGGCCTTGAGCTACTGTTGCTCGTGTCTCAGTGGGGTTTTATTAGGAACTTCATTTTAAAATAAAGCTACCGAGGCACAGAGCAACTCAGTGATTCATCCAGCGAGGTTTCAGCCGTCCCAGGCTGAATCCCTGCTGGGTAATTAACTCTCCATCCTACCCAGAGATACCTTCATCCTCTTTCCTGTCTTGATGTGGTTTGGACGAGCAAGACAACGTTGAAAACGAGCTAGAGGGGATGGGCTGCTGACACCAATTACTCCTGGATGATCTCTTCCGACAGCAGAGCTAAAGACAAAAACCAGTCTGTCCTCAAAGTGTTGCGCTTAACTCCAGGCAAATTTGGGACCTGCAGCAGCGTTATCCTCTGCCAGAAGGGAAAAAAATCCAACAGGTCCTGAGAGAGCTGCTCTCAGAGCAGCATCTGCTCTCTGCCTGCACCCCTCACACACTCAAATATTTGTGGAGGCATTTTGTGTATGACAGTGCTGCAGAAACCACAGGACACCACAGAGGTAGCTTGTGGTGCATCGAAACACAGATCTTTCCCCCCAGCTTGAGAGATGTAATTGAATCTCTGATTTCCCGGGAGGAGACGGAGCATTTGTCTCAGGGACTGGAGTGAAATGTCATTCCTGCTCCGCAGAGCACGCTGCATATTTCTCATGCTGACAGAGAAGGAGAAAATAGCAAATGTGAGCTAAGGGGAAATGAATTGCTGAGGAGGAGAGCTCTGGATGGCAACCACCCCAGGAGAAGCAGCACATCTCTCAGTCCCACAGTGGCCTCAGAGCTCTGCTGCCTGCACATTTCTGTCTCAGCTCAGCGCTGAGCTCGAGCCCAGCAGGAGCAACAGCCTCTCCTTTATCATCACGGTAACATCAAGAGCTTTTTCAGAGTCAGAAGCCTCCACGTGTTAAAAGTGAAAATAAACACGATTTTACAGCGCTCAGCGCCTCATCCAAAGAACGGGACTTTCTCGCATCAATCCAAATTTCTTTTATCAGCTGCCAAAAGTCGGCCCTTGTAAACCATTATCTGAAGCAGGAGAACACAAACCTGCCCAGCATTCCAGCAGATTTCCACTTTCAAAGCAAGTCCACTCAGCCGGTGATAGAAAAATCTCCCTGAATTTCACTGAAATACTCAATTCTTCCTGACTGTACAACTGTGGGAATTGTATACAAGTTGGTTTGGGCTTTTTTGTTTGTTTGTTTTTTGCGTTGACAGTCTTTGGTTAAAAAAAAAAAAAAAAAAAAAAAAAAAAATTTTTGTTTTTGTTTTGGTTTTTTTTCCTTCTGCCTGCAGCAGCTTTTTTGCCTGCATGTTGTACAAGTTTGGCTGGTCTCAAAAGATCTCTCCCGAAACAGGCACTGCATTTTCTGAACGTGGCATTCCTGTGTCATTGGATTTTCTATGTGCTCTTTTCCAGTTTTATCATGTTCGAACAGCCCATGCTGTTCGTTTCCCTGGACAAAATACTGAATGTATATGAAATCTTGCTAAGGTGAACAAAAATAAATTATTGGGGGGAATGTGCGCTTTGGGATATGTGAGCTGCAAGTCTGGTTGGTGTTTTATTTTTTTCTCTGAATTATTCATATTTGTCTTCCCCCTTTCCACAAACATTTCAGGCACAGGGTCCGGCAGAGATTCTTCCCAATACTCCTGATCTTGGCGGAGTTTAGTAGGAGCAAGGTGCAAAGTGAATAAAGGAATTAAACTCATATTTATACTGCAGAAAGTCAAAGTTCTTAAAAAAACCCAAATTTTGAACAATTTCATTCAGGCCCCAGGTCCTTACTCTGCTCCTTCAGTTTGCTTACAGTAAAACATCAGGTCCCAGATGAAATCCAGCCCATTCTGCTGCGTTCCTTATAAACAATCACCAGGAGAACAATCCTCGTCCAGCCGAGAATGTAAATGGGAGAGACAAGTGCTGAGTTATTATTTCCTGATTTATAAAGGGAGAGCTGAGACACGGGGAAGGAAAAGACAGATCCCAAAAACAGCTGATGCACCAGCGACCTGCGAGGCCCTGGCTGTGGCTGCCTCTAGTGAAACTCTGGGAAATTTCATCTGGGGAAAATCTGGAAAAACTTTAAATTTAAATTAAAAAAAAAAAAAAAAACCACAAAACAAACAAACAAAAAAAAAACAAAACAAAAAAACAAACAAACAAAAAAAAAACCCAACAAAAAACCCCCCAAACAAACAACAACAAAAAACCCCCACAAAACAAAACAAAAACAAAACAAAACAAAACAAAAAACCCCAAAAAACAAACAAACAAACAAACAAAAAAACCCCAAAACCCACACAACAACAACCACCACTAAAAAAAAAACCCCATCAAACCTCAGTTGCCCTCCTGCTTCTTCCACAGGTCTGTTCTCCTTCTGGATTAAAATGTGCTTTTATCCTGAATAATTTTGTGCTGCAGTAGAGTCTGGGAGCTTCAGCAAAGGACCAGGATTTGGTCTTTAATGGAGACAGACCTTGAAAAAAATTCCCTCCTGAACTCACAGAAACTATTGCAACCCTAAGGGATAACCTGGGGGGCCAGAATGCCCCCGTGACCACCAGATTTGCTGCCAGATGAAAGAAGAGGTTTTAAATAAAAGTGTGCATTTCTGCTTGGATTCATAATTTAAATCCAGTTCAGCTAAGGTTACTCATCATCATCATCATCATCATCACGATCATCTCTCTTGGTGATGGGGCTGTAGGTCCTTCCTACAGGTCTCCCTCCCTTGCTGGGTCCTGCCAGGTGAGGAGAGGAAAGAGTCACACTTTCTGGCATTTTGGAGAAGGATTCCGTTTTCCTAACAGGGGAGTGAATATTTTTTGCCCGAAAATTTCACTTTTCACTGAAATGTTTCCCCTGCGTCCGAACTCCGCTCTGGCAGTGGGTGGGATTTATCCCAGCTGTCCCAGGAATGCCGAGTCTCATAAAGCCCCACCTAGGATTTTGAAAACCTGACGCGTGACAGGCAAAAAAATGTGTTAGTGCATTTGCTTAATTTCACTACAAGGATATGAATTCATCAAATTCTGCTCTTTTTTTGGCATTAATTTACCCCTTTCGGGCCCCTCAGATTTCTTTGGTACTTTGTCCACCCGTGGGCAGCTGGTGATGATGGCACTGCCTCATTTCCCTTCATTTCATTTCTGCTCTCAGTTCTGTTGGATTATTGAGGATTTTTTGGGTTTTTTTCCGTCAAGATTCAGACCTCGAGAGAAATTCTACGGCAGTTTTGATCGTGGCTCCTGCAGGATAAAAATCCCATCTTTTGTTTTGCTAATCGAGCTGCAGGAAAAGGTCAAAGCAGTGGGGAGCTCCACTGAGGCTCAAACGCTCCCAACAACGCAGGGGACACCGTGCTGGCAACTGCAGGAGAAGAAAACATCCAGATTTTCATTCAGAAAACATCATCTCGTTCATTCATTCTGCTTTTTGGCCTAATGCTATTGAGGTTTTCTGCAGTAAATTTCTGTTCGTGCCGGATTTGTTTGAACCCACCAGTTCGTACAATGAATTACCGACAATTACCAGACCTGGGTTTTTATCAGGAGCCGTAGAATTGGCAGAGTAACCGTGGAAAAATGTGTTTGTTTGTTTGTTTTTCTTCCTTGATATTAACATTAACACCAAGATTCCCCAGTTTTGGCCTGGGGATTTGGCAGCTGATCTCTTGTATGAAACAAACGGATTTGGAGCAGCTTCATGGAGAGGCCACCAGTGACGTGGCGCTGCTGGTTTGGTTTCTCACCACAATGATCATCTCCATCAGATCCCCAGACACAATCAGAAACCCTCCTTTGACCCAGTAATCCACCTCCCAAACCTGCCCAGTTCGCATCTGGACGATGGGTAAGAAATTCTGCATAAACATTTCTAAGAGTTTAATTGAAACCTTGGAAAGAGAGTCTAAAAGAGTAAGGAGAGGGGTTGGATTTCAGCTGAGGATCGTTCCCAAATGCACTTCCACACCACATCTTTTAGCTTCTACAGTTTGTTATAACTGAAGTGCTCTGTTATGTTTTCAAGGAGAACACAGTTCATGATGGATAGGAGATTTCTGGGTTCTGTTTTCTTTTTCTTTTGCATTTTCTTCCTGACGTATTTTGGCAAAAAAAGAGAAAGAAAAAAATAATAAAAAAAAAAAACCCACACCGGGAAAAAAAAATTAATGTCTCCCATACCCAAAAGAATGAAGGGCTGATTCTACTTCCCCTCAACCCAATTAAAAATACGTATTGAAGCAGATCCAGCATTCCTTACCCATATTGAGCAGTCAGGCACAAGGAGCCCCAGCACAGTTTGCCACGGAATCACCTCTGGCTCCTCAACGTGAAAATGGAGAATTTCTGATTAACACAAACACGATCTCAAAAAAAAAAAAAAACAAAACAAAAAAAAAAACCCAAACAAACAAACAACAACAAAAAAAAACCCCAAAAAACCCCCATAAAACAAAAAAAGCACCACCACACCCCCCCCCCAACAACAACAAAAAGAAACCAATAACCAGTAATTAGGAAACCATTTTGGTAGTGTGAAACCAACTCAGCATCACGTTGTGCTTTCTGCGCACACCCAGAGCCCAGCGAAGCTGAGCCCAGGTCCCTGCTCGGTGTCTGAAGGCATTTGCAAAGCTGAGACTGGAAAAACTGGGGGCTAAAATACAGCCTGCAAGGAGTGGGGATCTCTCAGTTGATCCGAAGGGTTATTTTAGAAAAGGGTTATTTTAGGATCTCTCTGTATAAGATTCACTTTCAAACAGAAGAACCTGTCCTGGACTCGTTGACTAAGAGCACACACCTGACCCTGCGCATGCCTCACGTGTTCTTCCACTTCTTCAAACCAAAGGGAATGAAGTGTTGGAGGGCTTCACTAAATATCTTCACTAATGAAGTTCTTCCACTTCTTCAAACCAAAGGGAATGAAGTGTTGGAGGGCTTCACTAAATATCTTCACTAATGAAGTTCTTCCACTTCTTCAAACCAAAGGGAATGAAGTGTTGGAGGGCTTCACTAAATATCTCATCTGTTGGTCGTTTCCTCCCCAGGGACAACCCTACTCTCACATTTGCCTGTGGCTCTTCATTTCTCACTCCTTCCCAGCAGCAAAACCTGATTTTCCTTTTCTTTCTGGCGGGACAGGGCAGGGCTGTGGAAGGTCAGGGTTTTCTGCAGCTGCCTCCCCTCTGAGGGACAAGTTCTCCATGGGGTGACAGCCAGCACTCAGCGCTTCCACGCCTCAGTGCTCCTCCTCAGGCTGGAGCTCGCAGGGAACTGGGATTCCCAGGAAAGCATCCTGGGCTAGATGGGTTTAATTCTACATAACAGCCCTGATTTTGGTCCTGAGCTGCGGCAGGAAAGGGGAGCTGAGCCCACCTCCCACCCGTTTTTCCAGTTAAACCTTCCCAGCAGCAATAATTTCGAAGGCTGAAGTACATTTGGGCACAGTTACAAATTTCCTTCCATCAAACACCCCTGAAATACTCCGGAGCTTTCCCCCAGCTCCTCAGGAGTGAAAACTGCTGCAGCTCCACGAGGGCTCAGCGGAACCCACAGCGGTGTTTCAGCCCACCTAAGGCCATGTGACATTAAAAAAGAGTTCGTTTTGCTGGCTGAGAGTTTTGCACCACTAAAAAAAATCCCTTTTTATCGCCACCCACGACCGCAGTGTGATGTTTGGTGTTGCCACCAAGCTGAAGAGCTGCTGCCTGCTCCTTCCCTGGCCTTTTTTTTTTTATTTTTTCTTCTTTTCCCATTCCAGCTGCAGAGCTGGAGGCAGCTGGCAGCAAGCAAAACCTTCCTGACAAGTGAGTTCTTTGCCTCCGCTCCCTCCCTCCAGCCGTGGTGCTTCTTCACCATCACCTGGAAATCACTCAGAGGTGAAACATTTCGCGTTTTTTAGTGACTCCAGGAGCGGTATCGGCGTTTATTGGCCCCCTGCCTCTCGAACCAAATATCCCCTCTGTTGGCAGCTCCCGTGGTTGATCCTTGAAAGAGGCTGAACTCCAGCTCAGGGACTCCGAAACGCCACTTCAGCTTCAGGAATGTTCCGAGTTTCCCCTGAGAGCCATAAAAATCTCAAACTGATGGTGCTGTATCCGGAGCTGTGCTGCGGGACGGGGCACGAGGGAGGAGCGCTGCCAGGCTTTAAAAGCATTTCTTCCCTCGAGCACTTGGGAAATGGAGGACAAACTTAATTAGTGCTAAAGCTGGGGATCGCTAATTAAATCCCCTCCCCAAAAGCAAAACACACCAAATCTAGGCTAATTTATTTTTTTTTCCTTAGTTTTTATTCTAAAAATTAGAGAAAATCAGCTGTTTTGGAAAAGAGAACTTCTTGCACTGGCACTTTACAGTTTGAGGATGCCCAGTCCAGCAGCATCCCATCCCGGAACTCCAATGGGATGGTGGAAAAGGGATCTCGGGGGCAGTTTGGAAAACTTCAGCTATTTCTGAAGGAGATGTCCTGGCGTGCAGGGAGGTCACAGCCAGCTCTGCAGCCAGCAGCCTGCCCCGAAAACACCCACAAACCCCCAAGATTCTGTCTGCATTCAAGCCTTGAAGTTCTCATGTGGGCTTTTTAACGTAAGTGTGGTTTTAATAAAAACCTGTCTTTTCCTTGCGGATTTTATTATCCAGCGTGTCAGCTGACCTGCAGGAAAAATGATTTCCTCAACAATCCTGAAGGACGTCCATTTCAGAGATGGATGGGGTCTATTGGGGGATTATTATTATTACTACTACTATTATGAATATTATTGTTAATGTTAATATCGATATTAATGTTATTGTTGATATTATGAATAATAATATTAATATTATTGTTGATATTATTAATAATGTTGATATTGGTATTGGTATTGATATTGACATTGATGTTGATGTTGGTATTGATATGGATATTGATATTGACATTGATATTGACATTGATATTGATATGGATATGGATATTGATATTGATATTGATATTGGTATTGATATTGATATTGATATTGGTATTGATATGGATATTGATATTGACATTGATATTGATATTGACATTGATATTGATATTGACATTGATATTGATATTGATATTGACATCAATATTGATATTGATATTGACATTGATATTGATATTGATATTGACATTGATATTGATATTGCTGCTGTGACACCACCATTGACCCCTCCCATCACTAACAATTCTGTGATCATTATTTCATTACTGTTATTTTTCTTCTTCCGATTCCCTTGGCCTTCCGTTTCTCTACACTCCTGGAAAACTGGCTCAGTTCTGCTTCCGGTGTTACTCTGTCAGAGCCCCATCACAGAATAACCACAGAGAAAAACATCTTTTCCTTCTGGGTTTTTTTTCAATACTTAGTTCAGGCGCTGCTGCCCAGTGGCCTGCACTGATGCAGTTGATTTTAACGAACAAACTCAAAGACTTTCTGCTGGTTTTCCCTATTTTTTTTCTCCACTCCAGACTCTTTATCTACTTAAATTACTCCATTACTGTTTATCTACTTCAAAAAAAGCCTTTTGCTGCTCCCAGATACCACTAAATACAAAGGAGAGAAGCTAAAATTTTTGTTTCCTTGAGGACAAACAATATTTCAAGCAGGTTCAGGAGAACGAGCAGCTTGTCCGGGCTGGGGGTGGTGAAGCAGAAGTGCATTTGGAATACTCGGCGCAGGAGGAATTTCCTCTCAAGGTACACGCGGGGAACTCGTGCCAGCTCAAACAGGAGAAACTCCCGTGCCCAGAAAGTCTGCGCATTCCCATCGGCTGCCTGAGGAGCGGCAGGAGAATTTATGGCGTGCATGAGAATTTACAGAGGACCTGGAGGAGCAAACCCCTGCCAGCGCAGAGGGAAAGGAGCGCGGGCTTATTTACGAGCGCTGAGCCCAGACCCATAAATTGCCTCCTCCTTTTGCCAAAAGCACGGGTTCCACGGGGCTGTTTGCAAAGCTATTTTCAGACCCAGGGAAGGTTTGATTGGGAATCCAGCTGCCTGATCGTGAATCCCCCGGAGAGACGCAGTTAAATGAAATTGCGAGGCTCGGTTGGGGCGTTGCTCCATTTGCGGTGTCTCCCCGGAAAACGTCTGAACATAAATCTCACCCCGAGCTGCATTTCCACATGGATCTGGGCACTTTGCGTGTTCTGGGCACTCCTGAGAACCGTTTGCCCTCGGTGCTGCCGGGGGATGACGCCTGGACACTCCAGGATCCCTGTTCACCTCCCTGGGGACGTTTGCTTCGCTGAAAGCCAGGGGTAAAAACACAATCTGGGGTCTGCGGAGGCGGGTGGCGAACTGTCGCCGAGACACACAAAGCAATCACACGCAGATAGAATTCATTCGAGAGCAGAGGCTCTTCCAGCTTCTCCTCAGAGAGCGGAGAGAGAAGGAAAACCCTCTTTGTCTATTCTTTACTTTTTATACATTTGTGGGTCTGGCAGAAGATTGGCTTTTTGGGTTTCCACCCCTCAGCCTCAGTGGCCAGACCAACTGTCAGTTACAGTTGTTTTTCAGGTTAGAAATATGCAAACAAAGGACAGAGAATGAAAAACAAAGGATTTGTTTATGTTACATCTATGGGAGAGGTAGAAAACTGCTCTAATATTGTACAGTAACTAAAAGATCTGACTCCATTATGAATTTCAAGAAGGCTAATAAGAAAGCTCAGAAAAACCAGGGTAACAGCAAACAGCAGATGGGCCATTCCTCATCTGCCCCCTGGAATGCCCTGGGCAATTTTTCCATCTCGTGGTGGTCTGGAAGCAAAGCCGGGGCAAGAGGACCTGGGAGGAGAAAGGGGCGCTGCAGGAACTCAGGAAAATGGGGGGAAAGTCAGGGAAGGTGAGGAATTTCCCTCACCAGTTTGCTTTTCATTCACCATTTTCCTTCACCGATCCTATTTCACGCCGAGACGTTGCCCCGCTGCGCTGCACAACTTATTTCTGCCTGCTGGTGAACTTGGAGGGTTTGATTTTTATTTATTAATGCTGGTGAGCAACATCCAGGGAGGAAAATCTCCCTTCCTGCTGCTTGTACAGGCTGAGCCAGGCACCCACGGGCTCGTCCCGAACAGGAACACCGAGTGTTGGCTCTACAGAGGTGCCAGAGCAGAGGCTGGGAGGGAGGAGGGTCTGGAGAACTTCAGCAGAAAACACTTGGAATTACCTGAGGAGACCGAGGAAATGTTGAGACTGACACAGAAAATGAGCCCTGCCCATGAAACTCTGATTACTGCAGTGTACCTCCTTCTCCCTGTTTTATACAGCCCAGGCCCTGCAATTCTTTTGGGATTAATTTTTTTTTTTTTAATTCCAGCAGAGGAATTTTCTTTGGGGGGGCGGGGGGGAATTGGCTTGGAGAGACTTTTCAGTGGGGTCCAGGCTCAGTGGCTGTAAAGGAACAGTGTGAATATGTGGAAACCAGGAAAGCAAAATGGAGCTTGGGTTGTTTTCCTGCTCTTCCTTCTTCTCCAGTGAACCCCAGGAGCTTTTGAAATGTGTTCACTTAATTAGCGTCGTTAATCTAAGTGGAGTTGCAAAATCTTAATTTGTGTTGAGGTTAGTTTTTGTTTGGGTAAAAACTGGCTAGACCTTTGTTTAATGTGCTACATGTGTCATTTAAACCGGCTATTTAGCTCTAAATTATGAATTAAGGTATAATTTCCTTTCAAGCTTTGGAAATTAGCATCTAATTATTCTTAACCAAAGGGATATTAGCACTTCTTATGAAAGGGAATAGCAGCCTGGTCTAAATTTAGAAGGGAGAACTCCTGGGTAAATGGCAAGGCTGGAATTATGCAAAGACAAAATCAAGCCACAGGAAAAAAAAAAAAAAAATTAAAAAAACCCACCCAGAAATAATTTTTGAAAGTGACCAAAGAAAAAGGCTGTCACCCTCTCCCCCCACCAAAAACCAGGCTGTGCCAACTCAACAGAACCTTTAAAAGACTTTTAACAAACCTGAATGAGTGTCTAAAGAATATGATAGCTCAGGCTCAGAATCTTTGGTCGCAGAACAAATCAGGCAATTTACCAAAGAACCAATTTAACATAAATTATATATCTATATCTATATCTATATCTATATCTATATATATAAGCTTAACATTTAAGAATCCAAACTTTTTCGCCAGCTACAAAACTGGAAATATTTTTCTCCTGCACAAAGCACGGGCCATTTTTTTTTTTTTCTTTTTTTTTCAGGCAGACGTTTCATTATTTGAGGCTTTTTTCTTCCAATGAGAAGCAGCATTTTGTGTTTCCTGTTACCCTTAAACAGCAGCTTGTTCCAGAGAGAAGTGCAGCAGCCAGCGGCAGCAGGACGGGACGTGGCCCCACAGCTCATCCCTGGTGCCTGGTGAGTTAAATCTCTTTGGAGAAGGATTTCCACAGGGAAATCTTTCCACAAGAAGGGAGCTTCCCTGGGAGGTGCCCCTGTGCCTCCATCCCTGCTGCCTCCTCTGAAGGTTCTCCAGTCAAAGCCCTGACTGAGAGTCCCAGGTTTTGTCTCTTTGTGTTGTTAGTAGGAAAGCGAACAGCTTGTGGGGAGGGAGAAAGTGTTTTGGAGGTTTCACTTTGATTCTCATTTTCTTCTTTTAGTGTTTAGTGATAAATCCATCTTCATAACTTTTAAGTTTGAGCCCGGTGTGCTTTTCTCCTAATCCTGTCTCACGGTAGCAGGAAAAAGAGTAAATCATTTCAACAAGGAGTCAGCCCCCTATGAAATGGTGCGTTGGCCAGGAAATGAACTTGGCGAGGGTGAAACAATTACACCAATTAACAGCGTCTCACCTCCTTCGCTGTCCTCTCCAGGCCATAAAGGAAAAACTTCCCTTTCTCTCTCGGGGCTCTGGACTATTCTCTCCTCCCTTCCAGGAGGTCATTGTCACCTCCTTCCCCACCAGTGCTTATCTCTGGGAATACTTTCACCACAGAATAATTTTATTCACTTTTTCACCTCAGAATACTTTTACCCCCTTTCACAAAGCCAGGGGTAACTGATTTCCCTCCCGGAGCACACACAGACCCGTGGCACGTGCGCTTCACCCGATTCCCAAATCCAGCTCACGGGGCAGGACTGAGAGCTGCGAGGTTTTTCTCAAAATGGGAGTTCCCCTTCTCTCGTGATGGTGGGCAGCAAACTGCCCTTC
>JANEHK010000094.1:567370-589558 GCA_025960845.1 Tachycineta bicolor | reverse complement strand
AGAGATTCTCAGCTGCTGGGGACCCGGCCAGCTCCCAGCTACAGCAGCTGGGCCTGGGCTGGAATTGCCACAGGTGCTCGGCACTGAGCGCCCTTCGGGAGCTAAAGATAAACCCTCAAAGCTTTAAATAACCTCTCCTCCATGGCCAGGGAAGGGGTTTCTGCTCTTTGTCCACAGCTCCCTGCCTGTCCAGACCCACCTTCAGGGACAGAAGAAAAACTAAGTGCTACAAACCCTTCCAGATCCTCAGACGGCGTGCAGCTCGCACCAGCTCAAGACCTGATGGACTGAAGATCCCGTGGACCTGCTCCGTGCCCTCACTGCAGCTACGGGACAAGAAATGGCTGGAAAATGCATCTGAAGGACACCTGAAGTACCAGGGTGGCAGTGGCAGTGACACTGGAGGGAGTCTGTGACCTGGATGAGGTTCGGGAAGAACGGGGAGATTCCCAGTTCTCAGATAAGGCTTCGTAAACACAACGATACAAACGTATTAAAAACACACACACAGACATTTCCAAGAAAGAAGAAAAAATAAAAATTTTAAAGTTTCCTCAAGGACCTAATTTGCAGCAAAAAAAAAAAAAAACCCAAAAAAAAAAAAAAAGAAACCAAGGTAAAACCAACTCGAGAGGATGGAAGTCCCCAAGGATTGTGGCTCACCTGGGGTGAAGATCTCTGTCATTCCTAGTGCTGGGTCCTGTTTCTCTCTCCTGGTGAGCTCAGAGCTGGTGTGGAGACAGGCTGGATTCCTGTCCCTCCGTGCTTGCCTAGCTAATTCTACTGCGACACAGAACCCTACAGAACATCCAGTTTAAAACCCTTGAACTACTCTTCTGCGCTCAACATTACAAAAAAAAAAAAAAAAAGTTTTTTTTTTTTTTTTTTTTTTTTTTTTTTTTTTTTTTTTTTTTTGGGGGGGTGTGTGTGTGTGTGTGTGCGTGTCTGTGTGTGTGTCTTAAAGGCAGCTCCCGGGAAATTCACTTTATCCTTCCTTTATTAAAAGAAAGATGCTCAATAGGACAGAGACCACATATCTCAGACGCCCTCTTTACATTTACTCTTTTCATGTCAGAGGTGTCAAAACAGGGCTTTATTTCTTCAAATGGCCGAGGGGGGAGAGGGTGGGGAAGTGCGAGGGGGGCGGTGAAGATGAGGAGGGAACCTGAGGGGACTGAAAGAGGCGCTTTTGCTTCAGCCCCCACCCACACTGGGTGCCCGCAGTAACCGTCACAGGCTCTAAAAGGATCAGGAAAGGCTCTCCCGGTGCCCCAGTGCCCCCAGGCGTAGCCGGCGGGCACAGGAGGCCTCGCTCCTTAGCCCAAGCTGGTGATGTTGGCACGGCCGCCCGGCGGGGCCACGATGCGCTGGGTGGTGCGGCGTGGGATGTTGTCATCGATCTGTGCCCCTGTGGGAGAGACAGGAGCAGTCACCAGCTGTGCCAGGGCCTTGAGGCCGCGTGGCTGCGGGCGCTTTGGCGCTGCCCCGACCGTTGGGTTTCGCTCGTGTTGCAGCTTAAACCGTCCCGTGGTTCTGGTTTTGGAGGGAAAGACTTCAGCTGGTTCCCACTGCCTGAATTATCAAAGTTGCTCTGTGTTCATAATATCCCAGCCTTATCCCTTAGCCAGCTTTCCTGTCCCTTTCTATAGCCTGCGCTTCTCGCACTGGAACCAGCTGAGAAATCAAATCCTCCACATCCCAGCTCCAGGTCTCAGCTGGCAAAGCTCTCCTGAAGTCTGTGCTGTCTTTAAAAAAAAAGGTTTTTTTTTTTTGGTATAGACTCTTAAAACCAGAAAATTCCCCACTTCTAAACACATCTGGAATGCTCTTCAGCTGAAGGAGGGCAGGGTTAGATGAGATATTGGGAGGAAATTCCTCCCTGTGAGGGTGGGGAGGGGCTGGGATGGAATTCCCATCCCTGGAAGTGTCCAAGGCCACAGCTTGGAGCAGCCTGGGACAGCGGGAGGTGTCTCTGCCCATGGCGGGGTTTTCAGGATGGGTTTTCAGGTCTCTTCCCACCCAAACCATTCCAGGATTCCCTGCTGTGCCCTCTCCAGACACCCAGCTACCACCCTGGAGTGCTCAGCATTCACAGGACATCGTTGAGAAGAGGCAGGAATTTAGGACAGCTCCTGTGCAACTTTTCCTCCTCCCTAAAGGAAAAAAACCTCCCACCTCAAACCACCCCCAGCCTCTCTCCTTCCATCCCCGCCCCAGCAGAAGGAACCCAGAGCGGGGAGAGCACAAACCCCACATCACCTACCAGACAAGCTGAACCCCGACTGGTGCAGGTTCCTCACGGGGGGCGCCTGCTGCTTGGCAGGAGAGGTCTTGGCCGAGGACGCCGGCGTGACGGTTTTGGGGGTCACCGACACCTCGCACACCGGGCCGTCGTAGAGGCCACGGGGCACGCCCCGGAGCTCGGCCAGCTGCAGGGAGAGAGGGCAGGGCTGCCTTAGAACCGGGCCTGAAACAGCGCCCAGGCTTAGAACAGGCCGGAAACAGAGCCCAGCCTGTCTGAAACAGAGCCCAGGCTTAGAACAGGGCGGGAAATAGAGCCCGGCCTTAGAACAGGGCTGGAAACAGAGCCCAGGCTTAGAACAGGGCCGGAAACAGAGCCCGGCCTTAGAACAGGGCGGGAAACAGAGGCCGGCCTTAGAACAGGGCTGGAAACAGAGCCCGGCCTTAGAACAGGGCCGGAAACAGAGCCCAGGCTTAGAACAGAGCCGGAAACAGAGCCCAGCCTGTCTGAAACAGAGCCCAGGCTTAGAACAGGGCCGGAAACAGAGCCCGGCCATAAAACTCTGCCTGAAACAGAGCCTGGCCTTAGAACCGGGCCTGCAACAGAGCCCAGGCTTAGAACAGGGCCAGAAACAGAGCCCGGCCTGTCTGAAACAGAGCCCAGGCTTAGAACAGGGCGGGAAATAGAGCCCGGCCTTAAAACTCTGCCTGAAACAGAGCCTGGCCTTAGAACCGGGCCTGAAACAGAGCCCAGGCTTAGAACAGGGCCGGAAACAGAGCCCGGCCTTAGAACAGGGCCGGAAACAGAGCCTGGCCTTAGGACACTGCCTGAAACAGAGCCTGGCCTTAGAACCGGGCCTGAAACAGAGCCCAGGCTTAGAACACGGCTGGAAACAGAGCCCGGCCTTAAAACAGGGCTGGAAACAGAGTCCAGCCTTAGGACACTGCCTGAAACAGAGCCCAGCATTAGAACAGAGCCTGAAACAGAGCCCGGCCTTAGAACCGGGCCTGAAACAGAGCCCAGGCTTAGAACAGAGCCTGAAACAGAGCACAGCCTTAGAACAGGGCCGGAAACAGAGCCTGGCCTGTCTGAAACAGAGCCTGAAACAGAGCCCAGCCTTAGAACAGGGCCGGAAACAGAGCCTGGCCTGTCTGAAACAGAGCCTGAAACAGAGCCCAGCCTTAGAACCGGGCCTGAAACAGAGCCCGGCCTTAGAACAGAGCCTGAAACAGAGCCTGGCCTTAGAACAGAGCCTGAAACAGAGCCCAGCCTTAAAACAGCCACAACACTGCCTTAAAACAGAGCCCAGCCTTAAAACACTGCCTTAAACCAGGCCAGCAGCTGCCCAGATGTGCTCAGCCAGGGACGCATGTTTCGGGACTGGTGTTGGTAAGAAGATCAGAAAGCTCTCAGCATCTCCTCTGGGCTCCTCCCAGAGCTGCTCCCCAGCTGTATTTATTTTGTATCTGTACCTAGCTTTTATCCGTATCTATTTTATATCCATATTGTATCCATATCTGTATCCATATATCGATTATATCTGTAACATATTTGTATCTGTATTTTACCTAAAGCTGTAGGTATAATAGAGCCTGGCCTTAGATAAGGATGTAATATAGATACAGATATAATATAAATGTAATATAAATATAAACACATACAGGTATAACACAGGTATAAATATGTTTTATTTATACATATTTATATTATAGCCATATCAACATTATATCCTTATCTGTATCTATATATCTGTATCTTTATATCCATATCTATATTACATCCATATCTACATTACATCAACATCTATATATCTATATCTTTATATCTGTGCCATATTTATATCTGTATTTAACCTTTATCTACACCGTGTCTTTTTCTATTTAATACCTAGTTCTATCTATATCTATAACCATTTTATATCTAGATCCATTTCATATCTATATATTATACCCATATCTACACATCCATACGTTTATATCTGTGTCTGTATTGCAACTCCATCGATTTCTATTTAATATCTATATCTGTATCTTTGTATCTGTAACACATTTATATCTGTATTATACCTATACCTACACCATGTCTATTTCTAATACCTAGTTCTATATCTATATCTGTATCTATATCTAGATATATTTTATATCTAGATCCAATTCATATCTAGATCCATTTCATATCTATATATTATATCCATATCTACACATCCATATGTTTGTATCTGTATTGCAACTCCATCTGTTTCTATTTAATATCTATATCTGTATCTTTGTATCTGTAACACATTTATATCTGTATTATACCTATACCTACACCATGTCTATTTCTAATAACTAGTTCTACAGCTATATCTATATCTATATATATTTTATATCTAGATCCATTTCATATCTATATATTATAGCCATATCTACACATCCATATGTTTATATCTGTATTGCAACTCCATCGATTTCTATAATATCTATATCTGTATCTTTGTATATGTAACACATTTATATCTGTATTATACCCATAACTACACCATGTCTATTTCTAATAACTAGTTCTATATCTATATCTATATCTATATTTATATCTATATCTAATTATATCTCTACCTATATTACACCCGTATCTATACATCCACATGTTTATGTATGTATCTGTATTGTAGCTACATCTATTTCTATTTTATATCTGTACTGTATCTACATCTATTTCTATTTTATATCTGTCTATATCTATATCTTTATACCTGTAACATATTTATATCTGTGTTATACCTATATCTATACCATGTCTATTTATGTTTAATAGTTTTTATCTATATATCTATTTCATATTATATATATGTGTGTTTTATACCCATATATATTTATACCCATATAAAAATTTATTTATACCTGTATAATATATATATATATTATACCCATATCCACACATCCATATGTTTCTATCTGCATTGCATCCACATCTATTTCCATTTTAGATCCACCTCCATGTCAAACACGTCCGTGTCTCTGTCCAGCAGCTCTGCAGCACTCAAGGTGAATTTTTGCTTTTTTCCTGCCAGTTCAAACCCCTGCTTGTGCAGCTCCACACCTCCCACCACGGAGAGCCCTGGGTGCCCCCAGGCTCCCTGGCAGTATGGATTTGGCTGCTCTGCACCCCAAAAACCCCACTGCTGGATCATCCCGGGGTGAGACACCGTGAGCTGGGGACGGGGCACATCCCTATTTTGGCTCCGGATTTTTGTGCAGGACGAGATGCTTTCTAATTAGTACCTGACATGGAATGTGCTGTGGCTCCAGCCAGTCTGTCCCCTGCCCCACAGGTGCTGTCCTTTAATGATCCCAGCCTACCTGCCAGAGGATTAAAGGCTCCTGACAGGTCTCAAATGCACATTATTACTCATCTCCAAAAAGCCAAGCGGTGCTGAGAGGGGCAGGGAAGCCCAGAGGAGCCAGGCTGGCTTCAATCACAGATTGGGATAAATGCAATTATTCCAGCTGAGATGCTGCCCAGATGGATTTATAGGTCAGACAAGTATTTCTGTGGGAGGACACAGCAGAAACCACGGGATCTGTGCTCCGTGGGGCTAAATTATGCCAGGTTGTAATTTTGATAGCTTGCAATTTCTTCAAAAGAATAATTAAAGGAAGATGATTTGCAAGGAGTGGGAGGATTGCTTGTGGGCAGCAGAACCAACACAGCTCGGGAGTTGTCCAGGAGAGGGCAACACTTCAAACAGCAAAAGCATTTCTCCTCAGAAATTATTTCATCTAGAAATAAACTTCTTCAGTGTCATCCCTCCTGTCAGGCAAATCCAGGCCTATCAAAAGACAGGTTCGGTTTTGAACGGGTGCATTTGACAGAATCGCTTTCCAGCTATTTTAACCTCTTAAAAACAGAACATTGTGCCTTTTAAGCAGCCTGTAGGCCGTGCCTGTGACTCAGCAGTCACCAGACAAGAGCATCTGATCCTCTCTGGCAGAAGGGAAAGCAGCAAAACCTATTTGTAACAATAAATGACAATTCTAAATTGCTGTTAAGAACTTTGATATATAAATGCTCACGGTAACTTCTCCTGGGACCTCAGTGACAGGAGAAACCTGGTGGGCTCTGGATTGTTTGACTCATGGAAGGTTCCTGGACACATTTTCTGTTCGGCTATCCTCAGACAGAGAAAAATTCAAAACACCCACCCCCCAAAAAAAAATAAAACCCTGCAGAAAACCCGAAGCGCGACTCCAGCCAGCAGCAGAACCAAAAAAGAGGAACGAGGCAAACGTGGCTCCCATCCAGGGAACAGCAGCGTGGCCGGAGCCAGGGCACAGCGTCTGTTTTCCAGCCACTTGAACTCGGCCTCTTCGGAGGGGGAGAACAAATGTGCAGCCAGGCACGGACACTCACCCTGCTCCTGGCTTTGATGCGCTTGTAAACGAAGTCAGGGAAGGGTTTCCTGGGGATGTACCTCCCTGAGCCCTCCGTGACGTGCAGGTTCCCATCCTCCAGCACGATCTTGCCCTGGCTGATCACCACCAGGGGAGAGCCACGGCACTCCATGCCCTCGAAGATGTTGTACTCCAGGGACTGCAAGGAGCGAAAAACGGCAGGTAAGGCAAAGAGATTCACCCAGCAGAGCCTGCTGGGCTCTAATTAGCAATCACCGGCCGTGCTAATTGCTGGGATTTTAAGGACAGATGGAAGCAAACGCCACTGAGCTGTTTGCTGTGATTTAATAAAGGCTGCTCTCCATCATCAGTTTAAGTTTCGGGGTTTGTCGATGCAAAATTTCATTGGAATAAGGCTCATCAAGAGCCCCAGGATGGTTTGGGCTGTGAGGGACCTTAAAGCTCATCCCATTCCACCCCCTGGAAGGGTTGGGACACCTTCCACTATCCCAGGTTGCTCCAAGCCCAGCTTCCCTGGAATTGTCCAACCTGGCCTTGGAAACCTCCAGGGATAGAGCAGCCATCTCCGAGCAAGAGGAAAAACAGTTTCAAATGAGAGTATCTCAGAGCCTCCCTGTTTAAATACATTTAGGCACCTGTCCCTGCTGAGCTGGGGGCAGATTTAGGATCCCCAGAAAGCTTTATGTGAGTTTCCTACTAAAATTAACAGTTCTTAAAAATCTGGATTTCAAACCAGTGTTCTGGTCGGTGGGTCAGGGGTCAGGACAATCTTATTTTATTCTAATGGGATTGCTCATCCTCAATTAACAGGATTGGAAACATCACACTGTGGGGGGGAAAAGAAAAAAAAAAAAAATGCAAGTTTGAAAGAAATCACTGCAAACGTGAAACATCCTGGAACGAGATGCACTGCAACCGTGTTATTTGGGGACTGTTACTCCAGTGACCATCTCTGAGTCAAATTCAGGTCTTTTTTACTGAGTTAATGATGGAGTTTGCCCTTGAAGTGTGTTATAAGTATGGGCAGGCCTGAGTGCAGCTTTGCAATTAGCCAGGCCAGTGGTTAAACCGAGCCTGAACCCGGTCCAGCCTGAAAAAAAAACCCCAAACCTGTGGTGGCAAAGGAGGAGGCTGGGTCAGGAGCTCATGGATTAGGCTGCTTCCAAGAACAACACCACCTCCTTCTCCAGCTCCTGATGTTTCCTTGCCAGAGAGTGGCAAGAGCAGTGTGAATTCTTGGAAAATATCCGTCAGTTGCTCGAACATTTCAAAAAGTAACAATCATCCGAGGCCACATAATCAGAGGGTGTCCCTGTCCTGACTGCCAAGGGCCCTTTTGTTCTCTGCTTGGCCAAACCAGGATCCTGCACTCCAAGGGCACCACTTGCATCAGTTTCTCCCCTAACTCAAGGCACTGTGTAGTGAGACCCAAAACAATCCAGCATTTTAGAGTCATCTAATTTAGAAAAGAGCTCCAAGGTCGCTGAGTCCGAGCTGTGCCTGATCCCTGCCCTGCCACTGGCCCAGAGCACCCAGTGCCACCTCCAGGCCTCCTTCCTTGGACACCTCCAGGGATGGGCACTCCAAACCTCCCTGGGCAGCCCCTCCCAATGTCTGATCAGCTTTTCCAGGGAGGAATTCCTCCTGCTGTAGCTTCAGGCGTGAAGGCAGGTACAACAGGCGAAGGGATGGCAGGGGAGGGGGGCAGAGATGTGTTTGTAAGCAAACAAGCTGGGATTGCTCAGCTTTCCAAACTCTTGGAGTCCTTCACCCTCCCTGCTCTTGGCACAGCTTAAGGATGCTTTGGCCACAGCTGAGGCCTCGTGAACAGGTGTGAACAGACCTCGGGAACAGACACAGTGTCAGGGTTTCAGGGGATTGGCAGTTCTCAGCAGATAAAAACGCTCCTGAATGGAGCTGGTTCTCCTTTGCCCTGTCCAGATCTGTGAGACCTCCTCAGCAGCAGCAGGGAGATCATTCTGTCCCTGTGCTCAGCACTGGTCAGGCCACACCCTGAGCGCTGTGTCCAGCTCAGGATGGACACTGAGTGCTGTGAGTTCAGGATGGACACTGAGTGCTGTGTCCAGTTTAGGATGGACACTGAGTGTTGTGTCCAGCTCTGTCCCTCAGGTCAGGATGGACACTGAGTGCTGTGTCCAGCTCTGTCCCTCAGTTCAGGATGGACATTGAGACCCCTGAGTGTCCAGAGGAGGCAGTGGGGCTGGTGAGGGGCTGGGAACACAAACCCTGTGAGGAGCTGCTGAGGGAGCTGGGGCTGTTCAGCCTGGAGAAAAGGAGACTCAGGGGTGACCTCATCACTCTCCACAACTCCTGAAAGGTGCCTGTGCTTCGCTGGGGTTGGTCTCTTTCTCCAGGCAGCGCTGACAGGAGAGGACACAGCCTCAGGCTGTGCCAAGGGAAATGTGGGGTGGATATTGGGAAAAAGTTTTTCATGGAAAGAGTGATAAAGTACTGGAATTGCCTGCCCAGGGAGGTGGTGGAGTCACCATCCCTGGCTGTGTTTAAGGAAAGGCTGGATGTGGCACTGGGGGCCAGGGTTTAGCTGAGGTGCTGGGGCTGGGTTGGACTCGAGGATCTTGGAGCTCTCTGCCAACCCAGTGATTCTGTGAAAATCACAGAGCCAATCCTGGCTGCACTGGAACACATCCACAGAAGAGAAAGTCTGGGAGCTCTGGGGCAGGAAATGGAAAGAGCCCAGTTCATTTCCCAAGGACAACAGCCACTTTCTCCACCCAGACTGCTTCCAGCTCCCTGAGCCATTCCTAAGCACAAGCCCAGGTTCAGCCCATGAAATCTGGCACCTAAAAGCAGCAAGTCCCTGGGTTCCGTCTTCTTAAGTCACTCCTCTCCAGACTGGAAGGAGTCTGGAAGCACCTCTAAGGGGACTGAAGTGTCCAGACTCCTGGAATTCCTCTGTCAGAAGCCTAAGCAGAGGCAGGATGAAGCCAGGCCATCTGTGACCAATTCTGACAAAGAGTTAACTCACAGGGAAATGAACCAAACCTATTTTTTTTTTTTTAAAAAGCAAATTTCTTTGTGAATGTGCCCAGGGATCCAAGTGTGGAAGGAAATTTTGCTCCTTCAGCTCCTGAGTGAATGAAAGCATTCACGGGAGAAAAAGAACAAGCAGTTTTGTTTTGTTTTTTTTCCAGAGACAGATTCCATAGGTTCGTGGCCAGCAGCAAAAGGAGTTGTCAACAAACGCAAACAGTGGCTGCTTTCTCTGAGACAGGGCTCAAATGTCACGGGGAGACTCCAACCAGGCCCCTGCACTGGAACCACTCTGCAGATTCCCACAGGCTGGGGCAGCCTGGCCACTGCAGGGGGCTCAGCAGAAGTGTCCCCAAAAGTGCCACCACCAAGCTGCACAAGACACAAGGGGAAGGTGGGCTTGGTTTGGGTGCCGCCCTTTGCCAACTGATGTGGGGATGCCCACCAGGAAAAGCCTGACTCCACGCACGTGTGCCAGACCAGTGGGTGGTGTAAATCCACTCAGACCCTGGATCTGGGCCAGATTTCCAGAAAAAGCGTCCAGGAGCTGATAACACTTCAGCAAAACCGGGCAGCTCCCACTCCCACCGCCGGCAAGCCTGGATGTCATAAACAACACATTGTCCTAAGAGGCCTTTGGGTATTTGAGAGGATTTCAAGAGCTTTCTGTGTGCTCAGATCCCACTGTCAGGAAGAGCAGCCACGCTCCCTGCTCCGGGGGAATCCACGTGATTTCAGCTGGCCTCATCCTGCTCACGGAGCGACGCCAGAGAGAGCTTCAGGCACGGGGAAAACGAACCCTGAGCTGTCACCAGCTCCTGCTGCTGGCAGTACAGCCTGGCACTGAGGAAAAGAGGGGGAAAAGAAGCAGGGAAGGGTAGGGAACGCCCTTACTATGTTGTGAGTCTTGGCAGAGATTGTCTTGACGCTGTCGGGGTCCCAGATGACCAGGTCGGCGTCGGAGCCCACGGCGATGCGGCCCTTCCGCGGGTACAGGTTGAAGATTTTGGCAGCGTTCGTGCTGGTCACAGCCACAAACTGGTTCTCATCCATCTTGCCAGTCACCTGGGGGGACACCACAGGAGTCACTGCACGAGCCAGCAAGGAGCTGACTCCCAAGGATCCCCAAGGGGGGTAAAAAAAAAAAAAAAAAAAAACAAAAAACCCAAGTGGAGGGACCACGATGAGAAAATAACACATTGCTGCGGCTCCTTCCCCTCCCCATGTCCAGGGTTGGACAGGAAATGCAGTCCCAAGCCAGGTGTGACCTACCACAGCCTTATCCCAGATGATGGACATCCTCTCCTCAGTGCCATTGGTTCCTTCAGGGATCAGGGTGAAGTTGTCCTTCCCAACAGCTTTCTGAGCGGTGTTGAAGGTGCAGTGGGCACTGCCAGTCACCTGGAGATCTCCACTGGAAGAACAACAAAAGGTGTTTAAGGTGTTTTATTGTCACAGGTGAAACAGCTTTTTTGCTTGCTGGCAGCACCATCCCTTATTTCTTTCCCCCCATTTTCTCACAATGAATCACGTCGTCGTTAGAACACAGAGAGCTCTACTCACCAGGACAGAAGGGAGTTGAGAAAATCGGGAGTGGTGGGGTCAGGGCTCAGCGGTGGGGATGTCACAAAAGCTGCTGCCTTCGCCCAGTTCTTGCTCCAGTAATGGGATCCATCGGTGCCCAGGCTGGCTGTGATGGGCTCCCCGTACACCACGGTGCCTGTGGGACAGGGACACGCACAAAGCCGCTGTGAGCACCGAGGAATGTGCACTTCCAGCCTGGCTGCCCGGCAGGAAGCATCCTCCTGGGAAAGGGCACACACTGCAGGGCTGCCTGCTGCTCCCTCTGAAGCCTTAAATGCAAATATCGCTGCTGACCAGAGCTGGGAGCAGCACAACGTGCACAATCCTTTGCACAACTGCAGAGTTCAGCACTGATTGATTCTCCTTGAAATGGTTATTGTTAAAAAGGTTCATTTTGTTGTTTATGTTCATTTTATGATATATTTATCCCGGGACAAGAACTTTGTGGAGGAGGCTGAGGGTAACTGTAAGGGCACGAGGGGATTTAGTCTGATCTAGGAGAGATGTGCAAGAAAAAAGAATGAAAAAAAGAGTTTTTATAAGTTAGTGTGAATTAAAGGCCAGGTTTCTCAGAGCAGGGTCTGTGCACAGGAGAAAACTCCTACCAGGGAAGTTTTTCTGCTTTCACAAAGAAAACCCATCACAGGGGAAATACCAGAGTTCCTGATTCACCAGCACAGCTCAGGAGAGCTCTGTGATCCCCCCACCAAGGCACACAGCAAATCTCTGGCAGAACTGGGAAATGAAACTGCATCTCCTGACTGCCCAGTGCACGCTTCCTCCCCATCAACATTCTTGGAACCACATGAAGGAAGGGCAGATCCTTAAAGGCCGGGACACTCGGCAGGCTGGGAGGCACCAGCACCATCTGCACAGCGAGCAGATGCTGCAACTTCAAAAGCAGCACCAGCTGGCAGTCGCAGGGATCTGCTCACCAAATGCAACCTCCCCAAAATCTGCCCTGTGCCCAGCCCAGGCACTTCACGGGTCGGGATCTGCCTGATAAAGGATGTGGGCGGCTCAGGTGCCAACCCAAAATACCTCAGAGTCAGGAAGGATCGGGCAGAGCTGGCCAGCAGGGTCTCACACCTCTCCATGCAGAGTGAAAAGATTGAATAATCCTTTCACTGTATTGCCAGAGCTGCTGTTACATCTCTGGGGAGTCAAGACAGAGCCCACCAGCTGAGACAGGACCACGATGAAGTGGCTCCATGCTGCTCCCAGGACCCTGCTGACACACCAGGGGCAGGAACAGCCCTTGCCAGAGGGTTTCCAGGAGCAGAGGAAGAGGCTCCCTGACATCACTGGCCACAAATAGGGTTCTGAAATCCAACCAAGGCCAAACACACGCTGGCTGTTAACGGGAGGCCCCTTGTGGTGCAGCACACTGGGGGCATTGTTCTGCAGGGAGCGATGTTCTCAGCTCCCAGATCTGCCAGCAGCAGAGGCTGCAGGGAATCTCCTCCAGACAAAAGCCACTGGGAACATCTGGCTTTAAATAACGTCCGTTCTTTTCCATTCAGACAATCAATCCTGGTTCCTTCTTGCCTTGGATAGTGCTTGGTTACGTTTCCTCTGTTGTTTGGGAGGGCAAGACCAGCGTGTGTGGCCCTCCTCAGTTACTGCACAGCATTTAACTTGAGTTATGTGAGTAAAGGAACAGAGCATGGGGCACCATTTATACCCCAAAATTCTCCTTATAAGGAGAGAACACATCTTGAACGAAAACTGCATGTCCTGGCCGGCTCAGGAGGCTGAGTGAATCTGTGGATCAGTCCTCTGGGACAATCCCAGCACCTTCCTCAGGCAGGGAAACATCCAGCCAAGCCAGGTTGTGTTTTATGGCTCCCTGTGATCCGAGTGTGTGGTCGCTCACCCCAAGGCCCCGCTCCGCTCGCAGCTGGTGCTCCCAGGACACTGAGGGTGGCAAGAAGGTGTCTCTGTTGATGCTCCACCTCTGTGGGGCACATGCCTTCAGTGTTTTATCTGGAAAAGGGAAGAGAGGCTTCCCTGGCTCTCGGGATCCAGCTGCAGCATGGCACAGAGCTCTTTGCTGGGGGGATGCCAAGTGCAGCCACGTTGGTGGGTCAGTGCATCTTCACAGAAGAGTTCACAGAACTTCCTGCAGGATGATCCCCTCTGATGGAGCTGGGAGAGGAAGATTTCTTCCAAAAGGCTTGAAAATCAGTCCCCCTTCGCCCACTCCTTCACCAGGAATCACGGGACCAAAACACTCCTGAGCTGGTGCACAAACACCGGTCTGCTTGCTGGAAACCAGCTCCTCTCACTCCAAACACCCAGATGGAAAGTGATGTCACTTGCACGCCCACCCAGGCTTATTTGGGCTGCAGAAAATGAAATCCGAGCCTTGTGAGGAAAGAAGGGGGTAAAATCATCCCTCCTGGTCACTCACCCAACGTGAGCAGCTTTAAATAGAAGTGAAGGGTTTAGCACGGCATAAAGCAGCAGCCAGCGCTCACTCCGTGGGCAATCCTGACTCCTTGGAGAGCCAGGCAGCAGGGAAAGGCTTTGGGGGAAGCTCCTGCATCCCTCAGAGCGCTTCAGCTCCCTCACAACCTCAGTCAGAGAGCAGAGACACGGGCAGCAGCATCCACAGCAGGTCTGAGTCTTGCTTCTTGCAGCATCCCCGAGCAGAGTGATGAGAGGAAATCACAATTCCCAAAGCCAGCCCAGGCTGCTGATCCCCACCCCGCAGGGATGCCAGCCTGAGTCGCAGCACAAGGGGAGCACCAGCTCCAGCAGCAACAAGCACAGCAGGCAGCTGGAACTCATGGGCTTCTCCGGCTACTCCAGCTAAATACAACAACAGGGCTTGTGAGTCAGGAGCTCCGTCAGGAATCACTGCTGAGAGCACCCAGGGAAAACCACAGCAGCTGGAAGGACCCAGAGGGGTTCACTGCAGCCTCCAGAGGGATCCACGACATGGAGAGAGCACAGAATGACTCCCTGGGGGAGGATGAGTGTGGACAGACAGAACTGAGCAGAACAAGCAGCTCCTGCCTCTGAATCCTTGTCTGGAGGAGATGAGGCAGGAGGAGCTGCTTGGGACCTTTTTTAAAAAGAGCCTGGACAACAACACTGGGAAAAGAAAACCTTTCCTGTGGGGATGAAGCTGATGCTGGCAGGAGCTGAGGGGCACGAGCTAAGGAGGAAACAACTTACCCTTTTTCCTGGCTTGAGCAATGACATCAGCAGCACTTTTGCTCATCACCTTGGTGATGTACAGTGGGCAGTTGGTCTGGTTGGCGATGGTTATTGCCCGGTTCACAGCCTCTGCCTCCACCTGAGGAACAGAGGCAGCAGCAGGTCAGGGACACCCAACAGCACCCCAGACACCCTCAGAAGGCACAGACCCAAAAAGCAGAGAGGGACGAGGCATTTCCCACATCTGAGCCTGAAAAGGAACGCTGTCATCACAGCAATTAAAGGACATCAAGCTGCCCTCCCCTCTCATTATCACCTTTCCTCGCTGAGCTCCTTCTCTGCCTGAACTAAAGCCACACTCCAGGTGCTCAGGGTCACATTGATTAAGCCCCTTCTTTAACCTAAGACAAAAATAAGCAGCTAAATGTTGACTCAACAGAAGTGCTCCTGCTCCAGCCCACGCAGAAGGGAGATGCTGCACCACAAACCCTGGCAAGCCACGTTTGCAAAGAACCCTCCTAAATTGCAGCCTCCACGACGATCTCTGGCTCAGGATCTGACAGAGCAGCCCTTAAACCAACTGCTCTCCCTTGCACGTGTGCAGAGAATGAACCTCAGCCCAGCTGAGCTGTAACTGCAGGATGAGGGGCATCGCTCTGATTTTAGGGGTGACACGTCCCAGCCAAAGGATGCAGACAGATTGGAGAGCTGGGCGATGCTCACAGCGCCTGCACCGACGTTCTCTGAGCAAACAGCAGAGGAAACAAGCCCAGAGCAATGATCCCAGCGCAGGAGGCTCCCAGAACCTCTGCCCTGTCTCTGGGGGGGGTTGGCACACACTCAGCGCCGGCTGAGCACAGCCCAAGTGCCACAAACCATCACCTCCCGTCCCAGAACGCGCTGCCCACAGGTCGTGTCTCATCCCCAGAAGTGTCCAGGGCCGGGCTGGATGGGGTTTGGAGCATCCTGGAATGCTGGGAGGTGTCCCTGCCCATGGCAGGGGTGGCACTGGGTGGGATTTAAGGTCCTGCCCAACCCCAAACCACTCTGGGATTCTGTGACTGCTGGCTCTCAGCGCTGAGCTCGGAGGAAAAGAACCAGCAGCAGCTCCAAGCCCAAGTGTCCTGAACAGCTCTGCCCTGTTTGCACGCAGAATGCTCCAGCCAGGAGTTTTTACTGGAGCAAAGCAGCCCCCAGGGCCAGCAGGGAGGTCTCTGGGGCCCAAAGGGTCACACCCCAGGCAGGGGATGCTCACAGGGGGCAATTCCTGGCCCAGCTGCCCCAGGCAATGGCAAAGGCTGCGACGGAGGGGTTCTGTGCCAGGATGTTGGACCCAAAGCGTCCCAACAAGGGCTGAAAGAGCCAAGGACAGCCCAGAGACAAGGGCAAGACTCAGACAGGCCAGAGCTCCCAGGCTGGGGCCTCCCTTTGCAAACCCCTCTGGAGAGGGTCAGTGCACGGCTCTGCCCCCACAGCACCTGGGGAACCACATTTCCACTCCCTGCCTCGGTTTCCCTGCAGGCAAAGCAGGGATAAAACAACACACACTGCCCAGATTTTTGGGCAGAAGGCGTTTGAGCGACTGTGAAGCAGCAGGAGAATGATTCTCTGAACAAGGCTGCTGAATTCCTGCCTTGTGCCCAGATGCTATGGTGACAGGCACACAACAATAACCCAACAAGTAGTCCAAAGGGGAATGTTTGCAATTACCAGGATGCATTAGAAGGCCCTAGCACAGCAGTTCTATTGGGGAAAAAAAAACCAAAAAAACAACCAAAAAAACTGAAACAAAACAAAACAAAACAAGAAGACAGACGTTTCCTGGAGCACTTGGACTGCTTGCACTTCCAGCGTTTTTGTGGCTGGAATAAAAATAAAAAAAAAATAATAAAAAAAAAAAGGATGGATGGCTCTGAAAAGTCATCCCAGAACGAAGTGAGCTCTGAGGGGGAGAGTTTTCCAGAAAGTGACGGCTGAGGCTGCCCTGGGACGGCGCTGTCCTAACTCAGGGCTGGTTTTGTGGCTGGAATGGTGGAATGCCATCACCCTGGCTCAGCCCAGGTGCCAGAGGTGAGCAAAGCTAAACCCCGGAGGCAGCAGCGAAACCTCAGCCCGGGAACTCAGATGTGTGCACTCCAAGTGCACGTGGCCAGCCCCTGAATGCTTCACTCTGATGTAACTGTGCCTGAAACGAGGAGGAGTTTTGGGTTAATAAATGTTTCAGGCTTGCTCGGCAACTCCCCTCTGGTTCGCTGTAGAATTAAGGAGCTCTCCAGCCACATCCAACCATCCTCAGGACGGGCTTTGCATTCCCTCAGGGACAGCAGGAAAAGCCAATTCGAGTGCCAACAGCCCCCCCAGAGGGATACACTGGGATACACTGGGATACACTGGGATACCCCAGCAAACATCCACTGCTGCTGAAGCCGAGGGGAATCGGGGATCTGCTGGCACCCTTGGAATCTGGCCTCTCTCAGCAGCCAGCCCACGGGGAGCTGGATGTTTTGAAAGCACAGAGTCGCTCCTCCTGCAGACAGGGAGGGCAGGGGAGCGATGACATCGCTTCCTGCTCTGTTTCCTATGACTTCCAAGGAGGAGAATGTTGGAGCAGACGCTGCCCAAGCCTGGGCAGAGCACAGCTGAGCTCAGGGAGAGGCTGCAGCCAGCCTCATCAGCTCAGCCACGTGTCCTGAGGCTGCCTTTGGGGCAGAGTCCTGCACAGATTAACAACCCATCCTCGCCTGCGAGCCCCAAAACTCACACTCTAAAGCTCCTGCTCCGTGAAGGGTGAGCTCCTGAGCAGCCAGACACAGCTTGGCTGGTTTTGATGTGCAGGTCCTTCAAGGTAAGAGCGGGAAACAACACAAACTGAGCTCCCTGAGGTGTCCCACGGGCACCTGCTCCCACTCTCCTGAAGCAGGCCAAAAAAATACAGTAAAAGAGCACAGACTGGATGGGTGACTGCAAAGCTCAGTGCAAAGTGCTTGCTCACAAATTCAGGAAGCAAAAGATCCCAGCTCTGGGAGCCACACACAGGTCCTGGGAGGATTCACTCGCTGCCCAAGTGCAGCATGTTTGTTTTTTTCCCTCCCAGGCACCAGAATGATTGATGCTCCGACTGAAATGCCTCTGGATGCTGCTCGTCTGAAGCCAGGGGAGGAAATGCAGAGTGAGCAGGAGGGGCAGTGGGATGATCTCACAGCCCCAGCTGCCACATCTGGCAGGCACCAAAGCCCCGGGATCCTGGGGGAAACAAAAGCAGCTGCTTGTGCAGAGCAGATGAACCCCACAAACCTGGAATGCCACGGCGAGGAGTCCAGCTCAGAGACAGGGAAGGGCTGTGGGCGAAGAATGCGACGGGAACCAACCCCAAAGGCAACGTTTTAATGCTCTCTCAGACTTCTGGGATTTATTTCAGAGGTTTAGAGGGATTGGGGTGCTCATCCCTGGAGAAATCCACGGGGAAATATGAGGGGTAACTGTATTAAAGTGCTGGGCTGAGTGCTGAGCATGACCTCCCCTCTCTGGTACGTATTTTCTGTGCCTTCAGCAAAGCACTTGATCCATTGCTGTAAAAACCCCCAGCCCATTGGTAAAATTTCCTCAAAATATCAAAAGTCACAGCAATGGAAGCTCTGGAAGTGCCTAGAACAAGATCAGAATTTGGGCCTATATTAAAAAATTCTGCTAATTCATTGGAAGTCTGGTAAAATAATGACCAAGAGAGGAGCCCAAGACACCGGCTCTAGAAAGGACAGCAGCAGAATTCCACCGACGTAACCCCAAAATGCAGAAAAATCCCACTTCCAGCCACGTTCACCCCAACAGGAAGCATGTGATGGCAACGCAGAGATGTTACAAACTGGGAGAGGCAGGGGAGCTCTCACCTCTTCAGGTCTGCTCAGCACATGTCCTTCAGGGCCCGTGATCCCCAGCTCCAGGATCCTTTGCTGCTCCTAAAGCAGAGAAGAAAAGGAGCAGGGATGAGATTTAAAGCAACTGGGAATTGTTCTCGCAGCTGTTGGAAAGGAGCACGAGTGAGACCCTGAGCATCTGTGCTAAAAATCACACGGGGCTTTGCAAAAGGACCCTGGCAAGAAGAGATCCCTGCCCAACTCCCCTTGCTGAGAAGAACCAGAGCTCACAAAACCTCGCTGATTTGTTCACAGGAGGTCAAGGAAACCTTTTCCTTGGATTTGCTTCACACTGGATTCAAAGCCCCTTGACTTTCAGCACTCATTTGTGTCTATAAAATCATCCCCGAGATGTGGCAGAATGATAACTCAGGGGGAAAAAAAGAAAAATAAAAATCATCCTGCAGCTGGGCTCAAGGATTGGGGTGGGCTCTCGCCCTGCTAGAGAACACAGAAATCCTCTGAGTGCTCGAGACAAAATGAGCTGGAGATAAGACGAAATTGGACACTTTATTAACATTTCTCCCTTGCTGCTGTTTGAAGGATAAACAGAGCCCAAACATCAGCACCCCACGTACTCTAGGAAGCCACACTCCCTTCCCACTCCCCCTCTTCTCATTTCCTGCAGAACATTTTGCTGCACACGGTGACAGCCACACCCAGCTTTTCATTTTTGGGGAGAGAGGCAGAGATGTCCAAAACCCACCTCAAACCGAAAGCTGCCCCCAAAACCCAATTTCACCCGTGTCAGAGCGGATGGATCTGCTGCACAGCCCTGCTCGCACCCTCTCAAAAGCCTGGGTGCCTTTCAGCTCACAGAGGAGGAGGCAGAATTCAAACCCCTCCCAGCATCTGAGGGCAGCAACTCCCAGAACAAACAGGCCATACCTCAGCAATGATGTCACCGTTCTCAGCGTGCACTTGGGCTGTGGCGCCGATGTCCCGGATCACGCTCAGCACCTCGTAAATCTGGGGGACAGATAACACCCATCACGGCAGGAACACACCTGCAGGCAGCCCAGATCCCCGCAGAAAAGAGGAGTTTGCAGAAGGGGAAGGAGGAAGGGAAGCATTAAGTGATGTAAGATGAGGTTTGCTGGAGAGATGGGAACCGTTTTCACGCCTGTCGTTGAATTTTCCCGGTTCCACTGCTGGATGTGGCAAAGGATTGTCCAGTGGCAGGTTTAGGGAGGAAGAAACAGCAACAACTCAAGCCCCACAGCTGGATGATTTTAAAGGACTTGCAGAGGTCTCATTTACTGGAGCCTGGCATGAAAAACATCCCCTACACGTGAGTGGTGGGGGCAGGTTCTCCATGGAAATCCAATATCTGGAGGCAGGAGCAGCATGATTTCCCACTCCAGCAAGCAGTCTGAGAGGCCTCAGGTCCAGCAAGCCCCAAGTGGCGCCATCAATGCCATCAAAAATGTTCCCAGAGCCCTCAGAGATAGCTCACGCCAACACTCCTGGGCATTCCTCCCCTCCCACACCTCCACAAACATCCACTGCCCCTCTGAGCAGCCAAAGGTGCCCAAATATGCCCACCAGAACAGCAAAGAGCAGGGCAATCAGCTCCTTTCTAAGGTCCCAGCGATTTTCCCAGGATGAGTTTTAGCTTCTAAACAGAATAATTTAAAATATTATTATTAAGCCCAGAGATCTGCCAGTCCTGCCCTGTGCAGAGGCATAAAGCAGCAATTCACAGAACTGCCGCTGCTTCCACCCCAAAGGAGCTGGAATAAAACCTCTGACCTCTCAAAATGAGAATTTTACCACTGCTTCCCTCAGCCAAGCCCTGCAGGGTCTGCTGTTGGTTGGCTTTTATTTTTCATTAAAAATAGACTCTTCAGCCCAGAGCTGAGGGTGCTGTTAATCTCAGCTCCTGTCACCCACACCAAGATTGGAACCAGGAGAGAGTGCCAGGTGCCAGGATATCGAATTGAAGCATTTATTTGTGACAAACTGAACACAAAGCTTTCCTGCCCTACCTGAGAATCGCTGAGCTGGAAGCGATCTTTGAAAGCCATGTACACCAAGAAGGAATTCACACCTGGGGGAGACAGAGAGAGAGCACACGTGGAACACAACCCCTAAAATCAGCCCCCAGCAAGAATTCCAGGGATTCAGCACCGGAGGAGGTCGAGTAGCAAAATAAAACCAAAAAATCTCACACGAAAGCTCAGCTGATCCCCCTCACCCTCCAAGGTGAACAGTAAATCTGTGTCTGTGATGTGTCCACCCTGACCCTAAGCTGGTTCTCCCTCTCCCCAGCCTTTGGAACCAGTGAAAACTCTCACCCAGCACATGTGGGAAGCTCCCATTAGGGCATAAAAAATACAGGTAAAAATCACCAAGGGCACTGATGAACCTGAAGGGGCTCTGAACCCATCCTGGCACACAGGAGCCGGGAAAACGGGAGATCCACCTCTGGAAAATCAGCGTGCCCCAAGCCCCGAGCCCTCTGCAATCCCAAACCTCCTCCAGGAGCCAGAAGGGGCACCCCAAATTGGGATATAAAAAAGAAACACTGCACGAGAGCCAGCCCCAAACGACGGGAGATCCCGAAAAACAAGGAAGGGCAAGGCTTCCTTGAGCTTACCATGGTCTTTAACCAGAGCTTCCATCTCCTCCTGGACACCTTTGTGCCACTCAGTGATGTCCACGTGCAGGGAGTAGTCACAGCAGGATTTGCTGTCTGCCCACTCTCGCCACTGGTCGAACGCCGTCAGCAAACTGGTGCCAGGCTCGGGAACCACGTGGTCAACTGGGAATGACAAGCAAAGCACAGGTAAATGCCCGCTGCAGGAGCTTTCCTGGGTGCCCAGGACAGCAAGCAGAGCTGGGCAGAGGCCGCTGCAAAATCAAGGCATCCTCTTTCCCCGTGGAAGGTTTTTAAGTTTCGGATTTCTCGGCGCAGCCGGGGGAGTCGGTTGTGGGGCAGCAGCTGAAGGAAAAGGAGTTGTTACTGCAGCTCTGTTTATTCACAGCTCGCCCCAAGCAGGAGCACCTTCCAGGACCGACAATTTGTGTGTTTGGAGAGGTCTCTCTGACACTGACAAAGTCCTGCTGCCTCTGGCACCTGCTGGCTTTGAGCCTCACTCCAAATCCAGCAGCAAATGGATTCCCAGGCAGCTGCAGCTGCAGGACAGCCCCCAAGGGTGACACAAGGGACCTGGATGTGGAGGTTCAGTGTTCCTGGTCCTTATTTGTGCAGTGGAGTCTCTGAGATCTTCAAAGGACGCGGTGAAATAAAAGAAGCAAGTCAGCATCTCCAGCACTGAGCTGAGAGAGGAGGAAAAGCCTGGGGGATTTCAGGGGTCACAAACTGAGCAGGCACTGCTGGGGAGGAGGAGAGGGCCTGGCTTGATTCTACATTAAAACACCCAGAAAAAAAATTAAAAAAAAAAAAAAAAAAAAAAAAAAAGTTGCTTCAATTACCAGCAGAGAAACCCCTGCAGTTTATTTTTAACTTTCTGGCGAGGATCAGGGCTGCTCCAAGTCACAGCTGGGAGGAGAGACAGAGCCCGTGGGTTCCACTCAGCCTCGGGGCAGAACAAGGCTTTGCTTCAGCCGAGATCTGCCGGCTTTGCACTGCCTGAAGGACCAGACCCACGTGGGAAAAGCAGCTCGGCTCTCCTGAGCCTCAGCCACCCGAGTGAGCAGAGCCATCTCAGCCGCCTGAGCCGCAGAAAGCCAAGAGCTGCAAACCCCTGCCCTTCACAGAGGGAGGATATCGGGATTCTTTGTGCTTTTCCAAAAGGTTTTTCCCCTGGAAGCGGCGCACCAAGGGAAGGACAGGACGTGCACATCCTGTGGCTTTGATCAGCTCCGAGCTGCAGGAGTGGCTGGTGGGGTCTCTGTCCCTCCTTCCCCATCA
>JANEHK010000094.1:557064-567360 GCA_025960845.1 Tachycineta bicolor | reverse complement strand
CTGCAGGAGTGGCTGGTGGGGTCTCTGTCCCTCCTTCCCCATCACAGGAATCCACACACTGAGTGAAGACTTGGGGATGTGCCTCCTGTCTGGCACCACACCAAGGATGTGCTTTTCAGCACCGTTGGGAAAAGCAGCCCGAATATAACCGGGCAATAAAGTGAGCTGGTTTGGGTTTTTTTTTTTTTTTTTTTAAAAAAAATCATCTTGTTTCTGTTCCATGATCTGCTCCTCCCCAGTGGTCAGAAACCTTCCAGCCTCAGTTGTTTCTGCTACAGAGCCCCCGTTGCTCTGCCAAAGTTAATCTTTAGCCTAAGTGGAATGAGCAACGAGGAGAAAAATCACATTCCCTCTGCTTTTCCAATGGGACGTGGAGAAAGCCCAGCTTTACACAAATGTCTAATTAGAAAGTCAGAAAAAAAAAAAAAAAAAGCCCATTTAATCTCTAACACATCACAGGAACAAATCCACCTCCACTCCAGACTAAAGGTGCTCTCAGGGCTCTGTGAGCCCCGAGGTGATGGCTGGCTTGTGAGCTTTGGGAAATGGTGCCTGAAGGCATTAAAGGGTTAACACAGAGCCCACTGAGGACTGGGAATGGCTCTGGAGCCCCTAGGAATGGCTGTGGAGTGTGGGGTCAGAGCTTTATCAGCACCCCAACACCCAGGGATGTGTGGGATCAGAGTCCCATCACCACCCCACTGCCCAGGGGTGTGTGGGGTCACAGCTCCATCAGCACCCCACTGCCCAGGGATGGCTGGGGGGGGTCTGTGGGGCAGTGGGACCAGGGAAAAGGGGACCCCATCAGCTCTCTGACAAAGCCAAACCACAGCCAGCTGCACTAAGAGCCAGGGATGGAGGTGGTGGTGCAAGTGTGCCAGAGAAGTCACATCCAAAGCCATCCAAAGTCATCCAAAATCATCCAAAGTCATCCAAAGTCATCCAAAGCACGCATGAAAATTTTTCTGGGGCTTCAGCTCATGAATGCCACTACCAGGAAGGAGGAAAAAACTGCTTGAAATGGACAATATAAACATGAATGAGGGTCAGGTGCTACCAAAGGCACGGAGGAGGTGGATGGGACCCCAAAATCCTGGTCTGGAGGCAGTTCAGACACAAGTGGTAGAGGCAGCAGGAGCACAAAAGGCATGGAGATGGATGTGAGCCCAAAATCCTGGTCTGGAGGCAGTTCTAGGAGTGGCAGTGTCCTGATTTTTCCATCCTCAGTGCAATGGGAGGGGACAAACGCATTGCAAGATCATGGCCTGCGCCCCTCCGTGCCAGGGTTGGGTTTGGGGGGGACCAAAAACTTAAAAATGAGCCCAGATCCAGGAAAGGAGAGGAGCCAAGGTTGACTCTTCACCTGTTCCTGAAAGGACTGAGCTCTGAAACAGCTTCTTGAGGTGGCCAGGAACTGCCCACAAGCAGAGAAGCTTCTTCCAGCCCTCAGGCACAGCTCAGGAGCTGAGAGTAAAACAAAAAAGCTTTTTCTTTCCGTGTCCCTGCGCTCCAGAGCAGCAGCAGCTGATGAGGCTCCGTCCCAGCCGGTTCCCACAGCCCCAGGCTCCCAGGACGACCCCTGGGCACGAGCTGTCCCAGCAAATCCCTCCCTGGACAATTCCCAGGAGGTTTCCCATGGGAAAAGCGCCTCATCCTTCCTTCCATCACCTCGGGAAGCAGGGATGTGGGGACAAGCTCTTGTGACACAGGCTGTCGTCACCCCTTCATTCCCTCCACCACCGCAGCCTTCATCTGCTCCCCAGCCCAGATGTTTTCTTCCTGTCAGTTAAGTTTGGGGTTGGTTTTTTTTTTATATATGTATTTTTTTTGTGCTGTTCAAATCAATTCAGCTGCTTGAGGCCCGAGGAGGAAGTTGCCAGCTCATTTTTAAACTTGTTCCAAAAACAGACACAAAACGGAGGGTGGGGGGGGAGGAAAAAAAAAATAAAAGGGAAAGATAATTTAAGAATCACTTCATCAGCGCTGAAATCTTCAAAGGAGGAATTAAATAGCTTTGTGGGCCTTGCAGTGGCTCCCTGGATCTGGGTGAAATTCAGGCCTAATCCTAACGTTTCTCTTTATTTAACACACTCTCAGCAAAGCACGGGGCAAAGCCAAGCTCAGGTTTACGCTGCTCTCTCAGCCAGGAGCAGAAAACATTCTGTAGATTATTTTTTTAAGTTTCAGAGCTGCAAAACCCAAAACATTCTGTAGATTATTTTTTAACCTTTGGAGCTGCAAAACCCAAAAGGCAGCAGCCCAGGGCCCGAGGGGCAAACGAGGCTGTTACACCAGCAAAGGAAAAAAAAACCCACCAAAACCAACCAAACAAACAAAAAACAAAAAAGAGAAAGAACTATTTGATGCATTACAATCTCATTTTGCCCTCGTTAAGCACTGCCAGGATTCCAGGTGAGTTTTTTCTCTCCATCCCTCACCTCCCTCTGAGGGCGGCCGGATTTGACCCGCATGCTCCGAGCCCTAATCACCCAGACTCTTAATTAATTAATTACCCTTCCCCTGCCCGCTTTGGCTCTCCTGTCATCACCCTGCAAGGTTCCTCTGCTCCTCCCTCCCAGTTTAGGCTCAGCTCAGGACGCTGGGCGGATTAACAAGCTCGGGACTAACGGCAGACTCGAGGCTCCTCTGCACCAGGGCTGGAACGTTCTAGATCTCACCCTGCATCTCGTGGGTCAGAGCGCTGGGAGGATGCTGAGGAGACCTCTGGGCCCGAGATGAAAAGGTGGGAGGTGGAAAAAGCTCAGGGGAAGGGACGGGGGAAAAGGAAGCAGCGTTGTTTTAAAGGGAGCACGGAGAAATCCCCAGAGGGCAGGAGCGCTGGCGGCGCTTTACAGAGCGGTGTTTTGTAATAATTATCGGTTATTAACCCGTTTTCACCGTGCACTGACATCGAACCTGCACGAAAATCAGATCCCAGCACAGCCCCACACACGCACACAGCAGCCATTTCCAAGTTCAGCTCGTTCCTGCTGCTTTTTTTTTCCCACACAATCCACAGGGCTGTGGGACAGCCTGAGCTGGGAGGGACCCGCACGCATCGAAGCCAAGCCCAAGTGATTCCACAAAGCTCAGCCTAAAATCTGACCCACGCTTAAAGCCAGGCCTGAAACATCTCCTCGCCTTCATCCAGCCGCTCACAGACTTCAAAACCACCGAAAACGGTGCCAAGCTCAGCTTTAAACGCTGGCTTTGGGAAATGTTGCATCACATCCTGGCTCCTTCCTCCAAACTCGGGGGCTTTCTGCTCCTCAAGAGCAAGGAGGGAGAGGGGCACGAGGGATCCAGCACAGAAGGAATTCCCCCGCAGGATGCTCTGAGATCAGAGCCAGAAATATCCCACATGATCTCTTCCTGGCACTTGGAATCTCTCTCAAATAATAATAATAATAATAATAATAATAATAATAATAATAATAATAATAAAGCTGAAGAGCAATGCCTTTATATTTTTGACCCCTTGCTAAGCAGCAGAGAAATTATTGCTTCAGAGGGAAAAGCTGGATCCAGCTCTTGGCCTTGCCTCGAAAACAAACCTCTGCTTTTGGGATGGATGTGCTCATGGGCGGGGATTAATGGGGTTTATAGCTTCCTGGCATTGTGGCATGTAGATTTTTTTTTTATTATTATTTTATTTTATTTTTTTTTTCTTTTTTGCATCCTGCCTCAGTTGAGCAGGCCTTGGCTTGCAAACAGCCCCTTCCTGGAGCTTCTATTAATAGCTCTTGCTTCCAGCTTTCCCCTGGAAAGGATTTTTTATTTTATTTTATTTTATTTTATGTTTTTCCTTCTTCAGCTGGTTTAATTAAGTGTCATCCAAAGCATGCATGACATTTTTTTTTTCTGGGGCTTCAGCTCCTGAATGCCACTACCAGGAAAGAGAAAAAACTGCTGGAAGTGGACAGTACAAACACACACTAGGGTCAGATGTTACCCAAACTGTGTATGTAATAAAAACCCCACGTATTCAGGGTCCCAGTTGCTGTTACAGGCTGAAGTTTTACACTTTACTCCCCGCTCCTACCAGCATTAAATGTGCCTGTTGTTTCAGAGGAGTTTATAAGGTGAAAACCTTTCCCATTTTAAGCTCGGCTGTTAGCAGGCAGATCTCCCCTGCCCAAAACTCTCAACACATCTGCCTGTTTAATTCTATTTAATCCCCACAGCCGCTGCCTGTGATGAAACCTGGTGAATTTATTGAGCTGTGCGTTCTGCCATGAGCCATTTTATGGAGGGGTCGTAATTAAATTCAGCCCTGGTAATTGCACGGGTCCCTGCTTCGAAGCCTGCAGTTGTCAGGCTGTGGCTGCAGGAATATTCTCCTGGCACTGAAATGGGGATAATTCTGGGAAAGCAAGAGGAATAAAAATCTCTGTGAACTGGAAGTCAGGACCTCGACCGACCCATGGAAGATTATCCCATAATCACAGATCTTATTTCATCCAGAGGCTCCAAATTCTCAGCTGGTGAAACATCACAATCCCTCCTACCTTTATGTATCATGATGCTTTTATGTGTCAAGGAACCGAGCTGCCAAGAGCTGCCTCATCCAGTTACAAAGCTGCTTTCAGCGGCAAAAAAAAAAAGATCTGATTTAAGTATTTTAAGTGTTAAATCCCAATTTCCAGCTCAGCAGCTCTGTACCCATCCGGAGACCTCAGCCCTTTCCTGAGCTCCAAAATCCCAAATCAAGCGATCCAGAAGAGCCTCCCACCTCCTTTTTTTCCCTGATTCCATCCCCAGTGTTCCTCTGAACCGCGCTCTGGGCCGTGGGTTGGATCTGGGAAAAGGAAGGACAGCGACAAAAATCGCTCGGGAGGAAACTGCTCCGTGCCCCTGGCTCATCTCAGCTGAGCAGAAATCAAAGTGAAGATTTTCTTCACGTCCTGCAGCAACCAGATCCCAGCTCGGTGTATTTGTGGGGATTTATTCCCACTGTATTTTATCCTCGTTCCCTCGTTCTCCCCACTCAGAAAAGACACCGGAACAAAGAATTATTCTGAGGAGCTGCAGCCCCGCACAGAACGGCAGTGATGGTGCTGATCCAACCACCCGAGGGCTGCTCCCTCCCCTGCACTCGCCCAGAACTCCCAAACTCCCGGAGAAGCGGCCTCAGTTCAACGCCACGCTGCTTTCTGTCAGCTCAGCTGCGCTTTACGAGACCTGACGCAGAGAAATCACAAGCTGGACCAGGCTCAGGAGAATCAGACACAACCCGCGCTCTGCTGATTGCGTTTTCAGACTGCAGGGTTCCCTTATTCCCTCCCTGATGTCACACAGAGATTTCACCGGTCCCTTTTGGCTGATCACATCCAAAGCACCATCTGAGGCCGGCCGGACGCAAACGTAAAGGATTCAAACAATAATTGCAATGAATGGTTTTAATTCCAGCTCCCCAGCAGGCTGGAATGGCAGCCCCTTAAGGTCAGATTCAAAAAAAGAAAAAAATAAAGGCTCCATCTCTTCCCCCAGTCCGGGGTTATTGTGCATTTCTCGCACCTCTGGAGGTCACCAGGGCAGAGAGGGAAGGGAACCGAGTTCAAAGGAGACGTTTAAGTGGTTCCAAGACTTATTCTTTCTTTTAGGCACTACTCCACACTTGAAGGCCATGGAAAGAGCACACAGGACTTCAAAGGCTTCCATCAGAACTGGTCTGAAAACCCTGAGGGACTGGGATGGAGAAAAAACTGGGTCTGCAGCCCAAGTCAAGACAAAACACAAGAATGAACAACACATCCAAGGAGCAAGAGCTGATCAGGCACAGGAGGACAAAAGATCACGTGCCCTGAGGCAGCTCTGTCCCTCTCAGGTCACTGGGGACGTGTCCTGCCCCTCAGGATTTTTCCACTGGCTGGGAAGCTGGAACAGTGCTGCATTTGCAGCGTTATCACCGAGTTCTGGATTCTCACTTTCATTTCATGGCCCGGGGTTGTCTCAGGGGTGCTGGAGATAAAGGGGAACACCAGTGCAGGGTGCCAGTTTTTACAATGGAAATCTGTGCTGCTTCTCAGAGGCCTTTGTGTGTTTGGGATTAGAAAAGCTGATTTTTTTTCCTCTCCCCCCCCCAAAAAAAATAAACTAAACGTGAAGAGCTCTGGTTCCATACGAGGGCTTTTTATCAACACAGCCTGCGAGAGAAAAGGGGGAAAAGAAAACCCCTGACTTTGTGAAAGCAACACCTCCCCTGGCTGGATGAGGAGCAGACACTTCCTCTCCTGGTGACTGTGACAAGGTGACATCACGCTCTGAGGAGGAAGCTGTCACCCATCACCACAACACGAGTCCCCTCCTGCTCCCACCCAAACCCAACAACTTCACCCACGGGGAAGAGAGCGAGGGCTGAACCAGACCCAAATTTTCACGTTGTTTGTGGAGAAAACAGAACCAGAAGCTGCTTCCCAGCCCAGGACAAGGAGCAGGCAGCCCTCACACGTCTCCTGACCACACCTGCCCATCTGCTGCTGCTCTCTGCCTGCCCAATTAGCTCTGGTGATTGCTGAAGTCATTAACCTCTAGGAGGTCCTAAGCAGATTATCCCCAGTTTAAACAGACACTCCTGGGGCAACGTTCTCCAGCTGCTGAGCTTCCTCCTCCTCCTCCTCCTCCTCCTCCTCCTCACCAGCTGCTGTCCTCCCAGATCCCTGAAGAATCCAAGGACTGTGGCACAAAGCATCACCGCTGAGCCCCACCTGAGCTTTGGGAAGTTTGCCCGTGGCAAACTGCTCTGGGAAACTCACGCAGGCAAAATCTGACTTTTGGGTTTGTTTTTTTTTTTTTGCCAAGCCTTTAGGGTAAAATGTCGCTTTTTCAGGTTAATTTCCCATCTCAAATATTGCATGAGAAGGGAATCCTTTCCTATAAGGGTGGGTGGCACAGGGAGCCCAGGGAAGCTCTGGCTGCTCCTGGAATGGATCCAGGCCAGGCTGGACAGGGCTTGGAGCACCCTGGGACAGAGGGAGGTGTCCCCTGGCCATGGCAGGGGTGGCACTGGATGGGATTCTGGAAAGGTTTTGGGTTGGGTTTCTTTTCTCCTCTGCTCAGGTCAGGATGAATAACACTGGGGAAACACCAAGCTCGAATTCGAACTTGGGATATTTATTATCTTTTATCTATTTACAGTATTTACAGGCTCACGCACCATGAGCTCTCAGAAAACGAAGGTAAAATGGATGCTTTTGACTCTTTCCAAGGTTATTTAAGCAATAATGAGATGACAGCCACATTATTTATGTTTTTGACCCAAAAATGACCACCCAAGGCTCTCAATGCTGACCTTTTTCACCCAATTACAGAAAACCAGACAAACCCATGAAGAAGAAAGTGAACAAGGATTCAGACAACACCCAGAAATCCTCCATCTTCACTCATGTGTTACGATACACTAAAACCCCAAACCCTAAGCTTCTGGGATTCCTTCCAACCCCAACCATTCTGGGATTCCACCAACAGCCAGAACTGCCCCAGCTCAGGGCAGGATGGCTCAGGGGGGCTGCTCCAGGCAGCTGCCACCTTCCCCTTTATCACAGAGTGTTTGCATGGCAGAAGGACTGACTGCCTCACAGAACTCTGCTCCTGCTTCCTCCTAATCCTACTCCTAAGAACACCCTGCACATCCTCACTTTTCTCAGCCGCGCTTCAAAGATTTCCCCAAAACTCCTCCCACTCTCTCTGCCCATCAGGCTGAGACATCCTCTGCAGCCCATCAGGCTGAGAAATCCTTTGTAGCCCATCAGCAGCCACACTCCTCTCTTGGGACACTGATCCTGATCCTGAGAAATCTCATCTGGAGTAAGGAAAAGCCTGTCGGGAAGCGTCATTAACCGATTATCACCCACGCTGGAATGAGGGGGGTTTTTTTTGAAGCAATATTGGAATATTTGAAGAGAGAATCCCTGTGACACAGCCCCCAGCTGCTGAAGCAGCCCTGCCTGGCTTTTCAGGGACTCTGGGATCCTGCCAGGCCCGGGAAGAGCCCCAGTTTGGAGGCACAAACCCCTCAGTGTGGTGTAACTTGGGAGCTTCCCCCCTCCCCTGCACCAACCCAGCGCCTGCAATAATTCGGGAGGGTTCTCCAGGAACTCCCTCCCCAGCTTCTGCTGCCTGGAGGCTGCTCCAGGGAATTTCCTTCACATGGAAAACACCACCATGAACCCCACAGACTCCAAAATGATCCACTCTGCACTAATGGAGCTGCTGCTAAGGACAAAAGCAGCGCGGTGGAAGCACACCTGGACAAGAGGTGGAAAGGGAAGCTCCCAAAAGCTTCAGAGCCCTGTTTTTGGGATGGGCTCTGAAAGCCAAGCAAAGCATTTCCCAGCTGATATTTGCATGTGAAATCTCCAAGTTCCTTCTTTGACTTTTAAGACAGGAAGGCAAAAGCGCTCTCCTCTGGATCTGCACGTGCCGAGAGGGAGGGACAGGGACGAGCTGCTTGCTTCTCATAAAAATAATCCCTTTTTTTTTTCCCCTCTAGGTGAGCTTCATTAATCTGAATTAAAACCACGACCCCCTCAGCAACAAAGCCATTACAGCCAGCCAGCAAGCAGCACTGGAGAAATGGAATTACACCCCCACTGTCACAAAGGAGCTCCAATACCAACTGCAGCGTGCCAAGGGAAGAAAAGAGTTCCCCCAAAGCCAAAACTCCTGAATGCCCATCCCTGCGTTCCCTGCAAATGCCCAGGGCTTCCATGGGAGTGAGGGCTGTGAAAAGAGTCAGGCACAGCCCCAAGCTGCTAACAACTGGCAGTTCCTGAGTGGGATTAAAGTGTGCCAGACAGGAGGAGCTCATTTGTATTCCTCGAACGTTTCTCCCCCTCACCAGCAAGATTAAAAAGACAAAAAAAAAAAAAAAAAAAAAAAAAATCCAGTTTCTAAGAAACAGATGGGATCTGCAAACTCTGAAGGCACAGGGGCTGAAGGAAAGAGGGGATGGAAGACATCAGATCCCACTCCTCAGGCAGCACTCCAAACCCATCCCAAGCGAGGAATCCTGCAGCTGGTTACAGCCTCTGCTTCCTTCAGGCTCCACCTGCTCCCCTCCCGTGGCACACAGAGCCCATTCCCAACGTGCAGGGCATTTTCTGCCCAGTCAAGCTCACAGAAAGGCAACAGCCAAGGGGTTGGACACTGGTGGGGAGGCCAAAATCCCCTGCCCAGAAAAGAGCTGGAGGCAGCACTTCCTGCTGCTGGAACACCTCCTCAAGATCAAAGGTGATTCGGACACTTTACCCAGCCAGGTTTAACACACGTGCCCTGAAAACCCATCACAGGCAGCCAAGGATGTTATTATGAAGGGAGGTGGATAATTCTGGTTTTAAGATTTGGGGTTTTTTTGGCCATCCAACGGCAGAGCTGGAGGAGCCAACTTTTACAGCTGCCCCCAGGAAAACATCACGGTCATTTGGCAGCTATGTGAGAGGCTGGGTGAGACCCAGCACAGCAGAGAGATCCACTGGCTCTTCACCTCTGTGTCATCTCTAACGTTTGGAATTCGGAGATGAGAGCACCGGACACAGAATGCAAGAATTTAGGGATTTTTGGGACTTTTCACAAGGGCATGTGGTCATAGGACAAAGGGGGTGGATTTAAGCTGAAGGAGAGCAGGTTGAAATGAGGAATTAGGAAGAAATTCTTTATTATAAAGGTGGTGAGGCCCTGGCTCAGCTTCCCCATCCCTGGAAGTGTCCAAGGCCAGGCTGGATGTGCTTGGAGCACCCTGGGATAGTGGAAGGTGCCCTGCTCATGGCAGGGGGAGGGGCAAGATGATCTTTAAGGTCCCTTCCAACCCAAACCATTCTGTGATTCTGTAAGAAAAGCACTTCAAAGCAGCTCTTCAACCCAAAACCTTTCCCCCACGCAGCAGGAAAGCATCAGCACCGATCCCCAGCACTAAATGGAATAAGAGGCACCGAGTGCCATTGCATCACCAGGGGTTAATTTCTCCTGGAATAAATCCCTCTTTTTCGGATGCAGGGAAAAAAAATCTAGGTCAGCCACATCTGCACTGTCAGGAGTGCTGCCACTCCAGCACTCGCGTGCTCAGATCTAAAGCGAGCTCCAGCACGGGTGGAACTGCTGCCATCCCCTCCCTCCTGCACACGGGAGGGCTGGAGCACAAGGGGCTCAAACAAACGGAGGGAAAAGGACCCCTCACCTGCTCCTTAAAAAAATCACTGATGTGAGAGGGAAGGGTGGGACAGGGGGGAGAGGGGTGGGGGAGAGGGAAGAGAAGGGGAAGAGAAGGGGAAGAGAAGGGGAAGAGAAGGGGAAGAGAAG
>JANEHK010000094.1:539596-556964 GCA_025960845.1 Tachycineta bicolor | reverse complement strand
GGCAGAGGGGTGGCAGAGGGGTGGCAGAGGGGTGGCAGAGGGGTGGCAGAGGGGTGGCAGAGGAGCAAGGGGCAGGATCCCCAGCAGCTCTGGAGAAGGAATAGATGGGAAAGGGAAAACTCTCCTGACTGACTCCAAACCAAGGCAGGCTGGCCTGCAGAGGTCTCCCAGGACCCCAGCCCAACAGCAGGGCCAGGGATTTCACCTTCCAGCACGGAGGGGGGACGATGGCCCAGCTGAGTGTGCGACAGCCAGCGTTAAACATCACCCCACAGACCTCCTGCTGTCCCAGCACACAGAGGTGACAAACGACAGCTGCAGCCCAAAGGGTCACAAACCCGCCCTGAGCACACACAGGAGCTCCCAGCACCTCGGAGGGCTGCACAGCTGCTTCCTCCTGTGCTCTCTGCCAAGGGACATCACGGGCCTGGCACATGCCCAGGAGCAGGACAATGGGGGATCCCATCCAGGGATGCTGGGAGCAGAGCAAAGCCCAGGACAGAGGCTGCACAACGCCCTGCAGGATGGACTGAGAGGGGTCTGAAAGCTCGGGAAAGAGGAGCTCACACCAGGGAACTGCCCAGCTCTGCTCACAGCCCCTCTTTCTCATCCAGGGTTTTAAGCCTGCTCTGAATGAAAGGCACAAACACAGCAGCAGGGAGCTGGGGGAGCAGAGAGATTTTAGGGTGAACCAGGGCCAAGGCTGGGTTTGGGGGTGTAAAAAGGACCAAGGGGAGCTGGAGAGAGGAGGCACAGGGCCTCTGCGTGGCAATGCCATTCTTCCAGTCACAGCCAGCAAGGACTGCCGCTCACAGAACCCCCCAACAGCGCGGGGACGTTTTCACAGTGTTTCTAGAGAACCAAACATTTCTTTGGGGCAGAAGAACAGCTGCCAGGAAGAGCAAGGAGCTGCAGAGTCAGGGCAGTCTGCAGGGCTGGTCCCAGCTCACAGTTCCTCTTTCATGTCTGGGTGCAAAGAGAAACAAAACTGCGGCTGGTGCCTGCGGAACAATGCAGCGCTGTGTACACACAGCCAGGGGCCCGGGGAGACACTGCAGCTCTGTGGTCGCTGCTCTTGGATGCAAAACACTCGGGTTTGTAATTCCAGCTCGGCCACAAGTCCCTGCCTGACCCACTGCTGTCACCTCCTTCTGTCTCTGCTTCCCTCCTCCTCCTCCTCTCGCCATTTAGACTCCAGACCAGCCCAGGGCTAACCCTGATAACATAAAATAAATTCAAAATTAAAAATAAATTTAAAATAAATTTAAAACAAATTTTAAAAATTGAAAAAAAAAATATTTAAAAATAATAAAAAATAATTAAAAATACATAAAACAAACATAAAACAAACATAAAACAAACATAAAATAAACATAAAACAAACATAAAATAAACGCACCCAGTCAGGCAGAACAGGATCTCTTCTGGTGGGTTTCAGTATCACCCCTCACCCTGTCTAAACCCCACTTTAAGCTGAGGCTATCACAGGGTCTGATCTCCATTCTCTGTCGCGCTCAGATCAAAACCCAAGAGGTGAGGAATCATCCTTGACTGGAAGCAGCTCCTTCCAGCAAGGTGGTGATCTTCAGGATGACTTGGGAGACCCAGCGTCACCTCCCTGGGGGTTTAATTGCTGCTGGGCAGCTCAAACCCTGCCCAAAGCCCTGCCAGGCTGCCCTGGGAGCTCTTTAATAGCAGGCTCAGCAATCAGGGAGCGCCCTTCATCTCCTGAACCTCCCAGGATACACAAGCTCCCTGCCCCATGTCATTAGGACAAACTGGTGCTCGAGTTCAAAAGGCTGCTGGCTTCCAAGCCACCAGGCCAGGGAAGAAGAAAAAAAAAAAAAATAAAAATTAAAAAAAAAGCTGTAATTTCTCTCACTGTAATTTCTCCCTGTGATTATAACAGTGGTTGGCTGAGTCAAGGCAATGTCAGCAAGAGATTTACCAAGGACAGCAGATACCAGAGGGGAAGTTTGGGAGGAGGGGCCCAAATCCATGTGGGAGCTGAGCTGGGTGGATGGAGCTCTCCCTGGGACATTAAACAGGCTCAGGGATCAGAGGGCCAGTAAACACACAGAGCTTCACTTCTTCACCCCTCCTGCAGGGCTGGGAGCAGAGGAGGCAGCCCTGCCCAAAGCAGGGCCAGTTTGGTCACCCATTCTGAGCGGGGATTTCACCCATTCTGAGTGGGGATTTCACCCATTCTGAGCGGGGATTTCACCCATTCTGAACAGGGATTTCACCCATTCTGAGCGGGGATTTCACCCATTCTGAGCGGGGATTTCACCCATTCTGAGCGGGGATTTCACCCATTCTGAGCGGGGATTTCACCCAGCCCAGGGCATCAGCAGCCAAACCATCCACAGGCTCCCCTGCCCCCAGCAGGGATCCTTCCTCCTGTGCCAGCTCCAGGGCTGGATCCTGGAGAATTAACCCAGCTCAGGTGGGGAAAACAGGGGCTCAGAGATGGCTGAGTCCCGTGCAGAGCCAGGTGCTGGGGTTTGATGAGTTTCAGGGGTCCTTTCCAGCTCAGGATGGTTTGTGAGCCGATGAAAAACGTCGTTTTTAACCTCTTTTTGTAAAGAGCAACTTGGGACAGAGTCCTTTTCCAAACCCCTGGGAGGACTTGTCTCTTTTCAAGGAATACAGGGGAGTTCAGGGAAGAACAGGCTGGAGAATATCTAACACTCCTCTCCCCTTCCAAATTCCCTGCGGAGCATTCTGGAATTCTCCTTTCAGCTTAATGCCCAAACACTGCATTCTGACATTTCAAAAGGGCAAGGATCCAAGTTTTTGTGTTGTTGTTTTTTTTTTTTTTTTTTTTCCCCTGGAGCAATGTTATCCTAAAACCCACAGGGAGGGCTGCTCAGCTGACATCCCCACACCAATATTGTTTTAAGGTGGGGACAGAGAAAAGGACCCGTGCAAACTGTCCCTGCAGAAAAAACCAAAGATCTCACAATACGTCATTTCAGGCAAAACCAACTCTGTTTGTTCCTCCACTAGCAGCAAAGTCGGCTGGAGCTTTGCCTTTGGCACTGCAGAGGGGAGAGACAGAAGGATCATAGCTGGAATTCCTGCTCAGATGGCCTCAGGGCAGCCAGCAGCAAAAGGAATCAGCCCTAAATCCTGAGTGGAGCAACTCAGGAGAGCCAAGGATAGAGAGACAAAACGGCAGATTTGGATGCTCACCCCCAGCTCCTTTTCCCAGCCTGGCTGGATTAGAGTCAGATCTGCTTCCCACCAGGAGAAAACTCCTCTGCTGCCACCAAAAACCCCACAACTGTTCCCTTTGACACCAGCACCCAACTGATTCCCCCTCCCTGATTCCCAGAGGAGAGCAAGGAAATGAGGAGAGGGTTTGGAAACAACAGGTCACCTTGCTGTGCTTCCCCTGGATGTGTCAGAGAATGAAAGGGGCAACACTGGATTTGATCTGAGCTGAGAATGAGCTCCACACCCAGGCAGATCCTCCAGGTGAATTCCTGGCACTGCAGATCGACGCCAAAAACTCACCAAAGTCAGAAGTTCACCCACAGCTTTTAGGAACCAGCCATCAGTGGAAACCTATCCAAGCTTCTTGGTTCAATTTCACTGAGAAGCGCAGGGAAAATAAATATTTCCCTAAAGTGATTGTAAAATAAACAGCTTAAAGTGCCCTCCTGCACAAAAATGTGAAATAAATTGAAGCACAAAGCGAGGAAGCTGCTTGTGTGCCCACAGTGAGGGTTCTGCATAAAGCAGAGCAACAGATGGAGTAAAGGTGTTTGTAAATAAATCATACAAAGTTTGCTTAAAGCACTGATGAGGAAATTGGGTTGGGTTGCCTTTTTTTTTTTCCCCCACAAATCTCACATCCTGAAAGAGGTGGTTTTTTTCCCCTAAAAAAAGATCCAAGGGCAGAAACACAGCTGGACAGGAGCCCAGGGGAGGAGCAGAACCCCAGCATTTAAAATACACAACGAGATAAGAGTGTCATTTGCAGGCTGCACTTTGTGATACCCTGAATCCAGCTCCCAAAACATTGCCCCATTTATCCTAAGAGAAAAAAAAAAAAAAACCAAAACCTGCTGCCCTCCACCACAGCTCCCACCTGCTCTGGGAAAACCCAAGGGCCACCCACCAAGAGAGTGTTCAGCGTGGAAAAAAACTTTTGCAAACGCTGGAATTTTGCTTGGGGAAACAGCTGAGCTGACACAGGGCAGAGCCTCTGATGCTCTCAAGTCTGGATCCTTCCTCCTGCTGCCCACTGCTCCAGCTGCTGATTCCCACCCAGCAGGGATGTCTCATCATCCTATTAAGTCCAATTAGTCCTTGCTGCTGTCTTAGGAAGGGTTTGTTGTTGTTGTTGTTGTTGTTGAGAGATGATTTTGTGTTTCGGTGCCTTAATCTGAGATACTCGGGGCGGTCCAGTTTCATCACCAGCCTCCCCTGAGTGCTGTGCCCAAGGTCACGCTCCAAATTATGCTCATTTTCACAGCTGTGGAAGGAGAAATTGTAAAATGGGGCATTCTCCTCCCACCCCCCTAACTCAGAGAAGGGTTCTCTCACCGTCAGTGAGGCATTCAGCTACTACAGCCGTAAAGGCAATGAATATTTACAGACATAAAGGAGAAATTCCTGCTTCAGAAATCCTTTATGTGTGTAAATATTTATTGCCTTTTTTTTTTTTTGAGCTGCCCTTCACTTTGCCTAATTTTACCTCTGCTGAGGCAACCAGAGTAAAAGGCTGCTCCAAAAAAACAATTTACCAAACCAATTTCTACTTTCAAGAAGTGCCACTGAGGGGAACAGCGCTGCTGCAAGGTCACATGCAGACGACAGAGAAATGTTGCTTTGATCTAATTCAACTTAACCAGGAAGAACAAAACGATAATTCGAGTGTGAACCAGGTGTGCTCCTAACAAAGGAACAACCAAAGACACAAAGTCAACGAGCTGAGGCTGAAAATAATAATAATGATTTAAAAAAAACCCATTGCAGTGCAATCGATTGGAATTGACAGCAAAGATCTTGAAGGAGGGCTGAGGGTTGGTGTGCACAAAGGAATCATCCACAGCCACACGCCCTGAGAGGGTGAGGTTAGCTTCAGCCTCACACTCTGAAAGTGATGACCTTATGAAAAAATAATCCCCTGAGTTATTTTAAGATTATTTCTTTGAAGCATCAGCCCAAGATCTACTTTTCCAGCCTCCTGCCGATCGATTCAAGCCCACCCACCAGGCCAGGCATCAAGGACTGCTCACGATCAGGAGATGAGGATGTTCCAGTCCTGGCAGAGCTTGGTTTGAACTGAGGAGAGTTCAGCTGGCTCCTGGCTGTGCCTAAGATCTCTCTGTACCCATGGACTGGACAAGAGTCACTAATTCCTGTTCTGAACCAGCTGCTTTTGTTCCTCTGCACCTCAACTCCCCTCCTGGGGAATGGCAGCACCTGAGAGTACATGAAAGGCTGTGAGCTGCTCAGATTTTGGATCACTTCACACCTTTATCCCTCATTCCCACACAACAAAAGAGCCTGGGACACCGTGGTAGGTTTTTACACCTCATCAGCTGCTCTGCAACAGAGGGATTTGGTTTTTTCCCTCTGGCTCAACCAAAGGCACAAGGTTATGACTTGCTTGTGGAGCTTTAAGATGCTGTGGCCAACATCAGCAAGGACAGAGAGCCTGGAAGTCATTCCTGAGGCATTTTAGAGGCAGAAGGGAACACCAGGAGTGTCTAATCCTGGTGCCAGCACAACAGTCAGCCTGTCTGGCTTTATTCTGAGGTATTTTCACTTTGCAATTCCTCTCTTTCTCCAAAGGAGGAGATGAGCACAAGCTGAGCTGCGTTAACAAAAATCCTGGTGCCTAAAGCAGATCCTGAGGAAGGTGGCCCAGTTTTCAAAGACACACCAAACACTGGCACCAGCTTCTGGGTGTGAGAAATACCCACCACAATAAATATCACAGGCACAACACATCTCTCTCCACAAAGGACCAGGGCACAGGACTGTGGGGATCTGCTCCTCCCTCTGGAGCCAGAGGTCACAACGACACTGGTTCCAGCAGGAGCAGACCCAAAAACCTGCTGAGCTCACACCACCAGCGAGGGGAGACAAATGAACTGCGAGATGGGGAAATCCTGCTTTTCCAGCCCTGCTCCCACAAGCTTTTCCCAGCAACCTGGCCAGACATCACCCACTGGAACAGAACAGGGTGACTCCCACAGCTCCTGCTCTGATCTGGGAAGGAGAAAAGCCCAGCTTACTGATCATCATGGTGGGAAGAGAAAAGCCCAGCTTTGCTGGAAGAGAAAAGCAGGGGCTTACTGATCATGGTGGGAAGAGAAAAGCCCAGTTTACTGATCATGGTGGGAAGAGGAAAGCTCAGTTTACTGATCATGGTGGGAAGAGGAAAGCCCAGCTTTGCTGGAAGATGAAAGCAGGGGCTTACTGATCATGGTGGGAAGAGGAAAGAAGGGACTTACTGATCATGGTGGGAAGAGGAAAGCCCAGCTTTGCTGGAAGAGGAAAACAGGCACTTTCTGATCACGGTGGGAAGAGGAAAACAGGCACTTTCTGATCATGGTGGGAAGAGGAAAGCAGGCACTTTCTGATCATGGTGGGAAGAAGAAAACAAGCACTTACTGATCATGGTGGTGCCCCCGGCCAGGGCAGCCTTGGTCCCTTGGAAGAAATCATCAGCAGACGTCATCCCCTGCTCTGGCATCTGGAAGCGGGTGTGGACGTCGATGCCCCCAGGAATCACCATCCTGCCGTGGGCCTCGATGGTTTTCACTCCCCCTGGCACGATCAGGTTCTCCCCTATTTGCCTGGGGAGAGAGGTTTGGAGGAGCAGCGTCAGGCACGTCCAGGTGAGCAGGTTGTAAACAAACACCCCAGTGTTGCCCAGCCCAGCTGCAGCTGCCTTTTTCCACAGGAAGCAGGGCACAGGATCAGCGCACGCGGGGCTGAGGGTGTTTCACTGCTCCTGTGGAAGCAGCGGCGTGATGCTGAGGCAAGCGTGCAATTCCTTCAGGATTTTGGGGCAACGTTAAAGGAAGGAAAAGCGGGATTTTCTCTGCAATGGGGTGTGCAGGACATGGATGATCACTGCACCAAGCACAGCTTTACTCGGGCTGGACTTTTTTAAGCAGCAGCTCAGTGCTGGATTCCAGCTCTCTAAACAGCGGTTTGGATGTCACCATGGGTTTGGGAGCGTTGGGAGAATTTTTGTTTCTGTGTTTTCTGCCTTCCTCTCACGTGTAAGCGTTACAGAGTCCCTACACAAACATAAATCCAAGCAAGATATTGGTTCCCAAATTCCTGGTGAGACCCTCAGAGGTCCCTCCAGTCCAGCTCTTCACAGACCTATTTTTAGCAGTGCAGTAGTGGATGCAATTAATTAGCTGTCTCTGGCTGGCTCCTTTAACTTTTAACCTTGATTAAAAAAGCACATGTGCCTGCTGTTTAGCCAGAACAGGAAAATTCCTTGTTTGTAACCTCTGGCTTGTCCCTTTTTTTTCTTTTTTTTCCCTAGCGGTAATTTTCCTAAGAAATCTGTAACACATTTAATGTGCCAGGAACACATGTTCCAGGCCTGAAAACACAGAAAGAGGTCTGAACCTCTTTTTTTTTTTCCACTTAAGGGAGGGGTTGGAGCGATCCTTGCATCACAGACCCAGAGAAATCAGCACTGCAAGAGACTTTCAGAGGTCACCTGAGTCCAGCCTCCAAGCCTAAATGAGAATTAACTGCGTTAGGACGCTGAACTCGGGGCTCAAAATATCTGAAGTCATAACTCAGTGAAACTTTACAGCACAGATAACTTCAAACACATGTGTCATCTCGGCATGGGGGCTGCTCACATGGCTAAAATGAAGCAGATGGAAGCACCTCCTTGGAGCCAGCAGGGTTTGGGCCCCGCTTGTTTATTTATTCAACACCCTGCTTTTGAAAGCTCCTTCATTAAACGTGGAAATATTCATTTCTCACTGCCATTTCATGGAGCTCTCCGAGATTAAGCCATTCCAGCCGAGCTGCAGAGCATTTCTGCACGCCCCCCCAACCCCACCACGAGGCTTCACTTACTTTATCAACCCATCCTCCATGTAAATGTCTGCATAGAAGGACTGGTCGTCATTAACTATTTTACCACCTTTGATCAAAAGACGATCGCTCTACAACAGAAGAAGCACAACAACAAGACACAGTTATTCAGTGGGAGACCTGACAGTCTGCAGTGTCACTCGGGGAGATCAAAGAGGAGGGAAGGCAACAACCTCTGCATTATTCACCAGCACACATCACAACACCAGTCAGCTGCAGCGCTTTCAACTGGGAAGATAAAACGCTTTCTTTTCATCACCGACGGATCGCCAAAAAAAAAAAAAAAAAACCCCAAAAAAACCCCCAAAAAAATCAGAATAAGGAAAAGAGACGGCTCTCCAGTGGTCTCAACTACTCTGGCAGCTTCACTCCTACCTCAAGCCTGCCACCACCACCTGCAGCAGCATTAAATAACACTCGGAGGGGATGCGTTGGAACCGCATCTCTTTATTTCTTTTTCCCCCCCGCCTCGGTTGTACGCAGAATTTCCTACGTGCACCCACGCAGCCGAGTCACCGCCTTGGCTCAACGTCGAGTCAACTGCTGTCAGGGAAATGGCCCAAAAGTCTGTTGCCGGGGGTGACAGGACACAAACAAACTCCCCTGGTCCAATTCGGCGACGTTTCGATGCAGACGGAAGCGCGCGTGTGATTTGGGAAATCGGGGTGAGGGGAAGGATGTGGGGAGCGGGGATCAAAATTCCCGCAAGTTAGAAGATGGTTTGGCAGGAACGGGAAGGTGATTATTAAAAGGCAGCGTGATTTTTATCCCAGCCCAGGTTACAGCTTGCTTCTGCAAGAGTTTAAGCCAGAAACGAACGTTGGGGTTGGTTTTTTTGTTGGGTTTTTTTGTTGTTGTTGCGGTAGTCATAAACAAGAGTGAAACCCACTGCAGAGCTCCTGATGGGGAGGAGAGCTCCAAGTGGCTGCTGCGTCCCCCTGGTTCCTTCATTCCCCACGTCACAGATGCATTTTTACAGCAGGTGAACATTTAAAGCGAAGCACACGCCCGCTGTGGGTTTTTGGTTTAAAACGCACCTTTGGCCTGTACTGACTCTGATTCTTTCCCCCCCTCCCTTCATAAAATCATCCTTTGGAAGAGAACAAAGTGAAACCAGCACAGCCAAAGGCTGGGGAAACCAAAAGTTGGACTTTTAACTCGGAGGTGCCATGGGATTATAGAAAAATAAATGTAAGAACTTAGAGAAAAATTCATATAAAACAGTGACAGGGGGGCTCGGGGCCCTGATTTTGAGGTGCCAACTCCACTGATTGAACAGAAGGAACAATCTCCCAAATTCCTCATCAGAAAGCTGAAGAGCTGGAGCTCCCAATCCTCAAGGGACACAGCTCTTTTAACACCAAAAGGGCTCCACGAATTGCATCAGACACTGATTTATGCCACTATATCCACCTTTTATACCACTGCTCAACATCCAGGAGATGGTAAATCCATCTCCCTGCTCTTCTCCTTCCTCCTCCTGCTGCAATGGAGAATTCCCCTGGATAACGCCGCCGACTTCAAACACAAAGAAACCCCCAAACCTGAAATTTAGGAGCTGCTGCAAACGCCAATAAAGCCAGAGCGAATGGATTAGCGGGGTGTGAAAAACCCACTTGCCTCTCCAGCAGACTGTCCTACACGTTTATCATCTCCAGAAACACTGCAGCGTTGGTGCCCACCTCCAGTGCAGGCTCCTGGTGCCATTAAGGATGGGAAAGCCTGGCCACGGATGCCACCGACAGCACCGACACACCGGGCACCAATCAGGGCAAAAATAAACGTACAGCGGCCACAAAAACGCAGCCTGGAGCATTTTAATGATGCTTCTGGCAGCAACCGGGGCTGCTGCTGGGCTCTTGAGAGGGCTCTGAGATCAGGACGAATCCTCCTACTCATCCCAAGCACCCTGGAGACAAAAGCACACGCAGCTCGCATCCCTGCCAGGGCCTGCCACCGAATCCGTGTCTGCTCAGCAGCAAAACCAGGGCAGCCACACATCCATCATCCTCCTTTCCCAGCGTTAGCCTCGGCTGCTAATCCCAGGTTTGCAGAGCAGCAAACAGGAGCAGAACCTGATTTTTTTTCCCTACCCCTTTGCGGGAGGATTGGGCACACGGAGCATAAATCAAGAGCGCTCAGCCAGAAGAAAAATGCGTCATGCTACTCCTGGCCCATGACAGGGATTCTGCAGGAGCCTCCATCGCCCTTTTAAAACACAGGCAGCTTTTTAAACTCCCTCCCATCGCGGGCTCTAGGAAGGGAACTGTCTTCCCTTCGCAGAGGAAAAAAAATATATATAATAATTAAAAAAAAAAAAAAAAAAAAAAAGGATGCTGTGGTTACCAATAAGCATTTTTTGCACATTGCCCTGCCTTCCTAAAGCCAGCCCCACTCCTGCCCAAACCCGACACGTCAAAGCCCCATTTGGGAGCTGCTTTTCCTGCCCCCGAGGATGAGGAAGGAGCACGGGGAAGGGCGTGTCCGTGGGGAAGGTGATGAACCGCAGCCAAGGATGGAAAAACTCCTGCGTCCAAAAAAAACCAAAAAAACAACAACAAAAAAATTTTAAAAAAAAATCTAAAAAAAAAAAAAAAAAGGAATCCAGCAGCCCGTTAGCCGAGGATATCTTACGTAACCAAAAGTTGGTACCCTGGGCTCCGCAATACCTGCCCTAAATCGGCTCCCAAAACAAGGAGACCGAGGGAGGCGTTTACATAACGGCTCCTTCCCCGCTCCCCCAGGATGGCACCGAAGCCTGCGCCTCGCCAGAAGCTTCCCGGCGAAAAAAGGCGATCCTGGAAAATCCCCCAGCACCAACCCCGGCGGGGATTGGGGTCCGGAGCCCATCTCCCCCCCATCCCGGAGCCGCCCTTGGCCGGGCTGGGATGGAACACCCGGGCAGGCACCGAGCCCCTCCCAGGCACAGCCCCGGGGCTGGGAGAGCCTCTGCGGGCACAGCCCCGAGGCAGGGGACCCCTCCCCGAGGCACGGGACCCTCCCCGAGGCACGGGACCCCTCCGCGGAGCTCAGCCCGAGCCCGGTGCGGGGTCCCCGGTGCCCGGCCGGGGCCGGCGCTGCGCTCGGCGGGGCGATGCCGCTGAATCCGCCCCCGGCCGAGGCTGGGCTCAGCCGACCCCGGCCCCCCCCCCCGCGGGCTCTGCAGCGCAGGAAGCGCCGCATTATCCCCGATCCCATTATCCTGCCCCAGCCCCGCATCGCTCCGGCACACAAAGGGCTCCATCCCCGCGCTCCCCTCCCCCTTCCCGCTGCCTCCCCTGCGCTCCACTCACCGTGATCCGCGGAATGTTTTTCTTCCCCTGATAAGACATCTTGGGAAATCTCAACCCCCGGGGTGTTTATTCAGTAATGTTATATTATTATATATAGATATATATATTTTTTGAAAGAGAAGCGCGGCGGCTGCTGCACCGCTATTGTCTCCCGCGCAGCAACCGCTCCGCGACCTCCCCTTCACCAGTGTGCGGATGGAGGGGGAAAAAAAAAAAAAAAAACAAACCCCGGGGGGGGAAAACCCCCGACAAAAAACCCCAGAAATAACCCCCGGGGGGCCAATGCACTGCCAACCCCGGGAAGGGGGGGGGGGGGGGGGGGGGGCGCGGGAGGCGATCCGTGCACTCCGCAATGGCAGGAACAGGAGAAGCAGCCAGCCCCGCGCGCCTCCCTTTCTTCCCTGTGCCCGGAGCCCGGCCCAGCCCGGCCCAGCCCCGGCAAAGCCCGGCCCAGCCCTGCCCAGCCAAGCCCGGCCCAGCCCAGCCAAGCCCGGCCCAGCCTCGAACGGCGACGGGGCGAGAGCTGCGCATGCGCTCGCCGCCGCCGCCGCACCCCGCCCACCCGGCGAGCCGCGCCATTGGCTGAGCTCCCGCCGGTATGCAAATGAGAGGCGGCGTCCGGCCAATGGGAGAGCGGGGATTTGCGTCGGTATGCAAATGAGCGGTGGGCGGGGCCGGCGGCACGGAGCGGGCTGGGAGCTGTCGGGATATAGCGGGATCTATCGGGATATAGCGGGATATAGCGGGATATAGCGGGATATACCGGGATATACCGGGATATACCGGGATATACCGGGATACACGCACCGCAGCCCATCGGGATACGCCAGGCACCGCCCGCCCGGCTCCCCGCTCCCACCGAAACGCTTCCCGCAGCGCTGGGCGGGGCTGGCGCGGGGCTCTGCGAAATGAGCCCTTCGGGGGATGCGAACATCCCGGTACATTCCCTGCCGGGGCTGAGAGATCCCCCGCGAGGAGCGGGAATGATCCCTCCATCCCTTCGTGGGGGTGCGGACACACCCAGGCATCCCCTGCTGGAGCTGCACCCCCGGTAGGAGAGGGAACGATCCCACTATTCCCACTATTCCCGGTGTGCGGACACCCCATACATCCCCCGCTGGAGCTGCACCCCCGGTAGGAGAGGGAACGATCCCACTATTCCCGGTGTGAGGACACCCCATACATCCCCCGCTGGGGCTGCACCCCCGGTAGGAGAGGGAACGATCCCATTATTCCCGGAGCTGCAGACATCCCATACATCCCATGCTGGGGCTGCACCCCCGGTAGGAAAATGAACGATTCCCCATTCCTGGATGTGTGAACACCCCATACATCCCCCGCTGGAGCTACAGCCCCGGTAGGAGAGGGAACGATCCCATTATTCCCGGTGTGCGGACACCCCATACATCCCCCGCTGGGGCTGCTCCCCCCTGTAGGAAAATGAACGATTCCCCATTCCTGGGTGTGAGGACACCCCATACATCCTCCGCTGGAGCTGCACCCCCTCTAGGAGAGGGAACGTTCCCACTCTTCCCGGTGTGCGGACACCCCATACATTCCCTGCTGGGGCTGCACCCCCTCTAGGAGAGGGAACGATCCCACTATTCCCGGAGCTGCAGACACCCCATACATCCCCCGCTGGGACTGCTCCCCCCTGTAGGAAAATGAACGATTCCCCATTCCTGGATGTGTGAACACCCCCATACATCCCCTGCTGGGGCTGCACCCCCCTCTAGGAGAGGGAACGACCCCCCTATTCCCGGTGTGCGGACCCCCTCCATCCGAGCCCCCGCATGAGAACAGCGGAGGATTCCCGGTGAGGAACTCGCTGCTTTCCACCTTCTTTGTCCTACGCCACCTTTCCTGACGCTCCCAGTTAGCAAATTGGGGTGGGGGGAGAGAAATGAAGATATGAAGCCACTCCCCAGCCTTTGTTTTCCCAATCTTTCTCCCGCATCTCGTCCAGAAATTCCAGCCCGGATCCAACCGCTCCCGCAGACACCTGTGGTCACTGACCTGAAGTTTTAGTGCCAGGGAAATGTGGGCTCAGTGTACGCACCCGGTTCCTCTCCGGTCCCTCTCCGGTCCCTCGGGCCATTCCTGGCTACTGCAGTGCTGCCAGCTCCGTGCTCCGTGTTTCAGTCACCCTTGGAGTCAAATTTCTCAGTCCCTGAACTCCATAAGCTGGTACTTCAAGGGAAGAAATGCGTTCAATAACATCAACATCTCCTCGCTGGTACCAGAGCACCCGTCCCAGTGCAGGGCAGGGAGGTGGGAGCCGTGGCCAGGCTCCTCTGACATCAGCCGGGGCTTCTTCTTGAAGGTTATGACTGATAATTAGCTATCAAAGACTTACCTTCTTCCCTCACTCGTGATGAATTTCACGCACTGCATCTTTGCCTGCCACGAGATCGGGATCTCGACACACCCAAACACACAGTGAGAAATGAAACCTTTGGTCTGGGGGAGCAATAAATCATTATAAACACAACATCTGTTCAAACAGACTCCTCGCAGGACCTTTTATGTCCATTTCTTCACATGAAGCGCTGAGGAGAAGAGCGAAGGAGTTTTTTCTTGGCTGTGGGTAGGATATAAAGGGTAAAAAGAGCTGATGTGTCAATCAGTTAATATCCAATTAGCAACAAATGAAAAAGTGGCTCGTTGTGACAGTGGCAAAATGATTAATTTGTCAGCCTGTAGGGTTTATTTTGATTTAATGATTAGGATAACCCTGAATGAGTTATCCTGAGCCTCTGATGTGTGCTTCAACTAGTTTTGAAACATAAGCATATTTGTGCTCAGAACGTGGCAGCAAGAATCTACATCAAGTCCCTAAATTTAGACAAATTTAGACAGTAGAACTGTTCCTTTTTTTAAAACTTTTCCTCTTTGATGCTCGTTTTCCTCCTCAGTTTCACATCTGAAGGGTTCCACGGCTCTTTTTGCAGGTAGGAGAGCACCAAGGTGGAATCACACACTGCCCAAGGCTGGGAGCTGGCACCCAGGCCTTGGGCAGTGGATCATCAACACACCCAGAGCCCATCTCAGCTGCCCAAACACACCTATTTCATTATATTATTATTATTATTATTATTTTAAGAATGCACATGGGTTTAATTCATAGCTGCGGCTCTTGAACGTTGGGTACCCATAATCAAATATTCCATAACTTGGATCCAGCAGCGTCTGGGCTCAGAAAGCAATCACCAACCTTCAGGTGACACTTAGCTTGTCTTTCTCATCACCCTGCTGCCAGAGCCTAAGCAGCACAGAACAAAATAAATTCAGGGACTGAAGGGCTGGAAAACCACGGCTGTCGAAGATGCAGCACCTAAGCAGCGCCAGATTTTTAAAACTTCCATGATTTGGATCAGAACTGAGCTCCGTTAGCTCCGTTACGCCAGCCCAATGTGCCCCAATGTTCTTTGCTTTTAGCAGTGAGCTAAAAGGGCGTCGAAATGTGGAGTTTTAAAATGACTGCAGTTGCAAAGCGGCTTGCTTGGCCTCGCCGAACAGCGCTGAGGGACGGAAATTTCCTCAGTTGTGCGATCTCACAGGAGGGGAGGTGATCAGGAGGGGAGGAGAAGAGCTGATGGACAATGCTGGGAACACCCTGGAATTACCGAGGTGCATCTTTTTGGTTGGTTCTGGTAGAGCTTGGAGCAGTCTGGTGCAGTGGGAGATGTCCCTGCCCATTCAGGGGGTTGGAGCTGGATGAGCTTTAAGCTTCTTTCCAGCCCAAACCATTCCGTGATTCTCTGGAGTGATTCCTCTGGTAAACCTCTAATTTCTGCACAAATTCCCCCCACAAGTTAAATGAAGGAAAATAACTATTTATGAAACGGTCAGGGGCAGGGGCTGGATCCTTTGTTACAAGGAGAGAATTAAATTTCCTCCTAAAATTCTGGCAGGGCTGGATCCAGCCCCGCTGCCCCTCCAGCAGTGCCAGGACGTCGTGGGAAGTGCTGGGATTTCTGGAAAACGCTGATGCACTTTGTCTATTAATGCACACGGCGGGCTGAGCAGGCTCAAATTGGAGGTGTCACATTAATGAGCACTGCCTAATCAATGCTGATAAAGGGAAGGAAGGGAGTGTCCCTGACCCATCCTCAGGCTTCAGGAATTTTGGGGGAATATTGGCCGGGATCATCGTCAGCCCCTCCCTGCAGCACTTCTCGTGAGGCTCTTGGCAGCAGCAACTTATTTCACATTAAAAGAGAGTATCTACGTCTAAATTTATATCCTGCAAAAGGTCTGGAGGGAAAATGGCACAGGAATATGAGAATCTCTGCGCAGTGGTAATCTATGCTAAAATAATCCAAATAAATCTATGCTGAAGTAAATCAGCACCGTGGAAATCGATTTGCATCAGCACTGAATCTTCTGTGAGCTACCAGAAAGCTCTTGGAAAAGGGTTTTGTTCTTTTTATTCTTTTCCAAGGATGAAAGTTTACTGGGTGGTTGGGGAAAAGAAGTAATAAAAAGAGTTTCTTCCTCTGTGGAATTTTAGCGTAACGGCAACGAAGCCCACGGAATTTCTGCAACGCCCAAATTGCTTCTGCTCCTACTGAACACTTCAAGGTGTGTCCACGATGGCATTTTGCCATGAAATGGAAAAATAAACCCAACAAAAAACTCCCCCTGCAAATGGAAATATCAATTTTAAAACCGAACGGAGAGAGGGATCGGAGATGGGTTTAAAGAAACTGGGCCAAAAGAGCTTTCAGGAGTTCACCCACTGATGATCCCGCCAATGCCAATTGTTGCATCAGCTCCAACCCTTGGCGGTTTGGAAGGAGTTTTCCAGGAACCTCCTGCATCCCAGGGAGTGTAAGGAGGATTGAATCCAGGCTGACACATGGCAGGAGGAGTTACACCCCAAAAGATGATGGGAGGACTGTCCTTTATGAATCGCTGTAAATTAAATTGCTATGGGGAGCTGTGCTGGAGATGCTTGGGCATCTCTTGGTTTATTATCCTAAGGGACAAAAATCAAAATTGAGAGTCATGGCGTAGAAATTACTATGGGGTGAAACATGATGCCACGAGGAGGTAAAAAAAATCATACAGCTTCTCAGAGAAACAGCCTGGGTGGGGGTTTTTTGTTTGTTTGTTTGTTTTTGCATGCAGACTATAAGATTTTATGAGGGTAAGATTCACTTTCCAGCCACACAACGAGGTCAGTCAAAATGCACGTTCGATCTGCAAATTAAAATTAACCTTCCCATTGATCCCTTCTGTTTATATCCAGAGGACCCTTCAGCAGGTTATAAAATAGCGTTTGAGGAAGGCTGTTGGCATTGGAGCGTGTTTCTTAGAGGAAATGTCCTGAGCAGCACGATGTGAATTGTCCTTAAACAGAGTTTATTCCCCATCCTGTACCCGGGAACGAGCCAGGCGCTCCTCAGGGTTCTAGACAGGGATTGCTCTGTCAGGGGTTGTACAATTCACAGAAAAAAAAAACAAAAAGTGCTGTTCTCTCCAAAGCGCTGGCAGTCACATCCTGCCCTGACCTGCGCCGCGGCTAAATGCAGAATTTCTGGAACAGAGGCACGGGACATTCAGGGCTCGCTGTCACTGCCTCTCCCTTTCATCCCCTGGCACCTCCAGGCCCACGGGAACCACGGGGAGGGGATAAGAAATGGATGTTTCCAGGGATTGTGCAGGGTTTTTTTACCATTATAATCCTTTCCCCCGAAAACCTCCAGGGCGAAGCATCAGGCTCTCAGCTGCTGCTGCCCTGCCTGTGCCAGCTGGCTCTGCCTTCCTCTGAGGAGCAGGATGCTGGTGACTCAGGGAAAAAATGGAATTTTGACCCCTGTTCTCCCACCCTGAGGCTCATTTCTGGTCATCACAGAGCAGGACACGGGTAATCACACAGAAGTGCAAAGGGGTTTGGGTTTTGGCGGCTTTCTGCTCCCAAATGCTGTTGTTTTATAAACTAAGAGAACATCCCCAGCCCCACCCGAACTTTACGA